>JAJHZJ010000031.1:13255346-13622591 GCA_023548195.1 Bettongia penicillata ogilbyi | reverse complement strand
GTTCCAGTCTTTCTGTAAATTTTCATAGAGGAATTACGCAAGGTGTTGGAAATATTTCCCTAGTTCATTTAATGTTATTATCAAGTTGTTTCAATCGTTCTCAGCTCATGACCCCATTTGTTTTTTGATTTTTTTCTTTTTTCTTTGGCAAAGATACTGGGATGGTTTGCCATTTTCTTCTCCAGCTTATTTTAAAGATGAGAAAACTGAAGCAAATGAGATAAAATGACTTGCCCAGGGTCATATAGCTAGTAAATATCTGAGACTGGATTCAAACTCAGACTCTAACCACTGGGCTACCTAGTTGCCTGATTCATTTAATAATTTGTCCATCTGTTCTTTAATTCTCTGAGTAGACCACTTCCGGTCATACCCATCCTTGGTGATGACTTTTATATCTTTTACCTGGTGTAAAGTAGCATTTATTTAATTTGTGATAAAACTCACCTCCAGCAGTGTTTCCCTCTTATCCTTTCAATACAGGAAGGTGAACAATCCCATGCTATCTCTCTAGTAGTATTTATACTATTTATGATTTTATAGCTGTTAATCATCTCCTTTAGGCTTTAGCTTTTCCATATAGAAGTCCTGTTTTTTTTTAGCCTATTCTTATATAGAAGCTAGGTGTACAGTGAGAGAATGCTGAACCTGGAGGTCAGGAAAACCTGGGTCCAGAGCTTAAGTGATTTGCCCAGGGTCGCATAGCTACTGTCTGCCTCAGTTTCCTCATCGGTAAAATGGGGACAGTAATAGCACCCACCCACCTGGGTTGTTGGTAAGATAAAATGAGATAATATTCATGAAGCATTTTGCAAACCTTAAAGTACTAGATAAATGCTATTATTATTATTATTCCAGTTCCATGTCCAGATTACCTTGAATGTTTTAGTTATTCTCCAGACTTTTCTGTTATATCTTTCATAAAGTAGAGTGATTAGGACTATATGCAGTATGATAAAGGTAGATGCATTATGGATTTGCATGAAATTAAGATAAAGTTTCATTTCCAGCAATCTTCCTGGTGAATGACAGCAGTTGTTTTGGTCTTTGTTGCCCATAATAACGTACCAAACTACCCTCTATAAGGAATAATCTATAGTGACTCCTGGGACCCTTTCATATATAGTAAATGACAGCTCAGATTCCATAATTTTAACATTAGTGTCATAAGATAGTTTGTATTTTTCCTCTTAAATGCGTTACCTTGGGCTTGTACATTTTTTCCCACTTTTCTTTGTATTCATACAACCTTGCAAAGTATTCTGGATGCTGAACTTCATTGGTGTGGCTTAATATTATCTTCAATAACTTAATTTATGTGCATGATTAAAACTTCATATGAATTTTTTCTTTTAGACAATTAATACACCATTTAAAATGAAGCCTGATCTCTGGAAATAAAGCCTTTGTTTGTACTGCTCTCTTTACAAAAGCACTCATCTATAGGGGAACAAAGCACCACTCTTGAAAATCATTGGCTTAATAGGGAATGAAACCCAGCCCTTCTGGTCAATAAACTGACTCCCCATTCTTGATGGAACAGTATCTCTAACCACACAGTAATTCAGTTTTTTTAAAAATGGTTTTCAAATCTGGGAAGACATTGGTTTCCAATTTCTGTTTCTCCCTAGCCAGGATATCACTGGTGATATTTACTATTTCAACTTTGCCAATGGACAGTCTATGTGGGATCACCCCTGTGATGAGCATTATCGGAACCTGGTGATCCAGGAACGGGGAAAGCTGTCAACTCCTGGTGCCATCAAAAAGAAAGAAAAGAGAAAGAAGAAGGACAGGAAAGACAAGAAGGACAAGGAATCTTCCAAAACTCCCACGGTGAGTCACAGTTTGCTGGCATCTAAAGGTTGAAGCTGAAGGGACTTTATATACTTTGGGATGTTTCTTCCAGAACTTTGTATGAAATTAAAGATGCTGTTAGTAGCAATAACAATAATAGTATAGTCAACTCTTGATTGTTTGCAGTTTTGTTTTTCTATTTGTGTTTTTGGCTCTGGTCAATATTGCCTTTCAAAATTTCTGGTTGATTGTAACAGTCTTTCTTGCTAGATCTTCCTCCATGTCAATTGGAAGCCAAGTAGAAACTGGAAAAGAAGTCCTATTTTAGCTAAAACAACTTGCCCCTATGAAGTAGACATCAGATAAACTTAGACAGAAAGAAACTTTCTTTAAGTTGAGGTTTTGTGTTGGTCTGCAAAGTGATACTTTCTGTTCCTACCATGGAATGGTCTTCAGGGAAAGATTGGCAAGAGGGCAAAATGGCTAAACTGAATGGCTTTCCCATTCCTTTTAAGCTCTGTCCTCACAACTTCAATTATTCATTTTAACGTATGAATTCTCACACATCCAGTATAGCCATATTTAGATGTAAGCACAAAAGTACCATCCAGAGACAAAGAGAAATGCTTTTGGTGTCATTCATTGTTTTGAATGATCTTTGTCACTGTTCTCCTCCTTAGCAAGAGCTGGCCAGGTGGCATGGTACACCCATGTAATCCCAGCTACCAGGGAGGCTAAAGTTGGCATGTCTCTTGAGCTCAGAGGTTCTGAGATATGCCAACTGGGTATCCATACTAAATTTAGCATTACTATAGTGACTTTGGGGAGCAGAGGCCCACCACATTGCCTAAGGAGGGGCCCGCTGGGCTAGGTCAGGAGTGGAATAGGTCAGAGCTCCCATGTCATCATGAGTGGGATTGAGCCATGAGTAACTCTTGAAATCTAGTCTTTAAGGAAAAAAGATTTGATAGTAACTGTAACACCTTTGCTTACCATAACATTTTGCTTTTTAATTCAACAAGCTTCTCTATAATTTCATTTTTCCTGACAATATGCCTTAGTATAGAAGGGGACAGGAGTTATTTTTCTCATTTTATCAGTGGAAGACTTAAGGACTATGGTTTCCTTGAAGCATCACTGGCATAATAGGGACTAGAACTTAGCCCTTTTTCAATACTCAGGCCAATGGTCTTCCCATAAGACTTAAGTCCCCAAGGAATACAGATGGGGATGAACAGACAACCAGAAAATGAGATAGTTAAATTACCTTGGAAATGGGAGGGAAGAATGGTACTAAATTCAGCCTGTATCTTTACTTAATTCAGTCAGGATATAGATATAGGGCTTCAGTCGTCCCTCATGCCTGTGTGATTACCTTATTTTGGAGTTTGTAGCTCCTTTTACCAGTTTAGTGTTGACTTCTCAATGTTGTGATTGTCCCCCCTGTTTCCCTTGCTCCCCCAAATTGCCCATTCTAGACAATGAATTACAAGACTCAGGTCAATCTCTCCTCCCCGTTTCCCTGCCCCCCAAACTCTTCAAGTTTTGTGTACTGTCCTATTTTTAAAAAATCTTTCAGGCATGGTACCAAGTCCCATTCCTTTAAGAAGAAAGATAAAACATGTAATTTTGAAATAGTTAATTAATTGTTCACTTTCATAAAGTGTTGAGTGTTCAAAGTAGACTATAAGATAAAGAAGTTAGCAGTTGGGGCAGTCTTTCTATCAAAATGGGTAGGAGAGGATGGCCATGGGATAGTGGATTCAATCCCAGGTGTAAAGTCCTAGCTCAAGTCATCTTGCTTCCCCCTTTGAACAGTCTTACCTTTATTTTAAGAAGGTGAGGAATATTTGATTGTCCCAGTTCTGCCAGTCCACTGCTGTCTTGTTGTTAGAGCCCAGCTCAACAGCACTGGATTTTTAGGGGAGGCAGGTCTCATTAATGTGGGACAATATTTTTTAAGCAGGGTGGGCTGTAAGCATCAGACAGTTACTATAGGGTCCCTTTCCTCAGCCTCCTGAGAGGTGCCTGATTTTCTTCAGGGGGAACTAGCCCTAATAAGCCTGGTGCCATTTTATCAGGAAGTTTTTCTAGGCTGATAATTGGTTTTTAGCCTTCTTTCCCAGCTTGGTTATTACCTGTCCATAGATTCATAGGGGCATAGACTGTCTTGCGTAGAAATAAAGTAACATATATAAATCTGAAGTGCCATATTTCACTTTTTTCTACATGTTTATATTGCCTGTTTAGGAAACGCAGCCAGAGCAGGGGATCCTACCTTCTCCCTCCTTCTACTGTGGCCCATCCCCCCTCCCAGCATCTGGGCTCACTGGCTTGGACCTAGAACAGGAGATGCAGATGAAAAGTGAGGGCTCCTTTAGGAAAGGGAAGGGCATGTGCGTGCTGGGCGACAACCCCTGGCCTCTTGTGGGTGCTTTGCCATGCAAGCTGCAGCCACTGTCCAAAGGCCAAGTTCCCCGAACCCACCAGATCTTTGATGATGTGGAGAAAATCCTAGGCAGAACCCCAGCCCCAGGCAAGACAGAGGTAGGTGACCAGCTGGGCCTTGAGAAGCCCCAGAAACTGACAGAGAAGTTTTACCTGGGCTTTTCAGACCCTGAAGTTGAAGAGCTAGAAATGATGACCAAGCAACTGAAATCTGGTACTCAGGGCACTGAAAGCATCAGACCTTTCCAAGACGTCCCTGAGGTGGTAGAGAATAGGAGTCAGTTCTCTACCCAGTCAAAGCTCTCTGAAGCCATCAAGAACTCCCAGGCAAAAGGGGAGCAGGTCTGCTATAACCTGTCCAAACTGAGCCTAACTGGTCCTAGTGGGGACAAAGGCAGGAGCCTGGCTCCCTCAGCAGGCCCAGGAGACGCAGCCTCCCTGCCTCCCTATAGTTCTGAGCACCTGTTGTCAAGCAGGAAGGGCAAATTACTTTTGATAGACAGCAATCCTGCTGAAGAGCTAAATCAGCAAGAGGAAGGTGGACTCATGGGTAAAGGCAGGAAGAAAAGAGAGCCCCAGGGACTGTGGATGGGACGGGCCTGTAGGCTCCTCAGTAAGAGTGACCAGGAGAGCTGCCAGGAGTCTGAGCTTAGTGACTCTGAGGTCCAAGCAACCTCGGCTCAGGATAGACCTCCAAGCCACCTTCTTGCTCCCCCACTAACGCCACCCCTTGTACAGAAAGCAGCTCAGAATGTCTTTTCAGAGAAAATCCGTGAAAGTGTGTCTCTTCTCAGAGAAATCAGGGAGCTCTCCCAGCCACAAGGTCTTCCAGATGAAGACCAGAAGTCCAGTGCCTTTGAACCAGAACTGGAGAGCAGTAGCACTAGCAGCAGTCTGGCCTTTCACCTGGGCTCACAGGTCTTGGGAGAGATAAACAACTTCTCTTGGGACTTGCAAAGCTCCCAAGACTCAGAACTGGCAGTGAGCCAGTTAGGAGCTGGCCAGCAGGCGCAGTACACCCGCTCCTTTCTAGAGTCCCAGTTGGTCTGTACCCAGAACTCAACAGACGAGCAATCAGAAAGTGAAGGCTATTCTGAGGACCAGAGATTCTATCAGCACATACTGCAGATGGTCAAGATCTCTAGAGGGCTAAAAGGCCCGCTGCTGACTGAGAGCTTGCAGGAGATGCCGTGCAAGGATATTGCTGGCATGGTCTGCCGTATGGTGGCTGGCTCACCCGGGTCACCCAGGTCACCCAACAAGGGTGAACAAGAGGAAACTAAAGCCACTGAGGGAGAGTCAGGGCCCATGGCATGGGCACCAGAGCTCCTTCAGGGCCCAGAGGCAGTAGAGGGTGTCCCTGAAGGGCATGGGGCCATACAGCAAGTCCATTCGCAGCCAGCAAGCAGACCCCACAGGCAGGAGGAAGCTGAGCTGAACTCCAGGAGAGGCCCGGCTACAGAGTCAGGGGCGAGGCAGCTTCTCACTCAGGTAGGCTTCTCTGCAAGGGTGAGTCAAGGAAGGGGACAAGGGGGGCAGATTAGATTCAAGATTGTTAATAGGTCTTGGATCTGAAGATAGTCATTAGCTGGTTCTTCATCATATTTCCCTCACTGAATATTGATTCTTTAACTGCATATTAGGGGCATTTTTGGAGATGTCCTTGCAGTGCATAGCTTTTTTTATCTGGTCTCCCATGAGATGGCAACCAAGGCTGCCTTTCCTTCAGTACTTTAGTGTTAGCATACAGATTTTTTTTTAAAAAAAATTTACATTTTTAAATTTTTAAAATTAATTTTATTTATTTTCAGTGTTCTACAATTACTACCATGTAACTTAGACTTTTTTTTTCCTCTCCCTCTTCCATACCTTCCCCCTCCCTCTCCAAGATGGCATACAATTTTTTATAGGTTCTACACATACATTCCTATTAAATACATTTTTACTATAGTCCTGCAGTGTAGAAGAATTAATGTGAATGGGAGAAATCATATAACAAGCCAAAATGTAATACAGAAGAAAATGATCCGTTAACATTCTGTGACTGAATTCCATAGTTCTTTCTCTGAATGTGGAAGGCATTTTGACTTAAAAGACCATTGGGGATTTTTTTAAGTCCTTGCATTGCAATGAAGTTCCAGGTCTACCAGAAAAAACTCTCGCACAATGTGGTTGTTGCTGTGCACAAAGTTCTCCTGGTTCTGCTCCTTTCACTCAGCATCAGGTCATATAAGTCTTTCCAGGCCTCTCTGAAGTCTTTCTATTCATCACTTCTTATAGCGCAATAATATTCCATTACATTCATATACCATAATTTATTCAGCCATTTTCCAATTGATGGGCATCAGATGTTTTAAAGAGAAATAAATAAGCCAGTGTATTATCAAAGGGGAATTGTTACTGCTGGCCCCGGGATATCAGAAAGGGATGGGTGGGTCTCTTTCCAGGATGTGGGGAACCTTTTCTAGCAGCTGGTCATTTTGGGACTTTAAATAATTGAGAAGGGAAAGAGGAACCATTTTAAAATTGTGTACTCACCCTACAGCCTCAGATAAGTTACGTCACTTGCCTGATATCCTGCAACACCAGGGAGTTAGCATATTCCCTGGGTATACTTTAGAATCCAGAATCTCCCATTCACCCCTGATCTTGTTTTCTGCATCAGAAAATGGTGTGAATGGCCTTCTCCTGGTCCTACGCTGGTGGCTACAGCAAGGGGGGACTAAAAGGGAGCCTTTGTTTTGTGGCTTGCCTTCTTTCCATGGAGTAGGCACCACCAAGGGGCAGGGAGGTTTGCACTCAGATCAGAGAGATTTGTACTAATTCAGAAGAAATCAAATAGACTAAGAATGTGGGACAGAATGGGGTTGAATTTGCCTGGTTACCCTCTTGTTGCTGCCCAGCTGTGACTTCACCCAATTGCTGTCTCCGGTTCCTAATTGCTGGCATGCATTAGTTCTCCGTTAGCTGCTAATAACTACTCTAGGACTATAAATATCGGATAAAGCTGCAGATTATCCTGGAAGTTTGAATTAGCCCAATGGCAGCAAGTTTATCCAACTCGACCCAAAGCCCCACACTCATAGTTAATGGCCATCTGTAGAACATAATTAGCTAGGGGCCAAGAATGTGTAATTTCTCCGATAACCCCTGATTTGGTAAAGGCTTGGGAGAACAAAGACCTCAGCGTGCCTGTCTCCTTCTCCCAATCCCCAGCATGATAGTAAATTACCCGTGTTAGGAGTCTGTAATTTTCCATAAATACAACATGGGGAGAATTTTGCTTGCTGACACACTGGAACTGATTGGAGGGAGTGGAGCCAGGAGGAGCAGGCCCCAAGCTTGTTCTCTAACCACATCAGGAGAAAAGCCTTCCTGTGTACCCTTCTCTTATTCCCTTACCATGATATATCTTGTGGCTGCCTCACCTATTAGGAGCCCAGATTGGTTCTTAGGTGACCTTTTATCTCATTTCTTTAGATGAGCACCTATTGTCCTTTTTCAGAAATGATTCTCTGCAAAGGAAAGCAGATGTTTTGGTTCCAACTGCTTCAGTTCTTGGCTCCCCAAGCTGAATCTGTATGGAGAGGAATGGAGGAAATTTGTCTATTGCCATCACTTGTTTGGGCTTTCTTTCTAAGCTGGGCCCTTTCTTCGTCCTCTTCTCTGTGGTTATACTCTTTGCACTTAGAAGGCCCAAACAATTAGGGAAAGGACTAAGTAAGGGTGTTTAAGACTGATCTTTAAACCATTACCGCATTGCCATTTATAAAACCTTATCCTTGACAGGCCCTGATAATTGTTACTCCTGTAATGATGATGATAGTCTTACCTTCCACATGTAACAATTGAAAAGGTGTTTTCACATTTATTACGTCATTTAGAGTTAATAGTCAGTAAGCTTTTATTCAGCACTGGCTACGTGCCAGGTGTTGTGCTAAGCCCTGGGGATACAAGGAAAGGCAAAAGCTAGTCCCTGCCCTTGAGGGTCTCACAGTCTAATGGTGGTGGCCATGTGAAATCCACTGTGTACAAACAAGCTATGTATAAGATAAATAGGGAATCATCAACAGAGAGAAGACGCTAGAACTAAGAGGAATTGGGAATCATTGAGCTGGAAGGAACAAACAGATAAGGAGACTAATACCCAGAGAGTTGTCACTTGCTCGGGGTTACATGAGTGACCGGCAGGATTAGGAGCCAGGTTTCTTTCTTCCTAGTCACTGTTCTTTCCACCATATCACAGTCCTGTGAGGTAAGCGGGTAACCCCCATTTTGCAGGTGAGGACATTGAGGTTCAGAGATGTTAAATGCCTTGCACAAAGTCACAGAGGAAATAAGAGCTGGCGGCATCAACTGACCTGGGTCTTTGGACTCCTAGTCCAGTGTTGTTTCCTTTAGCTTAGGCTGCCTCTGTGGCCCTTGGCTGGCATTTTGGAAAGCAGGCACAACCAGCAGAGGAAGAGTAAGTGAGCTACTTCATCTCTGTTTCAAGTAGAGAGATCACACCCTTTTGTAGGTCTTCTTTCACATTCTCCTCAGTCAACATATAAGGGGAAAGATACTTATTTTCCCACTTGGTGCTTGAAAGGAGAACAGTCCCAGGTAAAATCTGCCAAATGAATAAGTACTGCTAATATTGACTAGCAGAAGAGATAAGGGGACCAGTAAGTCAGCCTGTTATTTCTCTGTGCTCTCAACGTAATGTTAATTTCTAAATGTCATTTTTCATTGGCAGCCTCTGAACAGAGGTGATTTAAATTTTGAGTGGGCAGAATGTAGAAGTTTTATTTCTTTATATCCATCTCCAGAATTCCTGGAGCCACATAGCTTATTAGGGTACATGACAAGGTGTTTTGTGTTGCCTAGGCCCTGGGTTCTTCCTTAGCTCCAGTTCACGTACCTGTGGGAGGCCTCGCTCCCTTACGCAGTCTCATGGATACCTCGGCCCCAACCTTGCGTTCATCCCTGAGTATGAACTTGGGAAGCCCAGTGGAATCTCCTCAGCCTTTGGAAACTGCCCTGGTAAATGTTTGCTCCTTTGTCTATGTGGTTGCTATAGGGAGGTGGATGAATTCAACCAACAGCTCCGACTGCGTACTCGGTACCATGCCAGACACAGTACAGGGAAGTAAGAAAAATACAGGACGCAGTCTGTGCCTTTAGGGAGCTTGCTGTTTAGTTGGGGAAACAAGACATATGCATATGAAGCAACTGGGAAAGAGACAGATTCTAATAATATGCTGAATTATGATCTGTAAACAATAAATCTAAAAAACTAAACAATATGGCATCTGGTAATTGGATGATACAGGCAATAAATGCAGTAGGAGTTGGAGGAGAGAAAGATGAGAGTAGGATGGGAATCATTAGGGGAGGCTTTGTGGAGGTGCTGGGATGGAGGCTCAGACTTGAAGGATTAGTAGGATGTGAATGGAAGAGAGGGCAGGAAGGGCGTGAGCAGCCACAGGAGGTGAGAATGATTTTTGTGTGTGCAGGGTACGTAAGACCTGCCAGGCTGGAGTGAAGGATTTGTATGAAGGAGTACTGAACAGTAAGACAACAATGGGAAAGGTGAAGAATGTCTTTGTAAATGCCAGGGGGAGAAATTTGGACTTTATTTATGCTTAGGGAGCCAATGTAAAATTTTAAGTGAGAAAGTGACATAAAGAAAATCGTATTTTTAAGGAGATTAATCTGGTAGAGGTGTTTAGGAGAGATCAAGGGCCATGGTACTACCTAGGACACTGATGGTAATTTGTAAATAGATATGAGGTCATGAAGGTTAGGATGGTGGTAGTAGGGTTAGAAAGAAAGGGACCAGTTGAGAATGAATGAAAAAGCATTTATTTATTAAGTGCTTACTATATGTCAAGGACTGCGCTAATATCTAGGATATGAATGCAAAAGTGAGACAGCTCCTGTCCTCAGGGAGCTTATGTTCTAGTAGGAGGAGACAACACATAGAGTGCAGTGGTGGCCAGGGAGGGGTCTTTGGGTTTGAAAAGTCAGAATTCTAGGATGTGAAAAGATAGCTAAGGTGTCAAGAGAGGCTTGATTAGAACTGTTTACATAGAGTGGGCCGTGTGAGACACGTTGGAAAGGAAGCACTTGTAAGATTGTTCACCATGGGCAGATGCAAAGTGTAAAGGAAAGGGAAGAGTTGAAGATGGCATCAAGGTCATATACACAGGGAAATGGGCAAAGATAGATGTCTTTAAGAGAAATGACAAAACTGGATAGCTGGATAGGAGAGCTGCTTGTAGGGTAGGGAGATGTTTTAGGTTTTAGAAATGTTGAACTTGAAATAATGGTGTACTGTCAGTTGGAAACATAGGCCTGGAGATCAGGTAAGACATTGAAATTGGGTAGAAAGGTTTTGGAGATATTTGCATGTAGTGGAGATCCCCAAGAAATTACAGAGCACATAGTTACCACCAGTCTTAAGCATTTGCTCACCTCTGTGGTGCTATATCATATACTAGATGGAATAGGTGGTACATAAATGAGTTCTTGCCATTGTCTGAGGCTTATCCTCAGACAAGAAACATGATGTTGGATTTGGATAAATGAAAGCAGACACCCAGATGGTTGTTTCTGAGCCACACCAAGCAAAGTTTGCATGCCTTTTCTTTAACAGTTCCCAATGGGGCAATTTGGTTTATTCAGTCCTTCTTTAACTTCCTTGAAAGAAAGGATGGGGTGGGAATTGTTCTCTTTAGTTTTCAAATGGGAATCTTGAGTGAAGTTAAGGTTTGCCTTTAACAAAGTCACACAGTGATTCAATGATGGAGGTAGGATGGTGACTTAGGACTTGGTCCCTACTTTCTTTTTGTCTTGAATTTGTGCCCTTTCCTGGGTATCAGACTGTGCCTGTCAGCTAGTGCCAGTTGCTCTGCTTCACTGAAAGATTGGGTTGTGGACTGCAGTAGGGGAAAGAGAGCACCAAAGGAAGATGGTCTCTGTGGAATACTTAAGTCTTAAGAGATGCTATGGATATGTGTTGTGTGGGGAGAATCTCTGCAATAGGGCAAATTGTGGTCACAGCATTGGATCTCATTTGGGAGGCTCTTAGCTTGAATGTCTTTTTCCTTCTCAGTCTTTCAACTCTTAATTCCCTTTGGTAAATGGATGCTTCCTCCCATTTTTTAGCTTCCGCAAGGCCCCAAGACTTCTACCTACACCAAGAATCTTCTGGGCTCCATCCATGAGGAGAAGAATCCCCTTAGCCTTCTGTCTCTTAGGGAGGAGATCAATGAAGATGAGGAGAGTGATAATCAGGTAATGTAGACAACCTCTTCTTGTCATCATGACTTAATTGTTAGCCCATTGTTTATAGGTTGTCTTCTTCACAAGAAGAATGCATAAAGTAGAACAGGCAACATCACCTTTTTACCATCTGCCCAAGACAGCATTACTATCCATCGTGGACAGGGGGATCTTGCCCATCCATCCTCGAGAGGTTCCTGTTCTCTCCCTGACACAGTAACATCCCTGTTCCTTCCTCTCTCCCTCCCTCCCTTCTTCACTTCCTCCTCTATTCCTTAGTCTCAATAGATCTTTTTTTGGTTCACTCACTTTTCAGAGCCTCCGAAGCACAGCTGGACTGCTTAAGAATTTACACCTGGATGTTGGAGTACTGGGGGGCAATTTTGATTATGAGGTAAGGTTGACATTTCCCTTAAGGTAGATTTCTAATCCTGGCCTGCCCTCTCCTTCCAAAGGACCCTTGTGACATATGCTGGATGTATGCCTGGAGGGAAGATAATTTCTTCTCAGCCCTGTTCAAGTGGTAGTGAGGAAATGATGGGGGTAGGATATGGAGAGAAGTGGGCTAATTAAATTATAAGAGGGAATTTTTTTGTCCATTCACTCAACCAATATTTATTTTGTTCCTACTCTGTATGGGATGAGAGGATGAGAGGCATCATGGCATGGTGGATAGAGTGAGTCAGGAAGACCTGACACATAATAACTGTGTGACCCTGGACAAGTGGCCTCTTTGTGACCTGGACATCACTTTCAGATTAAGAGGTGCTGACCTGCGTCAGTAGAGGATATCTCTCACTAGGAGCTCCCTATTCTGATTACATCACAGGTCTGGTAAAAAAAAAAAAGTCTAACACACCATGCTGGTTCCTAGGGAAAATATGAAGATGGTTATGACATAGTTCTTGGCCTCAAGGAGCTCACAGAGAGCTGAGGAGAAGAGGCAAAATGCACTTCTCTGTCAGAAAGATACAAACAAAATGTGCAGAGTTTCGAGGAGAGATTATTCCCAATCCATTTGTGCTAAGGAGCAATCAGGAAACATCCTATAGAGGGAACTAGACCTTGAAAAATATGCAGTCTTCACAGGTGGAGATGACATTCTAGGTGGAAGGAATAGCATAAGCAAAGGCACAGAGGTGGGAAAACTCAGGCTATTTGGATGCTAGTGAGTAGTTTCGTTTTTCTGAAGCATAAAGAAAGATAAGGAAAGACTAGATAGAGGCAGAGAAATGGGTTGGAAAGCTGCTGTGTCTTGATAATGATTTTTAAAAGCAGTGAGAATGGAAAGGAGGGGGACAGCTTTGAGATATTGAATTAGAATAAATAAGTTTTGGCAGTTAATTGGATGAGAAGCCTTGTTTATGTCTGGGGAGAGGTATAGTCAAGGTTCCGTGCCTGGGGAAATGGTGGGGCATTGATTAAAATAGGGAGGTGCTTACCGTGTGCCATGAACTGTGCTAAGTGCAGAAAAAGGGGAAAACGAGTAACAGGGAAAGCTTCAAATTGGAAGTCAGAGGACCTGGCTTTGACCTTTGTCCCCTTATTACCTCGGTGATTCTGGGGGAGTCACCCACCCTCTCTGGGCCTCAGTTTCTTAATCTCTAAATGAAGGGGTTGGGTTAGGGGTGGGGAATCTTGTGGCTTTGAGGCCACGTGTGGTCCTCTAGGTCGTCAAGCGTGGCCCTTTGACTGAATCCAAACTTCACAGAACAGATCCTTTTATTAGATGATCTCTTAAAGCTACTTCAGTGATGATTTTAAGTTTGAGGTGTAGGGAAGATAACAGTTTGGGCATATTTAGCAGCTGGTTGACGGTAAGGAACTGGGGCTCAGGATAGAAGCTGGCACTAGAAGCGTAGATATGGGCGTCATTTTCAGAGGTGATAGTTGTCATGATGGGAATGGGCTGTATCTTCGAAGAAGAAAGATTGGAGGGAAAATGAAACTTTTGATAATAGCCTTAATTCTAGGGGGTGAAAGAAGCAAAGCTGGAGCAGAGAGGTAGAAAGAAAACTGGGCTAGCAGAGAGGGGGGTCAGCGTCATCCCCCCTTCCACTGTGCCCCTTTTTGTTGGTGTTTTTATCAGCCAGCAAGTTGCCTTTTATCTTAGAAGTACTTCTTTCTGAAATACTTGTGTCTTCTTGCACTTCTAAAAACCTGACTCCCCCCAGAAGATGCTGAGTGTCTGGTCACTCTCTCAGTGCTGAAACTCCAGTGCTCCAAGATCTTCCTTCATGCCTCCAGTGTGCTAGACCAGGAGCTGTACTAAGCTTATTCCTTACTTTTCACCACCACTTACCTGCCATTCCTCTGGCACTAACCAGCAACCTCTTCTCCTTTGAGGTTCACTCCATCTGGAGCTATTGCCTTATTTTGATCCTGGTGGTTATTAACTGGCCCCCAAGTCCCCAGGCCTTTCTCTCTTCTTTCTCAAGCAAAGTCTCAACCACCAATCTCAAAGTCTTCTTTATACCCCAACTCCTGCTCTCACACTAGGGGCCTTTATTGCAACTACTGATGACCCCCTCAAAAACCTTCTAGTTTTATTTCCCTAATTGCCATGTACCCTTATTTTATATTAACTATACATATGAATGACTGTGATCCCATCATCATCCAGACCCCTCAGATTCCTCTCTTAGACTGTAACCATTTAAATTTTGGGGGTTGGAATCAACTGCTATCTCTTGTTTTTTACCCCACCTTAATTTCTAAATCCATTCCTCTCTCAGCCTCCCTGCAGAGGGCCATTTCTTATAACAAAGAATAAAAAATGAAAAAAAAGCCACAGTTCTGTAAAATTAACACATTAATCCAATCTGATAGTATCCCTCCAAAATGACCTTGTATTTAACTACTTTATATATTTTGTATTTATTTTGCTTTTTATATATCTTGGTGTTTTTTTGGTTTGTTTGTTTTTTGGAGAGATAGTATAGTGCAGAGTGTTGGACTTGGAGTCAGGAAGACTTGGGTTTAAATCTTGCCTTAGATATTGTGACCCTGGGCAAGTAATTTAATTTCTCATTCTCTGATTTCTGCCCCTAGGGATCATATCTGTAGCCCTTACCTCACAAGGTTGTTGTGGGGATCAGTGAGAGAATACATGTAAAAGTGTTTTTGCCAACTTTAAAGTGCTACATATGTGTATTTATTTTCCTGTCTCTATATGGTTTCCTCTCATCTCCTCAAGAGAGGGATTGTTTCAAGTTTGTCTTTGCTTTCCCACTGCTGTTAACACAGTGCTTGACATGTGCCAAATGTTTGTTGAATTAGATCGACCCTCTTAATTTCTCTTTGGTACTGGTTCCTGGTACTATTTCCTGGATGTCTCTGAGCTGAAGCTCTGGGACAGAAATGGTCCTCAGACATATTTCCTTTCCATGAATATGGGTACTTGGTCATCGCTCTTATTTGGCCTATTGAGGACCCTGATGTGTGCTGGCTACGGTTCCTTGTTAATTGATATTTACTTCATTTGTGAGCTTGGGAGCCTCTTTAAATAGATCCCTGAGTGTTTTCAAACTTTCACTTTGATTGAAGATTTTTTAAGGATCATTGTATTTTAGAGGTGGAAGAGACCTCTGAAGTCATCTCATTCATCCCCTTCGGGAATTCAGTTTAGTTCCTTGAGTTTTTATAAAGTGCCTACTATGTGCTAGGCACTGGAGATACAAAAGACAAAAGCAATCTAGCTCTTTAAGGAGAATACATTCTAGTGGGCTATAGGATGGGAGGGGAGGAAGAAATAATATGTGTACAGATAAACTCAGCGCATACATATGAAGCAGCTACTTAAATAAAAATTTCAGAGGAGATAAGCTTTTTTATTTATTTTTAATTTTCAACATTTACTTCCATAAGTTTTAAATTTCATTCCTTTCCCTTCCCCACTCCCTCCCCAAGATGGCCTGTAACCTGATATAGGCTTTACATATACGTTCCTGTTAAACATATTTTCATATTAGTCATGTTGTATAGAAGGAGGTGAGCTTTAACACTCAGATGAATCCACAATGCTTTGTGTAGGAGAAGGAATTACAAGAGACAGAGTGTCCCAGGTGTGGGGGATCCCAGCTTATACAAAGACACACAGGTGGGAGATGGAAAGTTGATTTGGGGAAATAGAGTTCAAGGTGTGTGTAAGTTAGAATGGGAGAGGGGGCATGCTGTGAAATCAGCCTGGAAAGACGGGCAGGAGCAGTCTTATGAAGGGTTTTAAATGTCAGACAGAGAAATTTGTATTTTACTCCAGAGGTAATAGTGAGCAAGGAAGGGTGTGACGTGATCATGCCTGCGCTTTAGGAATGTTACACTGTGTGGGGAGGTTGCAAGCAAGGAGACCACATAGTAGATTGTTACTGTAACCCAGGGGGCAGGTAATGATGGCCTGAAATAGTTTGGTAATGGAGTGAGTGAGTATAGGGAAGGGATGGATGATTGGGATAATGTGGAGATAGAAGTGACAATATGGCAGCTGGTTAGACATAGGGAATTAGGGAGAGTAGAACATGAATCCTTTCTTCAAACCCCATGTGACATGTGGAGAGGTGAGGGAACTATTAGTTTTAAGTATCTGATGAGTTTGCTCCGAAGTCCAGGGGGGTGGGAGGTTTGGGGTGGGGGGGAGCGTTTAGGCACATTGACAGGGAATTGCTTAGGTTCTCCCTTTTGCCTTTCTTCTCCCAACCTATGCTCACTGTTGAATTACTGCATCCTTGGGAGGAGCTTGTGTTCAGGGCTTAAAGGGATTCACATGGAAGGAGGAGGCAGCTGTCCTAGAGCCCTTGTCAGCTGGTGGTGTAAGTAGATAAAGGATTGGGGAACAAGAGGTGGACAGGCTGTCTGGTCTGGACCTATGGAAACCAGCGAGCCTTTTGGACGCTTTACACTTGACCCATTTTCACAGAGAGAAAGTCCAAAGGAATCTTTTGCTGCAAGTTAGCTGGTCTTTCCTTTGACTGTTGGTCTTTTGCTGGTTATTTTGCTTGTCATTCTATGAGATGACAGTAGGAAGGCAGCAGCATTCCTCTCTCTCTCTCTCTGTCTCTCTCTCTCGCTCTCTCCATTCTCTTGCATGCTCTCTTTCCTCTCTTTCTTTCTTGCAGACTCTCTCTCATTCTCTCTTGTATGCGCTCTGTCTTTCTGTTGCCCTCCCTTCCTTCTTGACTGCCCTGCCCCCTTCTCTCCTGCTTACAGCTTTTAATCCATCTCTAGTCTTATTACAGAATCAGAAAGATTCATGAAGTAGATGTTGGGAATGAGTGTGAGAAAAGGGGGAGGCTCAGGGTAAGAGAAGCAGACAGCATGTTGGGTCAGTGAAAATCCCATCAGCAGATCAAAGTTGAGGAAACCAGGACTTTAGACTAACAGGTGATGATGTCAGTGTGATTTGAAGGTGCTAACAACACTGGGGAGAAGCGTAAAGAATTGAGACTAACTGGGCAGGGAAGGAAGTGTGGAAAATAAATTGGACTGACTCCAGGCCCAGTGGGAAGACAAAAGAAGGCTGCTACCTCCCAGGGTAGGATCCATGCACAAACTCTATTTCCTAGGATTTTTTCCCCCCTGCCTCTTTTCCTTTTGTTCTCTGTTGATTCTAGAAACTCCCTACCCTTGTGCTCTGGGCAGGAGGAAAGGGCCCTGCAGGCATTGAAGCTGCCATCTCTCTTGGGGGGGAGTGTGTGAGATATTCTTGGAGTGTGTCTTAGAGGCACTGCCACCCTCTGCATGCAGATGGCGAGGCTTTTTCTGCAACCATAGCACAAACTTGCTTAGAAATGCTCGAGAACCTGGGGCTGTGACAAAGGAGGAAGGAACAAGACCAGGCACCAGTGACTAGAGAATAAAACTATGCTGAACAGAGAGTAACAAAGCATTTCCCACACGGCCAAAGCACAGGAGGGCAGGCAGCTTGTGTTCAAAAGCTTCATGTCTTAGTTAGGAGTCCCATGTTCTTAGTTTTAGTCAGATGAGGATGGGGAATGAAATGAAAGCAGAAATTTATAAAAGCATGGAGGTTTTTTAAAGCACTCTGCTCTCCTTTATGTGTGTGTAAAATGATCTACATGGTGTTTCTCTGCAAAAAGTACTTAGTTCTGTTTTAGTGTTCCCTTGACACACAGGAGGCCTCATGCCCCCTGTCTTTCTGTTGTCAGTATGTTTGGTGGTGGATTCCAGCTTATATTAATTTTAGTCTCAGTGTAACGTAATAGTAATAACTTATTGTCATATCATACTTTGAAGTTTACAAAGTACTTGCCTTATATCTTATATATATAAAGTATATGCCTTATACCCTGTGAGGAAGGTTTAGAGATTAAATGACTTGTTTGAGGCTACTTAAGTAATGGAGAAACTGAGAAGTGGATTTTCTGTCTTCTAGACCAATGCTGTACCTCATGAGGAAAACATTTAGAAAGTCAGATTTTCTGAATTTCTAAATTATGGGCTGAATAGCCCCTGTTCTATGAGGATCCAGAGTTACAGATTAGATAGAACGAGTTTAATTTAGTCATTTAGTATGGAGAGATTCTGTGATTTACAAGTCCCTGATATAATGAAAGAATTTAGTTTTGAGAAATCTCCCTGTTTCTCATGTCTTCTGATTTTTAATCAGCTCTTAAAAAACATTTAACTCCTTAAACAGCAGACCTCTCCTCAGGGTAATAAACCCAAGCCAGTAATGATGGCCTGGCATGAATCCTTGGGTCAGGGCATCATTACGCTGGGTTTAGGTTGCCTTCCACAAGAAGTTTATTACCCTGAGGAGCAGAACTTTTCTCAGACCTTTGAGAAATTCTGCTAGCATGAAGAAGTTAGAAGAGCTGGACACCATCTACATGAAAGCTCCCATGTCCTTCCTCCTTGATAATGGCAGATTTTTCTTCTGGGTGGAGATTGTGGCTCGGTCTAGGAACTTTTCTGGCTGTGGTCTACTATAGTAGGAAGCATACATATACACATACACATATATTCATGTACATACATATATATACACACAACATGTATGTACATGTACACATATATGTATGTATACACAATACCTACACATGCTCCTCTCTCTACTTCATCCTTCATTTCTCTTCTGCGTCAGTGAGAGTTTAGTGGCTCCTGACTCCTGAGTCTCATCTCCCTTACAACCTTTTGGGTATCATAAGAGTGTCACTGTCTATACTCTTTATTGTGGGTTGGCTTATTAATAAGATGCAGGAGCTACAAGCTGCACCTTTGGGGTTAGTGAACAGTTGTTGTCCTTAGATGGAAAACACTGCAGAAGTTCCAAGTTCCTTCTTCGTGTTTGTTCTTTAATTTGCTCTCCAGTAATTTTTGCTTCTTGTTTGACTGAACATTCAGGGCAGAGAACTACAAAGTCTTAAAACCTCTTGTCAGAGTTGTTCAGATCAGTGGCACAAGCATGTTAGTGTGAATGTTTTGTGGGATGAAAACTCCCCCTCCCTTTGCTGTCAGTGTGAGCCCAGGAGAGCGTGAACTGGCCCCATCTCCGAGTATGGTTTTAATTTCATGCTGTGATTGGACCTGAGGCAGGTTTGATTAACTGCAGGTAGACAAGTGTAAGGTTTGTGTGTAGGAAATAGCACTTGAATTGGGCTTCATCTCCAGCATCCAAGGTATGGGATGGTGTCCAGGGAACTTTGGAGGGCATCCTCAGCTGCTGTAGAAGGAGGGGGTCTCTGCTGTCTTTTAAAATCACAGATTCCTAGCTCAGACTTTTTTGACTAATAAGGAAAAGCACTGAAAAGAAGACATAGTCCTAGGTCTTTGTGTTTTTTCTCTGGAATTAAAACACACCCCAAACTTCTCAATAAATAGTTAACCTTGAATGCAGCAATAAAAACCTTGAGTTGATTTTTCTAGACCTGCTTTCTATTTAATGAACCCGAAGCTTGATAAATTCTAGGTAGATGCTGTCACTCAGTCTTGGCCCCTCTGGAGCCTCTAGGATTTCTTTGGCCACAGGACCAAGAAGCCCTAACTCAGACCTAATTACTAAAGATAGGCTAGGTTAAGAAAATCGTTTATCGATGCCTTTTGTTTTCGTGTCACAGTCATTTCCTACGCTCTTCCCCAGCCTACACTGAACCCTCTTTTTCTTTTTTTTTTTGGTTTATTTATTTTTAGTTTTGAACATTCACTTCTGAATCCTCTCTTGTCTCAAAGAAAAAACTTCATCAGAATGGACACACAAAGTGACTATTTTTGATAGTGTATGCAGCATTACACATTTCTAATACTTCTCTTTCAGAAGAGAAGGTAGGAGTATGTTTCATTATCTGTTCCGGAGACCAAGATGGGGCACAGTTTTGTGGACTGAGGGCTATCGTTGGGGTTTACGTTCTGCCTCAAAGGCATACCAGCTAGCCACTTAACTTCTCGGTGCCCCCAGGCAGCTTTGTAAAATCGTAAGCTACTGGTGACTCTACTGATCTGCATCGTGGAGGAATTTTCATAATGTACTTCATGCTGTGAGAATTGGAAGGAAGTTCAGTGGCCCATTGAGCCGTCCAACTCATGCAGCCAAGGAATCTGGCCGATGAAATGCCATATAAAAGATTGTCCCAACAGCTGCTTGAAGACATCCCAGCAAATGGAACCCATCACCTCTGGGGGCAGTAGATGAAGAAATGAAAGAAAAAAAAAGCTGTATAAAACCTAGGTTAAAAAAATTCTCAGAATTAACTGCGTGTGCTTTTTATCTCCTTCTTGCCCTGCTCATTTAGTTTTCATTCAGGCTTTTACCTTGGTTTTCCTTGACTCCTCCCACTCTCCCCAGCTCCACTCCTACTTCTCCACTCCAGCAGGAGATTGGCACCAGAGTAACACAACAGGTCATTATTTGCTGAATTTCCTAGTTTTTCTTAAAGAGTATGCTAGACATTCTGGTCCACTAGGGGGCAAAAGGAGTCTCACACATTCAGGTCAAAACCCACTGCCTTTTTTTACCCAAGACTCCCTTAATTTGGGTGGTTTATTATGTTTTTACCATCCACTGAAGTTTTCCTCTGAGTTTTCAATGAAGTATGGCGGTGACCTTGATTTCTCAGAGGCTGTGCCAGTGGAGCCCCTGATAAGTCTGGAAATTGGCCAGTGAGGGGTAATGAGGACCAGCCTAGTATGAACTTGGGGGGCCCATCACCAGAAGGAGACAGTTTTTGTGTGTGCATGTGTGCCATAGTGTCTTATGAAGAGGGTCTGTGGTTTTTGTAGGTGGAGGTAATAGACAACTAAGGAAATCTTGGCTCTTTTAACATCTCTCTTAATTTCATGTGATTCTCAGGCACTGTGCTTTTTTAAAACATGAACTGTGAATCACCCTCTTAAGTCAGAGACTGGGACCAGGAAGGGGGTCAGTACTCTCAGGGGCTATTTGACCCTTTTGCATAGAAGTGATAGGTGGTGAGTATTGCCTGAGAAGAGTGAACCCACTTTCGTAGTCATTTTAGGTGACCTACACTTTTGTGGGAGGCACCATAGTCTAGGACTGAAGGCACTGGGTGGTACTACCATCCTCCCAAGGCTGAAAACCTTCAGTCATTTTTTAGATTCCTTTCTCTTCCTTATTGCACTCCCACCCCCAACCCTTCAGGCAAGCAAATGCTGAGTTGTGCTAGTTTTGTCTGTAATATTTTTCACATCTGTCCCATCTTCTCCATTCCCACTGTTATTACCATAGTTCACACTCTCCTTCCCTCACAGAGTGTGGGTCTCTCTGGTTTGTTTTACACATCTGTCCGATTAATCTTCCTGTAACAGGCTCTGATCATGTCACTCCCCTGATCAGAAACTTTCATTAGTTTCCTACTGTCTGCTGAATAAACCCTAAAGCCCTCTGCCTAGCATACAAAGCCCTCTAGAATCTGATCTCAACCTAGCTTTCCAGCCTTACTTCCTATTATTGGCACTTACAAATTGTCCCACCTAGCCAAACTTGACTACTCTCCATTCCCTAAACCAGATCTGAACGTGCCCTCTCTGCCTTTACTTATGCTGTTTGCTGTACTGGAAATGCATTTCCCCTATAGCTTTCTTTTGAAATTCTACTCAGCCCTCGAGGCATAGCTTAAATGTTCTCTCTTTTATGTAGCCTTTCCTGTTCTCCTAAGCTAAAAGTAATCTCTTTCATCCCCAAAGTGCCATAGTTCTCTGTTTCTGCTTTTTATATAACAATTATATGTTCTCTATGACATATCAAGACATCTATGTATATATGCATATTTATGTGTATCTGTATTGATAGTCATTTGTATACTTGTACCATCTGCCTTATTGCCTTATTAGACTCCCTATATATGTCCCGTAGTGTTTGGTACTTAGCAAGTACTCAGTATGTACTTGTTAAGTGGATGAAGGAGGACTCTAGTTCACCATTGATAGAATTCATTAGACTTTTAAGTATGTTAATCTTTCTTTGCACTTCCCCCAGAAGTTTTTTTTTCTTAAACATTTATCTGCTTGCTACCCAGGAGTCTCCAAGAAGCTTACAAGAGGATAAGAAGGAAGCATCACTGGGTTCAGACATTCCCTGTCCCCGGACTCCTGACAAACTCTTTGGCCAAGATGTAGATAGCAGCCTAGGCAGTGCAGATGGCGAAGGCCGACGAGGGAAGATGGCAAGTGCTTGGCTCCCAGACAAGGAAGACAGTGAGAAAGGTGACCCTGGGGCCTCCCGGCCGCAGATGACTCGAGTGGTTAACTCAGGGATTGTTGAAAGTACTGGAGCAACGAACAAGCAGTTGTTGGAAAACCCTGTGGTGGTTGGAGAGGTGGGCTGTGAGAAAAAAGAGGCCACGAATGAACTAGAGAAGGAGCAGACAGAGCCGAAAACAGAGAGCAGATTGGATGTCAATGAAGTAAGTCACCTCACTTAGGCAGTTCCTGCAAATATTTACATGCTACTATTGTAAGGATGCTACAAAATCTTTATTACCAGGGCAGGAAGCTCCATTTGCAGACCTTGAGTAGACTGTCAGGAACAGCTAACTACAGAGCCAATACCCTTAATGGTGACAAAAATTCCCAGGGCCCAGTAGGGCAGTAAAATCCTGAACCAGGCTTTAAGCCTGCTGGCCCTGGAAATTCAGAGCAGAAGTTGGTTTTTCATCTAGCACCTCCAGGGAATTTAATACTCTGTCTCCCTTTTTCTATTTCCCTTCCTTCCCATTGTCTTTTACTGTTGTGGTTTGGACCCCACCCCCAAGTCTCTGTCCTTGTCCCCCACACCTAGTTATGTTACTTTTCCATAGTGTCAAAGACTTCTTTCTCCTAATTATGTCCTTGGTGATTTGAATTGAACTAATGGTGGGCAGTTCATACTGGATCTGCCAGCCAAAGTGTGGAGAATGTGGCAGTTGTACGTAGAGAAAGCATATAGCTATCCAGATCATTCAGGTTAGGACATATAGATTTCTTTTTTTTTGGGGCAGGAATAATCTATACAGACCAAAATATATGTACTTGCAATGTGAACCGAATTGAATTTTATGGATATAATTATGGATAATTATAGAACCTTTGTCTGGATTATGTTGGTATGGCTATAGATCTTTTGTAGTACATTCATTTATATGACTTTTCTTTGTGGATCTTGTCACAGGAGACCGAGATCAGTGACCATGTGAAAGAGTTGCAGCTCTCCGACCATTCTGATACCAAATCATTCCTTGGCCTGGTACGTCAGAGTTCTATCTAGACTCACACGGACTTCAGTCTAGTTAACTTCTGGCACATCATATGAACCTGGAAGCTCAAAGATAGGGGTCATTCTCATTTTTATAATCTTGGGTTGGGGTGGGGATCAATCCTAGAACTTTAGTGTTTTCTATAAAGGTAAAGTTTTGTGTCAGATTGTTGTCACCACTGTATTTTCTTTTAAAAATATTTCATTGGTATCTTTTGTTTTTATGTTTCCTTAATTTCTGAATAAATCCTGCTCCCACCTACTGAGATATCCCTTAAAACCATGAAAAAGAAGGGGAAAAACAATTCAGCAAAACTAACCAAAGTATCAGTTGAGTCTAGTCTTATATTCGGTGTTACATCCATGGTGCCCTCTCTTGGCAAAGAAGGGGGAGAGGAGAGATGGCACTCTTATATTTTCTCCATCCTAGACTTTCTACCTTGCTGCCTCTTGTTTTTTTGAGTGGTATCCTCACTTAAGGGGAAGAGCTTGTGAAGTTTTATTTTTTGGGAGGGCAGCAATTCAAGAAACAGTCCACTATCTGTAAGTGGATGGAAGATAAAAAAAGAAGGGATTAATAGGGAAGGACAAAAAAACAACCACCTGTGAGGTTAAGAAGAAAAAAATGGAGGAATGAAGAACTTGTAGACCCCCTGTGGCTAACTACTCTACAGGTTTACAAAGAGTGGGGACAAGTAGGGTAGGATTCAAGCCAAAACAGAATTGTCACTGGAGAGGAAGACTCCAGAGAGCTAGAAGTAGGTTGTAGAGGGCCAAAATGTCATTGGAAATACGATCTGAGAAGAGTCACCTTATCAGTAAGGCCTATGGAAGAATGAATCTGACCTTTTTAAAAAGGAGTTGTCCATGTGAAGGAGGATGCCCTCAAGCACCTTTGGGCTGTGGATAGAAAGAACTCTGGGTATCAGGACTGGAGTGTCCTGAGGCTGAGAATCATGTTATGTGTTAGTGCTGACAGTTGTACTGTTTTAATTAGCATGTGGTGGGGTAGCCATCCTCTAGCACTCAGCCTGGGAGAGCAGTGGGGTGTGTGCCTGTGGGCTGGTACCTCCTGGAGTCATTTAACTCTGTTTGCCTCAGTTCCTCATCTGTAAAATGAGTTGGAGAAGGAAATGGCAAACCACTTCAGTATTTTTGCCAGAAAAACCCCAAATGAGGTCATGAAGAGTCAAATGTGACTACAATAATTCTGTAAGCCTGTTCATGCCTCAGGAAGAAAGGGATAAGGCAGTAATTGGGTGGGGTTCTGGCTCCTTCTGACCATGGTGGATAGCAGTGAGGATTAGGGTATGTAGGAGATTTAAAATTTCCTCTGGTTTCTTTGGGTTAGGAATTCATACCCTTCCCTCCTCTGTCTTTAGGACTTTGGTTTTCGAAGTCGGATCTCTGAACAACTGCTGGATATAGATGGATTGTCCCCAGTCCTGGATGGACCCATTTGGGAGGTGAGTTGAATAGAACGTTGGCTCAGGGACAGGTGGGGCCCATTCTGCCTGTCACGACCGAAGTCTGAAGTTGCAAACACATTCCACGCACGTTCCACACACATTCTACATCTTTGGAATGGAGTGTTTTCTCATCTGTCTTGGGGGCCAAGCTTGTGACTCTTTTTATTTACATTGTTGTAGTCACTGTATGTATTATTTTTCTGAGTCTGCTTGGTTTTTGCATTGTTTTATATGCATCTTTCCATATTTTTCATTTTCATTTTATTAGTGGTTTCTTACAGAAGAGAAATAGTCTATTACATTCATGTACCACAGTTTCCTTAGCCATTCTCCTCTTGATGGACATCTATTTATTTCTAACTCTTTGCTACCAGAAAAAGTGCTGCTATCAGTATTTTGGTGCTTATGAAGAAGCTGACCTTTTGGGGATATAAGCCTAGCAGTAGAATCTCTGGGATCATTTTAGTGACTTTATTTGCATAATTCCAAATTGCTTTCCAGATTGCACCAGTTCATAGCTCCATCAACTATGTATTAGTGTGCCAGGTCTTTCCATAATCCCTCTAACTTTGCCTATTCCCATTTTTTGTCATCTTTGTCAATTTTGGGGATATGAGGTGAAACCTCTGGGTTGTTTTGATCAGCACCATACTAGTGCTCTCTGTGAATCACTTTTTTGTGATTTGTAGGATTCTTTAATCATGTTGTTGTTGGTAGACATTTATCAGAGATATTTGGTAAGACTTTCCTCAATCAACTGCTGTCCTTCTCATCCTGTTTCCTATAAAAGTTTTTCAGTTTCATGTAGTCAAAATGATCTGTTTTATCATTTGTAATTGTCTCTTTCCCTTGTTTAAGAATTCACTCTGTTCATAGCTCTGAAAGGTATGTGATCTGCTTTCTTTCCACTTTTTTTATGGTCTGATCTTTAATAATCAGCTCCTCTTTTTATTTTGAAGTTATTATGGAATATGGTGATAAGATGTTGATCTAAGCCCAGACTAATTTCTGGTTTTCCCAACAGTTCTTATATGATAGGAAATTCTTTACTCTAGGTAATTTGTTTTTTATTGAACACTGGTTTGTTGAGTTCAGTTATTTCTGATTTTTCCTTGTCTAGATTGCCTGTTGATTTATTTTTCTATTTTTTTTAACAAGTACCAAATGATTTTGATTCATTCTTACTTGCCCCCATTATGTCCCTTAAGAGTCTACAAATTTTTTGTTCCTACAAATGAATTTAGAAGTAATTATTTTGTTTAGCTCTGTAAAGAATCCTTTTGGTAGTTAGGTGTAATATTAAATCTATAAACTAACTTTGGCAGTATTGTAATTTTATTATACAGTTCAATTTGTATTTTCACTTTTGTCTACCTTTTTAAATTTGACCAATTCTGAATAAAGTCTTCTGTGATTATTGTGCTACTGTCTCTTATCTTTTGAAGTTCATTTAATTTTTTCTCTATGAAGTTATACAATTTGGGCATAGAAGTTTAATATTAATCTTGATTTGTTGTCTGCTTTCTTTAAGAGTAATTTAATTTCTTTATCTTTGTTTATGGTGTGAATTTTTATTTTTATTTTGTCTGATATTAGGATGGCAGCTCCTGCTTTTTTGGATTCAACTGATGCATTCATAGTATATTTTCTTCCAGTTATTCATTTTACGTCTATGTCTTTGCTTTTTGGGATATGTTCTTATAATCAGTAGGTTGTGGGATTTTGTTTTCTTATTAATTCTTATCTCTCTTAGTTTATTGGATTATTGAATTCATTTACCTATACAATTATTAGGTTTATTTTTTCTTCCATTTTGTGTTTCATTAGTGCTTTTTAAGTCCC
Organism: Bettongia penicillata ogilbyi; assembly: GCA_023548195.1. NCBI lineage: Eukaryota > Metazoa > Chordata > Mammalia > Diprotodontia > Potoroidae > Bettongia > Bettongia penicillata. The sequence continues at coordinate 13,596,065 of JAJHZJ010000031.1, read as the reverse complement.
TTGTGTTAGTGTGTTTGTTTCTTTGCCTAGTGTAAGTTAATACTTTGTCCCTACTATTAGTTTTGTTTAAACTACTTTGCTTTAACTCTGTCCCACAGGTTCTCTTTTACCCCTTACCATCTCCCCATTTCTCCTTTTGTTCTACCTTTTTCCTAGTTTGGGGGTTTTACTTAATTATCGATTTCTTTTTTTTAATTTGTGTATCTAATTCTTCCCCCTTTCCCCTTCTTATTTTCCTCTGCTTTATTAAATGTAATTAGTTTGAAATCTCTCCTCCTCTCCAACAACTTTTACAAGTTTTTTTCTTTTTCTATGTCTTAGAAGGTTTTTTTATTTTAACTTTGTTGTCATTATTAATTCTTTTCCTTTCTTGGCCGTTCTGAGTTTTATTCTCCAATTCATGGTCTATATAAGTTGGTGGCACAGTGCTCAAGTCCTGGTTTGCCAAACCTCCCTGCCCCCAGGGTGTATCATTTTTCCTTCTTTAATCTCTTTGTGTTTCTCGTGGAGCTCAAGCTTTTGAAGTACGTAGTTTGAGTTCCTTCTTCCAACCCATTTCTGTGTTATTGCCTTTGTAGATATTGCCCCATCAATCCTTTTTTCTGTCATGCCTTATTTTTTAAAAAATTTTATTTTTTTAAATTTATGAAATAAAACAAACACTTCCATAACATAGCACAATAAAAAAAGAGATGACTGCACATGAAACTGCAAATTTGTTAGGTACAATTTGCTGTTCCTTTTAAATATATAATGAAGTTATCACATAGATTTTTTTTCTTTCTTCCTCCCTCCCTAGAGATGTCTATTAGACCCAAATATGTATATGTGTGTGTGTGTGTGTGTGTGTGTGTGTAAAATCATTCATACATACTAATGTTTATCAGTTCTTTCTCTAGATGCATATAGTATCTTCCTTCATATGTCCTTTGTGAGGTTAATTTGAATATTTGTAATAGTCAAAATGACTGATTTGCTCAGAGCTGTTCTCAAAACAATCTTGCTGTTACTGTATACAGCATTCTCTTGGTTCTGCTCATCTCGCTTTTCATCGTTTAGTGCAAGTCTGTCCATGTTTTTCTAAGATCATTGGGCTCATCATTTCCTATAGCACAGCAGTATTCCATCACAATCATATACCACAGCTTGTTTAGCCATTTCTCAATTGATGGGCATCTTGTAATTCCCAGTTCTTTGCCACTACAAAGAGAGCTACTACAAATATTTTAGAACATACAGGTTCATTTACTTTTTTCTGTAATCATCTTTGGAAATAGCCCTAGCAGTGATATGGCTGGGTCACAGGGTATAGGCAGTTTAATAACTTTGGGCATAATTCCAGATTGATCTCCAGCATGGTTGGCTCAGTTCACAGTTCCACCAAAATGAGTTAGTGTCCCAATTTTTCCACATCTCCTCCAACATTTGTCACTTTCCACTTCAATCATTTTAGCCAATCTGGTGGGACAAACAATTTTACCAGGGTATAAAATGATATCTCAAGTTTGTTTTAATTTACATTTCTCTAATTAATAACGATTTAGAGCATTTTTTCATATGACTATAAATTATTTTGATTTCTTCATCAGAAAACTGCCTGTTTATATCCTTTGATCATTTATCAATTGGGGAATGACTTATATTCTTAGAAGTTTTACAAAGTTCTTTATGTATTTGAGCATGAGGTCTGTATCTGAGAAACTATAAAATTTTTCTCCCAGTTTTCTGCTTTCCTTCAGATCTTGCCTATATTTGTTTTATTTTACAAAGCCTTTTTAATTTAATATGATTAGAGTTACCTATTTTATACCTCACTCTTCTCTGTTTCTTGTTTGTTTATAAATTTATAAATTGTTTGCCTATCCATAAGTCTGGTAAGTAATATATTCTATGTTCTTCAGATTTTCTTGTGAAAGCTCTCTTTGTATTTAGGTCATATATCCATTTTTACTTTATCTTGGTAAATGGTGTAAGATATTGGTCTATGCCTAATTCCTGTCATATTGCTTTCCAGTACACTTGGAAGTATCAATTCATGAGGGAAGTGATGGGGATAGAAGCAGTGCCTCATTGTAGAAATTATTTTGTATCTAATTCTGTCCCCTATCCTTTTCATGGTCATTTTCCTTCCCATTTTTCATGTGATCTAATCCCTGTGTTCATGTCTTTCTCAAACCCTTCTGAGTACCAGTTGCCAAAGGAGCCTAATATTCCTTTTCTTGGGCAGGATTTTCTGTGGAGGCACAAGTCTCTCAGAGGAAATAGTTTTTCTCCGAAACAGCTCTCCTCATGTTAAACCCAGTGGGAGGTCTCCATATCCCATCACATACATATATCTGAGTATAATATGTGAGGGCTCTTCAGTGGGACTTCCTCCCCCAGTTTGCTTGAGACATGCCTTTTCCATTTCCTCAGTTTCAGTTCCTCTTTTCAGCCATCTCTTCCCGTCCTTTTGCAGTTCTCTTCTTGCTGAGTTACTAGAGGAGTTATTTTTCTTTTATTTATCACGATGGATTTTGATCACACATTCCCCTCTGTCTTCCTCCTCCACTCTTCCCATTTATAAGCCCTTCTTTCCACATTTTGTTCCTTCACAAAATAAAGTTCTTTACTTCTGTTCCTCTACCGTCACATCTTTTATTTCTTTAAATTCTGTTTTCTTCTTTCCTTGTGTACTTAAACAAATTTCTTGATGATCCTTTTGTTTTTTTTTAAACCTCATATGCCAGTCTTTCTTTTTTTAAAAAAGAATCTCTAGAGATGGAATAATTCATTTTATTACTTATTGTTTCCTTGGTTGTTCTACTTATTTTCTCTTCTTGTTATTTCTATTGTTTGGTATACTTGTAAGTTAAATAATCTGCTCCTTTTTTAAAAAATCTTTTCTTCAATGTTGTAAGTGCCTCTCTTTTTTAAATTAAATGTCCATCTCTTTTATTGTGGATGAAACTCAGGTTTTTAGTATATATTTTTTAGGTTACATCTTAGGCATCTTTGCTTTTCAGAATATATATTATTTTATTTTGTGGTTTTTAATGGGTACAGAATAGTTCTGTGTTAGTTGAATTTCATTTCTGTAATTCACATGTTCTGTTATATCTACTACATTCTGTTTTGAAGTTCTTTCTCATAACCATTTGCAGAATTTGTTGTATGTGCTTAAAATTGTTAAATTTAACTACTATGTGTCTTGGAGTTTGAAATGTAGGTTTTCTTTAGAGGTGAGCTATGGATTCTTTTAATTGGTCCTTTGTTCTCTTTGTTTAGAAGTTCTGAGTAGCTTTCTTGTATTTTTCCCTACACTGTGTTGCAAAGGATTTTGATTTGTCATGTCATAGGGGAACCTATGATCCTTAAGCTGTCATTGTGTACTCTGTCTTTGAAGTTAATGGCTTCTGCTTTCATCAGGATCTTTTATTCTTTTAGCATTATTGCCTTTTGCTTCTTTTCTTCCGGATTGACTCTAGTTTCAATATCTTTGTGTTCTAAGATCTGTTATCCTCTTTTTTGTTTTTTTAGAGAAACCTGCCATTGTGGATTCAAGTCTATTAATTATGTCAATGAAGACCAGAAATTCTGACATTTGTTCCCCTCTCTTATTGTTTTCATTTCTCTTTTGAACCTTTCTGGGATATTTTGTCGATCTCTGATCTCTTAGGATTCCACTGGGTTCTGTGTTTCATCAGGATTCAGTTCAGTTTCCTATGTCTTATGGTATTTGTTAAGAGAGCTTTACAATCTCTTTGAGGATTTAATACTCATCCTTCTAATTTTAGCAGCCTTAGTGTTAACTGAGCTCTAGAGTTTTTTCTAATACATTTTTATTTATTTCATTAAATATTTTCCAGTGAAAATTTTTTAACATAATTTTTAAAAAATTCGAGTTTCAAATTCTTTCTTTTCCTCCCATCCCTCCTTCCTTCTTGACAAGGCAAGCAATTTTATATCAGTTATACATATGAAGTCAGACAAAGTATATATCCATATTAGCATGTCTCAAAAGAAAACAGAAAAAAGGGGAAAAAATAAAGTTAAAATAGTATACTTCAGTCTGCATTCAGAGTTCCTCAGATCTCTCTCTTCAGGTGGATAGCGTTTTTCGTCATGGGTCCTTTGGAATGGTCTCGGATCATTGCCTTGATCAGAGTAGCTGAGTCTTTCATATTGATCATCCTGACAACATTGCTGTTATTGTGCATTGTAATGTGTATGGTGTCCTCTTCTCATTTCACTTTGCATGAGTTCATAGATGTTTCCCTGGGTTTTTCTGAAACTGTCCTCATCATTTCTTATAGTAAATAGTATTCCTTAACAGTCATATATCAGAACATGTTCAGCCATTCCCCAATAATGGGCCTTTGATTTCCAACTTTTTGCCACCACAAAAAGTACTGCTATGAATATTTTTGTACAAACAAGTCCTTTTTCTTTTTCTTTGATCTCTTTGGAGTATAGACCTAGTAGTGGCATTGCTGATCAGAGGGTTTGTGCAATTTTATAATCCTTTCAGCATAGCTCCAAATCATTCTTCAGAATGGTTGTACTAGTTCGCAGCTTTACCACCAATGCCTTAATGTCCTAATTTTTCCATATCCCCTCTAGAATTTGTCATTTTCCTTTTCTGTCATGTTAGCCAATCTGATAGGCATCAGGTTATCTCTCAGAGTTGGTTTAATTTGCATTTTTCTAAGTAGTGACTTAGGGCACTTTTTAATGTGACTATTGAAAGCTTTGATTTTTTTCTTCTGAAAACTACCTGTTCATATACTTTGACCATTTATCAACTGCGGTGTGTCTCATATTTTTATAAATTTGTTTCAGTTCCTTACATATTTGAGAAATGAGGCCTTTATTAGAGAAACATGTTGTAAAATGCCCTCCCCCAGTTTCCTGTTTTCCTTCTAATTTTGTTTGTATTAGTTTTGTTTGTGCAAAAACTTTTTAATTTCATGAAATTAAAATTATCCATTTTACTTCCTGTGATCCTCCCTTATCCATTGATATAACAGATTTTCTCATGTTCCTCTAATTTAATTGTGATATTATCCTTTATATATAAATCATTTATCCATTTTGAACTTATCTTAGTACACAATGTGAGATGTTGTTCTCTAACTAGTTCTTGCCACATTGCTTTTCAGTTTTCTCCGTAATTTTTGTCACATGGTGAGTTCTTATCCCAGAAATTTGGATCTTTGGGTTTATCAAACACTGGATTGCCATGATCATTTGCAGCTATGTATTGTGTACCTAATCTATTCCACTGATCTACTACTCTGTTTCTTAGACAGTACCAGATTATTTTCAGGATTACTACTTTGTAATATAGTTTGAAATCTGGTATTGCTGGCTGCTTTCCTTTACATTTTTTCATTGATTTCCATAATATTGTTGACCTTTTGTTTTTCTAGGTGAATTTTGTTATTTTTTTTCTAGCTCTGTAAAGTAATTCTTTGGTACTTTGATTAGTGTGGTACTGAATAAATAAATTAACTTAGGTGGAATCAGTTTTTAAAATTCTATTGACTTAGTCTATCTACAAGCAGTTAATATTTATCCCATTGTTTAGATCTATCTTCATTTGTGTGAAAGTGTTTTGTAATTGAGTTTGTATAGTTCCTTGGTTTGTCGTGGCAGATAGACTCCCATGTGTTTTGTATTGTTGGCAGTTATTTTAAATGGAATTTATATTTCTCTCTTTTCTCATTTGCTCTAGGTTTTTAACTGGCTTTTTCTTCTCTTGAAAACTGGTGTTTCAGTTTTTTTCTTTATGTTTACATCATTGACTTTTTAGCTTCTCCCTATTTGACAGTGTGTATATCTCTAGTGGATTACAAAGCTTCCTCAGTCAGTCTCCCCCTATTGGGGGATTTAATTTTCATCTACCTTGTCTTGGTCCCTGCCCTAAGTGGGTTTCTGTTGGGTCCAGGACTGGATTTCCATTCCTTTTCCTTTAGGATGTATCAGTCACTTTTACTGGCTCCTTGATCTACATGTCTCTCCTCCCCTCTCCTCTCCCACACCCAGTGTGGCTAGACAGAATCAGTGTTTTTGCTTGTTGCATTTGTGTGGAGTGTGATGGCAAAGTCTCTACAAGAGGAAGGGAACCTGAAGACTAGGGTTCTCCAATGTTAATTCATAAGACTTTTATCTTGTCCTGTGAATTTAGATGTAATTCCTCTACCTCTATTGTATAATTGCTCTTGGGGGTGGGGTTGAGAATTAATGGGGACTGGAGAGAATGTTCAGTCCATCATCTTGTTTAGTCACCTGACTCAGAAGTTAACAGATGCTTTTTTTTAAAAAAAAAAATTAATTTGTTTTCAGTTTTCAACAATCACCTACATAAGTTTTAAATTTTCTCCCCTCTCTGTCCTCAAGATGGCATGCAATCTTTTATGGGTTCTACACATGCATTTTTATTAAACACATTTTCACATTAGTCATGTTGCATAGAAGAATTTAAATGAATGGGAGAAACCATGAGAAAAACCAAAACACAACATAACACAAGAGAAAATATTCTGCTTCATTTTGCATTCTAACTTTATAGTTCTTTCTCTGGATGTGGATGACATTTCTCATCCAGAGTCCTTTGGAAATGTTTTAGGTCCTTGCATTGCGGTGAAGGACTAAGTCTATAAGAAATAGTCCTCACGTGCTGTGTCTCTTACTGTGTATAATGTTCCCCTGGTTCTGCTCACTTCACACAGCATCAGTTCATGTAAGTCTTTCCAGGTTTTTCTGAAGTTCATCTGTTTGTCATTTCTTATAGCACAATAATATTCCATTACATTAACATACCACAACTTGTTCAGCCATTCCCCAGTTGATGGGCATCCCGTCAATTTCTGGTTCTTGGCCACCACAAAAAGAGCTGCTATGAATATTTTTGTATAGACAGATACTTTTGGAGACAAATGTGTTTCCTTTAGTCCAGGCAGTGTTAGGGAGAAGAATCAGAAGAAGAAGCAGACTACTTTATGAATCTTCTTGACTCTTCTCTTACTAAGTAGTTATAGGTGAGATCATATCTCACCTCTGATAGAGCATAGTCTTCATTCAGTAAATAGCTAATAATGGTACACCAAAAAATCATAATAGAGAAATTATAATAAAGATATTTATTTTCTCTGTTAAGAGCTAATAGATAACATAGTATTTGGCCCTTCAGTGCCATATTCTGAAGAATGAAGTTATGATGTAGCCTCTATAAATATCTGTTGATAAGGGAAAAAAAAAAGCTCATAGTTTCAAAAATCTCCTCAAGCTCTAGTGAGGTTGCTGGTCCAGAAGATTCAAGCATGAGAGGCTGATGTGAATTTAGGGTAGAAAGAGGTACATCCCTGCTAGACCAAATCTTTGCTTTGGTAATCAGCACTCCTCCAAACAATTCTAGATTTCATCAAGAAACTCAGTCTTTGTCCCTGTGATAAATGAAGACATTCATAGCTTTGAATTCTCTGTAGCCAGAGTTAAAAATGAGATGTTTTGAAGCTAAGAAGGGAACCTCACAAAGTGACTCTTTAGTTAGATATGTAGAACACTTGATCATTTTGCTCATTTGTTCATAAGTCTTTCAGAGCAAAGACTGCTAGATTTGGAGTCAGAGTACCTGGATTTGAATCCTAATCTTTACTATGTATGTGACCTTGGACAAGTCACTTGAACTCTCTGGGCCTCAGTTTCTTCATCTGTAAAATGAAGAATTTGGATTTAAATGACTTCTGAAGTACCTTCCAGCTCTAAACCTGTGATCTTTAGGAATCTCTGTAAACCTTTTTTGAGGGTATCGTGAATATGCTGGTCTTTGTTAAAAAAAAAAAAAAGTCAAATGATATCTATCATACTGGTTTGCTGTATAGGCCAAGAATGCAGAAAAGAAATGGAGGCACCAAAGATACCTACCTGTTAAGTGTTGTAGGTGAAATTTTCTTCTCCTCCTAGATCCATTCTGTACTTACTTCGTCATGGCAGAGTATTAGGTCCCTAAATGGCTATACAAGTTTCTACTTAACTATCCTATCTTCAGAGTAGAGAATGAGATTGGAACTTGAATCTCTTACAGTTATTCCTTTCTGTAGCTGGGCCCTGTGAGGTAGTCACATATTTTCCTGTCTTTCTCAGCCTCTGTCTCTATCTCTCTTTCCCTCCCCTTCCCCTCCCCTTCCCGTCTCCCTCCTTGTCCCATTCTCCCCTTCTCTCTTCCCTTCCCATCCTTTCCCTTTCTCTCCCTTTCCCTCTCCCCTCCTCCCCATATCCCTTTCTCTCTCTCCTTTTCCTTCTTCCTCTCTTTTTCTTATCCCTCTCTCCTAGCTTTCTTCCTTCTTTCTCCCTTTCCTTTCCTCTTCTCCCCTCAACCTCTTTCTTCCTTTCCCCTCTCTCCCCCTCCCCTCTCCTTCTCTTCTCCCTTTCCCACCCTCTCTCCTTTTCTGTGTCCTCTCTCTTCTTCTTTCCCTCTCTCTCCTCCTCCTTTTTCCCCTTTCTCCTCTCAGTTCTTGAGATCCTGCTACTTGTCTTTCTGTATCTTGTGAGACTTCTTCCATGACTGTGGTAAAAGAATCAAAGGGCTCTGTTTGGATTTGATCCATGTTTTCTTAGAACTGGAACCAGACTATACAATATGACTGAAGTTAAGGATGGGAAATGGGGTCTAGAACAACCTTGTAGCTTTAGGTCAGGAACATAGAATATGCCCTTATAGCCCCTTAGGTAGAAATTTAGGGTTATTGATTTTCCCTTCTGGCTAGGCTGGTTCTCTGAGGTAGACTTTGTATTCTGTATTCTGTTTTGAGGACTGAAGGTTGGAAAAGCAGTCCCAGGGTCTGCCCTTGGGTATGTCTTTAGGTATTCCTTCATTTTCTGTAACTTTCTCTTAGGCCAGAGGGATGATTATATTTATAGCAGACGTGGTAAATGAAATGAGGAAAAGGACAGACATCTTCCATAGATATCTTTCCCCGAGGTGATCAATTCCATCTTGACTTTGCGCTCTTTGGTCTCATAGGACATTCTAATCCAAAATTCTATACCAGAACACTTACACAGGCCCATAATCTTTCTGTTTTTTAATCATTCCTATTTTTAAATTTGTTAAATCAGAGGGTTTTCCAGTTTGGTAGTTATTTTTTTTCTTCAAGAGGCTTATACTCTGAGATCTAAAGAAGGGGCTTGTTGTACAGTTCAGTTTATAGGAATAAAATTTGTGACTGGAAATGGGAAAAAGAGTGGGGAAAGGAATGAGCCATTGTTTGAAGGGTCTGACCTGGCTGATAAGATTAAAAGTGACAGCACTAGCAGGGAATCCTTCTGCTACGCATGCCACTAGATATTCACAGATGACATTTCTATTTTTAACTTAAAATTTTTTAAGGGGAGGGGGTGGGGTCACAGTTGGCCCTGCCCCTCAGTGCCCATCCAGATGGTAGAATTGGGCCACAGCTGCTGAAGCTTGAGCTGCCAGTGGGTGGTAGGGGTAGGGAAAAGGGAGGGCAGGGCAGTGTGCCAGCCTGGGCCCAGGGAACCCCAGCTGGGGGAGGACAGAATGATCTGTCTCCTCTTCTACCAACACCCCCCAATTAACCCTTGCTGTCCCAGAACAGAAGAAACTCCTAAAAGGATTATAGATGGCTGGTTTTGGAATGCCAGTTGACAAAGATACTTTACTCTGGTTGAGAGACAGGGCTGGGCTAGGTTGGGGTTGTTTACCTACTCCTGTGGGAAGTGTTTGGAAATGTCCTGGCCCCCTTACTTTTCATCATCCTTGGAAATAGTTTTTAACCCTGCTTCTTCCTAACTTCCATGAGAACAGGCAATGTGAAGTAGACACTCTCTCCTTTGCCAAGAGGAATAGGAGGAAGAGTCGGAGCTCATTCCCTGATTCTTAGGTCGATGGTTTACTTTCTTCAGAACTGTTCGTTTTATGACTGGTGAAAGCGAAGGCCTGGGAGTCATGGATTTAAAATCTTGTCCAGGTGACTCCTTCTTGTCATAGCTCTTTCTCTCTCCTGTGTGAAGATACTTGTGGGCCTTTCTTTATGCTCTCACAGAGATTTATTTGCTAAATGGCATGGTCCTGGGTGTGAGGAAGGTTCTTATCTGGCGCCTAAGTGTTTGGCAGTCTGATGGATAGAGCATGAGGCATCTTCTTCCTTTTCACAGGGGCACAGCTTTGGTAGTGTTTTTGGTCTTGGGGGTAGAACTTTCCATCCCCTAGTAGAGTATAAACTGTTGTTACACTATTTGACCAATTCCTTCTCCAGGGAACTTTTCCTCAGCAGTCCTACTAGGTCTTATTTACCTCAAGATAGTTCTAGTACTCAGGTATGTAGTTTGTACAGGTGATGAATGTGTTTGTGCGCTCCACTTTTCTCTTTGCTTAAGCCAAGGTTTCCCAAAGATCAAAGAGTGACATTCTATATGTTTTGTATTCTTTCATAGAACCTAGTACAGGGCTCTGCACACAGTGACCACTTCAGTGAACATGGTTGGTGAGCTGTTCTCCCTAGACCATTATAGCAGGCCTAGGAAACGACTAAGAAATTGGGAGTGAGAGGGACCTTTGTTAATAGGAGTCTATTTTCTATATAGACCCAATGGCTTAGTGCTTCTCACAAGCCCGGAGATTGTCAGCGCTTCCCACAAAACCTGGAAGTCAGTGGGAGTGCAGAGGGACATATTTAGCAGCTACCTCTTTGTTTAAAATGCTTCTCCCATTTTCCCAGCTAAAACATAACATCCTTACTTGTTGCCCCCAGACCAAGGGCCCAACAGAGGAGGAAAAAGACCAGAGTCCATCCAACCTGGAACAACCAGAGAGTGAACAGTCCAGTGATGAAGAGAGGTATGGCACATGAAATCTCACTTTTTCATTGGCATGAATCAGAGAGCCTTAGTAACAACCTGGAAAAGATTCTTGTCTCTGAGCTGACTCCTGAGGGCTCCTGTCTAAAAGGAAGGAAGATGGATTCAGTCACCTCCCAAGATCATTTGTTGTTGTCCTACTGTTTTGTGCTAAGTGTGGCTTTTTTAAAGTGCTGCTGCATGCCTTTGAAAATGACCTTGTCCAAACTGCACCATTTGTGGGACCTGGGGTCTGGCCTCATTGGTGTGTTAAACTGATTAAGCATTTCCATGTGTGGCATAGGGCCAAGACTGTATGTAGTCTGTGTGTAGAAGGGAAGCTGCTGGGGGAGAGGGTCAACACTGATCTCTGAAACAAGTCTGTCTGACCTCAGGAATGACCAGGGTTTACAGAGGCAGTGATATCCCAGATCTGAACCATATGGATCAGGGACTTTCACCCTGGGGAAATGCCTGTAGCTTTTAGACAGCAAAAATAGATTGATTCTCTACCTCTTTAAATCATAACTTCAGGCAGTTTTGAAAGTGATGATCCCTTGTGTAAGGTGTGTCGTTTTTCTCCCCATTTTCCTTTCCCTCTTCTCTTGGTCCTCATCTTTCTGTTGTGCTTTAGAATACTGGGTACAGACCCACCTGCCAGTATCTCCAGTCACCATTCACGTAAAGAGTAAGTGTATCCCAGAAAAACTGACTTGTCTACAAAAGGACTATGGAAGCCTGCCCACAAGTTAGAGAGTTGGGGGGAGGGATGTGTAGAGACTCCTCCAGAAGAATTCTTCCTTCTGTCTCCCTTGCCCTGTTTTTCTTGCCTACTCTGAGATGCTTTCCTCTGCGTGTGTCTCTGTGGAGGGGGAAAGAAGGGAATCAGTGGGTGGTGGAGGGTAGTGTGGTGCATTGGATAAACCTTACTGTGCAACTCTCCTTCCTCTCACCCTCTCTTATTGACTTAAACTGAGAGATACAGGTCCTGATGTCGTCTTCATGACTAATAAGTTACCTTCTTCCTTCTGTGAAGGGAGAAAATCCAGAGCCTCTTTCATGTCCAAGAAGTAGGAGAAGGGCAGCATTCCCTGGAGGGGGAGCCTAGGGAGACGGTGGAACCTGCGCAGACTGTGATGGCCAGCCCAACTTCACAGGCCTCCTCCCCAAAGAGGTAAGGTTTGGTTTGAGTCTACTGCTATGTCAGTGTAGGGTTAGGGGAGGGGAGGTCAGCTCAGAGATGGCAGCCCAGAGGATGCGCTAATCTGGAGCCTGGAAATGGAAGAGTTGAGTTTAGGTCTGTGTCATGGTGAGCAGCAGGGAGCCTTGGTGGAGAGCCATGTAAGGTAACTGTATATGTGACTGACATAGGAATTCCCTTTCTTTAAGGAAATTAAAGAGTTTGGCCCTCTTTCTACACCCTGCTCTGGATCTTCATTTGGTGTATTTATTTTCATAAGTAGAAAGTCAGAAACTATTGAATTAGAAAGTACCCTTTGGTGCCGCATCTCTTCCTGCCCACAAGAGAAAAGTGGTTGCAAGCATTGGCAACTCTTTTGCTGATACTGGGATAGCTTTCCTCCTTCCTTAAACCTGCCGCTGGAGAGGCAGCCTCACATAGGGAAAGAGGGCTGAACTTGGACCAGGAGACTGGTGTCGGAGTGTTAGCTTTGACGCTCATAGCAGGAGATGATGGCCAAGGCACTTCACCTCTTAGTCTCCTCATTGGTGAAGTGGGGGCAGTACTGCTTGTATGACTTTTCTTCAGGTTGATCTGGGGAAAGTACTTTGTAACCTTATAGAGCTATATAAATTGGAGCTGTTATTCCCTTCGTCCATCACCATCATATCACCACAGGACCTATTATTTTGACAGGATTCAGTTTGAGAATTAGAGATGGCAGTCAGAGAAGACTTCCTGTGTCAGACCAGAAGACCTGATTCAGAGACAATAGTCTTCTCTCCTGGTTTCTTTGGTTTCCTGGCAGTGGAAAGTTGTTTCTGTTAGCGCTTTCAGCCTTGGCTTTGAGACCATCGGTCTTATTTAACACTTATGGCTACTTAAAAGAACCAGCACTAGCATTCAGTCAGTAACATCAACTAAACATGCCTGCTATCTGCTTGGTATCTCACTAGTGCTGTGACATTCTGTGTTCCAGATGGGGCATGGACCTACACTCTCTGATTGTGTCTTGCATTGCTGGGGAGTAGGCAAGGAGAGGGCTAAAGCCCCATAGAAAGCCTGGCACCTGTGGTTGGGAAACTGGTGTGCCATCTGTTCCAAATTGCTTTTTGCTTTGTCCCTGAACTGAGTCCCAATCTCCCTGTCCTTATCATGCTTCCCTTACCTTCTTACTGATACAAAAGTGAGCCGATTGTCAACCCTCCTCATGATCGTAAGATGGAAGAAGAGGCACACACCACAAAAGTTGAACGTGAGCAGAAAAAGGCAGAAGAATTTGAGGAGATGATGACCAGCCCAACCTTGCCAGGCTCGCGAGAAGAGTAAGGACCAATTTTAATCTCTCTGTTCATGTCTTTTGCATGTGGTCTGCCTGCTTGCCACATGAAGAATGTTCACGTGTGAGGACCTTTGGGACGAAAGCTCTTCCATGGGGGAGTAGGTATGTAGGGAGGTTTGGGTGGTTTAAGGTCCTGAAGCAAGTTGTTGTGCCCCAAATGTTGCTTAGGTGCGACATGGGATACCATGCTGGAGGGAGAGGAGGAGTCATTTCTAGCCAAGCAGCTAAATTTTTTTTTTTTTGTTAAATGATTAATTAAAAACTTAATCTTGAATAACAGTACATCCAACTAAACTGACTCAGTAGGTACATTTAAATGAATTAATTGCATTGTATAATTTAATCAGAACTTTTCAGCCACTCTAAGACATTATTAGGATTCTTTGTTCATCCTCATTCTTCTGGTTCTGCCTTTTCACTTTAAGTAATTTCATAGAGACTTCTTTGTATTTCTTATATTTGCTAGTCTTAATTGTATCATAGACTGTCACAGGAATGTACTGCAATCTGTTTAACTGTTCTCCCATTACTGGATATTTAGGTTAGTTCCAGCACGTTGCAACTACAAATAATGCTTCTGTGGACATCCTGGACAGCTCTTCTTTTGTTTGCTTTTTTTAAATAACATTTTCAGGGAATATTCTCAACAGTGGACTTATTGGTTCAAAGGGTATGATTATTTTTGTCACTCCTACTGTGTACTGCAAGAGTGCGCTCCAAAAAGATTCAACAGATTTTCTGAGCCACAGCAATGAATAATTGCACCTGTTTTTCCACAACTAAACTAGCATTGAGTCTCATTTCTTTTAATTATTTTTCCTGTTTGATGAGTGTGACTTGGTACTGCACAGTTGTTTTAATTTGTGCCTCTTTCATTTAATGAAGTTGAGCATTTTGCAAGTGTTTGCTAATAGCTGAAACCTTTTATCCAACATGCTCTCAAATCCTCTGTCTCATTTAATCCTCATAATTCTCTATGAAGTCGGGAGGTCAGGTATTATTTTATGCTAAAACTCCTGAGAGGCAGTGTGGTATGATGGACAGTGGATTTTCTGATTTTGAAATCAGGGAGACCTGGGTTCAAATTCTGGCTCTCATACTTAATGATCTTATAACCTTTATGAACCTGAAGCATAGTATTAACCGTAGAATAATAATCTGTGTTAGTGGAGGGAGTTCCCTTGACATCTTGATGTAATGAAACTTGGACATTTCATGTATATGTGATATTATCTGTATGGGTGCTCCCTCTCCGGATGTAGATCACAAGTCCCTTCTGCCTTCGTGGGTAGTTTAACAAATTGCTGCGATCACCAGCCCTTGGGTGACGAGCCTCTTTGGACTCAGGCTTGTCCTCAGAATGGAGCCAGTTGCTAGACCCATATTTAAAGCCTGTATAATAATCGTAATTATAATATCTCACATCTACCAAGCGCTCTTGCTCATAACACTTCCATGAGGTGGATAGTGCACGTTGTGATGTGCTCATTGTATAGATGAACAAATGGCACATGGAACTGAAAAGTCACTTGCCCAAGGCCACATGGCAGGCTAGTGACTAGGCAGGCCCCTCTGTAGTTTCCCCAACACCTGGTGGCTGTTCAGCCATGGGGACCTTCTCAAAGCAGACCATTATGTTGGACAGCTATAACTGCTATAAATTTTTCTCTTACAGTATCATGAATCCTATAGGAGTTGGGGTCCTTTTCACTAGATCAGGTTGCAAAGTATATTTCTTTTCTTCTTTTTTTTTTTTTAGTAATATTTTCCCCCAGTCACATGTAAAGACAACTTTTAACATTCATTTCAAAAACATTTGAGTTCCAAATTTTCTCTCTCACCTCCCCTCTACCTGAGATGGCAAGAAATTTGACATAGGTTATATATGTGCAATCATGTAAAACATGCTTCCATATTAATCATAATGTGAAAGAAGACATAGACCAAAAGGAAAAAAACACACAAAATAAAGAAAGCGAAAAATAGTCTGCTCCAACCAGCATTCAGACTCCATCAGTTCTTCCTGTGGATGTGGACAGCATTTTTTCATCACGGGTCCTCTGGAATAGTCTTGGATCGTTGTATTGCTAAGACTAGGTAAACATTTACAGTTGATCACTGTGTAGTATCTGCAAAATGTATTTCACAGAGGTCTATGGAGATGCAGTGACCACCTAAGGCAGACTCATGAGTGGAATGGGCGGTTAGGGCCAAGCAGAGCCCTTTCGGCTAATCTTCTCAGCGTAGCTGTGCTAGTCATTCGCTCACCATCTCAGAGTAGCCAGCTGTGACTCATCGCTTTGGAGTCTCAATTGGGTCAGATGTTGGGAATTTCTAGACGTTCGCTGCTATCTGGCTCTCTCCTGGACTCTTTTTCAAACTCTAACTTTCTTGTTAGTCGTCTTCAGAGTTTAATTAGGAAAAACTTTTTTTCAAGGGCGATGACTGACCTCCCGTTTGTTGTTTCTGGGACATCTGCCCAAGCTTTCTTCTTGTCTGGGATGCTCAGAATTGTCGTACTCTGACTTGATCAGATTACACCTACAGCATAGGGTTCAGTTCTGGACAGCATATTTTTGGAAGGACATAGATAGCTGGAGAGTTTCCAGAGGAGGATAGCCAGGATGCTGAAAGGTCCTGAGATTGTGCCATATGAGAATCTGTATAGAAGGAACTGAGGATATATGGCATAGAGAAGACTTGACTGGGGGAGAGGTGTGGAGGGGGCGATGTGAGAGTTGACTCTCTTCAGGTATCTGAGAAGCCATCATTGGCACTCAGAAGGCAGAACTAGAAATAATGGGTAAAATTTACAGAGGTAGAAATTGAATTGATGTCAGGAAAAAGTTTCCTGACAAAGCTGTCCAAAAGTGAAATGGGCTATCTTGGAGATAGAGGCTTCTCCCTCACTAGCAGTCTTCAGACAGAGCCTATATGACTACCCGTCAGGTATATTGTAGAGGACATTCTTGGTTTGACTGGATGGCCTCAGTGGGTTTTCTTCTAATGTTGGCTTAGACTTTGTAATGTGGCTCTGACCCATTGCTTACGGTTTCAGACCTCTACTGAGACCTTTCCCAAATCCAGACTGGGGAAAGTGGAAGACTAACTAGGAAGTAGCCCTGTGTAGCCTATATGCTAAGGTATGCAAACACACATAGATTTGCAGGCTGGATGCACACTGGCACTTTATCTGATCTTTCATCTCTTCTGCAGCATCTGTCCCTAGAGCCCCACATAGTTAGATAACCCACAGGGGAGAGAAACATTAAAAGGTACCATCTCAGGAAAAAATAATACTTTCAGCCAGGGTTGGAAATGAGTTGGAGAGTAGATGAGGCGTAGAGCTGCTGGGAAAGAGAGACTGTTTCTGAGGGCAGGATACTCAAGGGAGGTGGCAGAAGCAGCCCATCTGACATCTACATTGGTTGGACTTGCCAGGGCAATCAGATGAAACCAGTGTGTGAAGAGGGCCAAAAAGAGACTTGAGAAAGAGGGAACCTGTGGTGTTTTCTAGGACCACTCCATGGTTCTGGGAAATCACTCAGCAAGAATCTTAATGATTTTAGCAAGAAGGTAATATAGTCCTATCTCACTCCTTTACCCAAGCATAAAAGTGATCCAAGTTGTCATTTTTCAGCCCCTCAGATGTCCTTTTTATCCTCCTATTCTGATCTGTCACCTCTCATCTGTTGTATTGCTGGAGCTGAAAGGAGGAGAAAGGGGGTTCTGAACCCCATGCTTTTTGGTGTAACCCACGAGACTCGTGCTGAGCATCTCCTCTGATGCTGACAGTTGATTCTCTTTGGTTTCTTTTCATGGGGGCTGCTCAGGTCAACTTTGAGTCATTCCTGCAGCTTGAGAGTGCGCTTAATGAGGTATGACTAAAAAGTCAAGAGACTGGTTTTTATAACAAATAGAACAAACAGACAAATGACACGAAACCAGAAGGAGCTTGTCTTTATCCTTCCCATTGAATCTTGTCCAGATTCAAGGTCATGAGCTTGGAAAGAACGACTAATTCCAATATTATGATTGTTCAAAACGTTTTTGGAATTCCTTTTTGAGAACTGTTCACATCCAGAAGCTAAGTAACTCAGAGGGGGCAATACTGGTTTTGATGTGTAATTTCTGATATTTTTGCTAAAAATTACCTGAGAGTGCCTTCCTCACTCCACCATCTTTGCACTGGGAGTCTCCCATAAAAAGAATTACTCCTTGAACAGATGTGGTATGGCTACTGAATTGCCGTAATTCCCTTTGCATGGTGTAATGGGTGGAGTGTTGAGCTGGGAATCAAGAAGACCCGGGTTTGAATTCTGGCTTGGACATTTACTAATGGTGTGACGCAGGGCAAGTCATGTAACCTCTCAAGGTTTCAGTTTCTCCACCTGTAACATGAGAGGGTTGAACTTGATGGATGACCTCAAAGGTTCCTTTCAGCACTAAATTTATAAAACTGTGATCTCTGCACTAGAAGAGTTTCTCAATCAGAATCCCCTTACAGTATGAGAAACCTTTATCCCTGAACTGTGAGCAAGGAACCTGTCGAGATTCAGGAGCTGGGCTGTATTCTCTACACTGGAGAAATTTCTTCCCTTTTTTCACTGGCTCTTTACATTGGCAGATAGCAGTCAGATTCAGGGGGATGGTTTTCAAACTAATGATGTAAACCTCAAATAGCATGTGTCCCAAGTAGAGGGGGGAAGCTAGCATTAGGTTATGTAGGAGTAGAATCAGCTAACAGTAATACTTTCTCTACCTCTCCTGCCTTCCCTAGCTACCATACCTGCCATTAAGGGGCACATTTGTCAGGTTTTCTGGAAATCAAAGATGTGTCATCCCAGTTAACTTTCTTATTGTCCCAAGGACTTTGGTGTCTTAGCCATTGAGACTATTAGCATTATAGACCAACTGTTTACTGAACTGATTTATGCTTTGTCTTTGGACAATGGGCATTGTATTTTTGCTTCCTGTGTGTTTTATGTCTCATATGTTATGTGTATCTGTATGCCCTTATGATATGACTCCACATTTTGTATACTGTATACCCGCTATAGACTAATAAGAGTCCATATATTACAGTGGTAACAATGTGCTACTCTCTGCCCTTGATAGACTTGTCCTAGAATCTGTAACCCCTCAGAGGCAGTCCTTAGGAGATTCCCTAAAGATCATAGAGGAAAAGACAGCCCAGGATCTGGAGCGGGAACGGGCAAGACTCTTAGAGGAGCGGAGACAGAAGATGGAGCGGCTGCGGGAGGAGCTGTGTCAGGAGGAAGAAGAGGAGAAGCTGAAACTTGAGGAGCAGAAAGACAAGTCCCTCAGGTCATATTCCTTCTCCTTGGGGAGGAAGCTTTCTGGGGTCCAGTATTGGAGATGATATTGACAGGAATGCTTATATGTGGGGTGCTGTGTTTCCTTTTTTCTTAGACCAGAGTGCTTCTCGGTTGCTCTTGGCCTGGAAAAAATCATAATTTGGAAGGGTCCCCAGAGGCCATCTACTTCAACTGTTACCAGAAGTGTGAATCTGTTCTACAAACATCTGATAGAGTCACTCAACCTTCTTTTAACCTCCAGGGACAGGGAACTCACTACTTCCCAATGGAGTTTGTTCCACTTTTGGACAGCTCTTATTGTTAGGAAGTGTTTCCCTATGTTGAACCAAAAAGCCCTCTGTAATTTCTACCTAATTCTGCCCTTTGAACTCAAGTAGAATGACAAATCTGGTCCCTCTTTCACAAAACAACCCTTTAGATATTTGAAGATATTCAGTTGTTTTGTGCCCCCGAAGGGTTCTCCTCTTTAGGTTATATTTCCCCTTTGTTTAAGCTGATGGCTGCATGATAAGGTTTTGGGTCCCCCTCATTATCCTGGTCATCCTTTGTTTTACCTAAAATGAGGGCTAAGAAACTGAGAGTGGTACTCCAAATGTTATCTGACCAGGTTGGGGGTCAGCACCATGCTTTTGTTAATGCAAACTCAAGATCACATTAACTCCTGACATGTTTCAATGTTGATTCATTGGGAGCAGTGCTGTAGCTAATCCCAGACCATTTATATTTGGCTTTGGAATCGATGCTGGTTCTTTTGGCGGCAGATTTGCCTTAATCATTTTATTTTGCTCAACCCAGTATTAAAGTGAGCTTGAATTTCCTGAGCATAAACCAGCTGACAGTGAAGAATTCAGGCAGATTTAGAAGCATGTTATGAAAATGGGAGAAGCTAACCTGAGATTAAACAGGCAGAGGCTCTGATCTAAAAATCAGCCAATCCACAGGTGGATAATCAGGAGTTATCTCTTTTTAGCCTGGGATGATGCTGTTTTGGGATTAGGCAGCCAGCATTCCACCTTTGAGGCAAGGGGTACCTGCCACATTATATTCCTTGCTTGCTTCTCCCCAAGAACTGGCAGAGAGAGGGAGTGTGGCCTCAAATGGAAGTAGACCTATCACTAATCTCTAGGAAGCGTCCAGGTCAGCCATCCTGTAAGCTCACAGCAAGGGCCTATTGACAGAAGAGGAAATCAATTTAAAATCCTCTCAGCAAACTCTTCTACGTTTCTTTCAGGTCTCTGAGAGAGCAGCTCAAGAAAGCAGCTGAGGAGGAAGAGGCTCGATTGAGGGCAGAAGAGAGTCAGAAACTTTCCATGCTCCGAGCCCAGATCCTTGCCAGTGCAGAAACACAGGAGAACCAAATTAGGTGTGGACCCTGCCATGAGCCCCCAGGCTCCCTCGAGAACTTGGTCTCATGTTTTACAGAAAAAATTGAGGCCATTTGCCACGAATCCCTTCTTCTCCCCTCTTTCTCAGCTCCCATAACTCAGGTGCTTTCTATCCCTCTCTCTTCCTTCATCTCTGTCTCACATAATGAAGTGAACACATTCCTTACCAAGCTTCTTCCTGCTCAGCTGATCCCACTCCGTCCCATCTGCTCCAGAAGACTGTCCTCTGTGGTATCCCTATCTTTTCACTTATTTTTAATCTCTCCCTGTCACCTGGCTCCTTCCCTACTCTCTACAGTCATGCCTGTGTCTCCCTTATTCTGAAAAAAACAAAAAAAAAAACAACAACAAAAAAAACCCAAACAAAACAAACCAAACCCTACTCACTTGATTCTTCCATGCCCTTCTACCTGTCAGCCTGTATCTCTTCAGACCTTTGTGACTGAATTCCTTGAAAAGGCTCTCTACAATAGATGTCTGCGTTTTCTTTTTTCTCTTTCTCTTCTTCCCTTACCATCCAACTTCCACCTTCATCATGTCACTGAAACTGCCTCCAGACTACCAGTGATCTCTTAATTGCCAATTCCAGCGTCCTTTTTCCAGTCCTCATTCTGCTTAATGCGTCTGCAGCCTTTGGCACCCTCTTCTTGATTTTCTCTTTTCAGGTTTTCAGAACACCCCTTTCTCCTGCTGGGTCCTCATCCAGAACATGCCGTCTAATTACACATGTCCCTCAGGGACTTGTCATGGGCTCTTTTCTTTTCTTCCTATAGACTACTTAATTTGGTGATCTCATCAGTTTCCATGGATTAAATTACCATTTCTATGCTGATGATTTTCAGATCTATCTTTCCTGTCAACCTCTCTGTTGGCCTCCAGTCTCATATTTCTAACTATCTTTCGTGACCTGGATGTCCAGTAGACATCTTAAACACAATATGTCCAAAGTTGAGCTCATTATCTTTTCCCCCAAACCCATCTCATCTCCTTATCACCGTAGAGGCCAACACCATCCTCCCAGTCCCTTGGATTTCCAACCTAGGATTCATCTTCATGATCTCTGCCCTCCTATGTCTAATCTCTTGTCAAGACTTGTTGATTTCACCTTTCCAACATTTTTTGTCTACACCCTCCTCTGATACTGCCACTGCTCTAGTATAGGCCCTCATCACATCAGGCCTTGCTGTTGCAGTAGCCTGCTGGTGGATGTGCCTGCCCCAGTTCTTCCCTTCCCCTGCAACTCCAATCTTTCCTCTATTCAGCCATTAAAGTGATTGTCCTAAAGTAAAGTTCCAACCATGTTATCCCACTACTCAGTAAACTCCAGTGGCTTCCTGTCACCTCCAGGATGAATTATAAAGTGCTCTGTCATTTGAACCTCTTCATAACCTAGCTCCCTCCTACCTTTGCTCTTCTTATACCATACTCACTATACTCCAGCTGCCCTTCCATCCAGTGAGACTGGCCTCCTTGCTGTTGTCTGAGCAAGGCACTCCATCTCTTGGTTCCGGACATTTTCTCTGTCTGCTGTGCCTGGAATATTCTCCTTCCTCATTTCTGCTTACTGGCTCGCCTGGCTTCCTTTAAGTCCCAACTAAAATCTCACCTTCTCCAGCACACCGCTCTTAACTCTCCCTTAGTTTGAGTGCCTTCCTTTTGTTAGTTATTTCCCATTTTTCCTGTACATATCCTGCTGGCTTGTATCTATTTGTTTCCATGTCGTCTGCCTTGTTAAATTGCAATCTCCTTGAGGTCAAGGACTGTCCTTTGCCTCTTTTTGTATTCCCAGTGCTTAGCACAGGGCCTTGCGCAGAGCAGGCACTTTACCACAGTTTAATGATTGATTGACTGCCTGAGAATGGAGTCTATAGTCTCAGGAAGCTCTGTCCCATGGTGCTCATGCCTATCTTGTTGCCCTCCTGTCTCTCCAGGGCAGAGCAAGAAGCTTCACTGAAGAAAGCAAGAGAAGACTTGGAGTCATTGCAGAGGGCTGAGAGGTCTAGCCTGGAGCACAAAAAGAAGCAGGCCCTGGTGAAACTGAAGGAGGAAATGGAGGTTAATGAGAAGAAAGAGAGGGCCCTCTTGGAAGAGGAGAACAAAAGAGCACTGGGTCAGCTGAAGGAGTGTCTGGAAGATGCAAGAAAGGAGGTGTGTACGTCTAGTTAGAGACCTCTGGGCATTGACACTTTTCTGCTAGCGAGTGTCCTTGCACCTGATATGGAACTTTCATTGGTTTACTCCATGAGAAAGAAACAGGGATGAGGCCTCGGGCCCAGGTCAAGACAGGGAGGGCTGAAACAGAGTAGAGAATGAATGTAACGTGCAGATGGATCTGGAGAAGGGTGACTTTGGGCCCATTAAGCACCACAAGCTCAGAATGAACCTGACTCATCTCAGGGTTACCCTTGGGAGTGATGGACTTGGAAGCAGCTTGAGAGTTCTTCTTTCAGAAGATGGGGACTGATCTTATGACAGTAGCCATGATGTGTCCTGGTCCGTGGTGACAAATCAGGGTTTGGGGAGAAGTATCCTTGTCCCATGATCATCTTATGGCTTTTTCAAAGCCCCATCCACTCTTAAATGGAGCAGAGTTTCCTGGGGGATTCTCCCTTACCCTCATCCCAGTGGAGTAGGCGAGATGACCTCATATTTGTCAGAGCCTACTTGGCACACTTTTTTTTCTTCCCTCCTTCTCCCTTAGTCAACTAATATGCCCCTCAGAGGGATGTTAGAGTAAATAGAAAACTGGAAGGTTGGCTTATACTGGCTGTGTATCCTGGGCAAATCACTTAATTCTCAATGCTCTAGGCAATTCTGAGAATCTGATGCTGAGCAGGTGCTGGTTTGTATTGGGAGAGGAGCTTTCCTCATCTGGATTCCTAATACTAATGAAATCACAGGGTCCAAATCACCCTTCCTTCCCTCTCTCCAAAATGGCAAGCTTTATGGACCTTTAAAAGGTCTTTTCAGGAACTTTGGTAGTTGGATAAGGGGAAACGAGCTCTAAATGGCAGCATTAGCCACAGCTGTGTACCTCTTGGGAGATTTGGAGCTGGGAGCTCAGGAAAGTTAGTGGCTTTTCTTCATAAAGTGGTTTAAACTCAAGAGAGAGATCGGTTTGACTATAATCTTGCCCACAGCTAAGGAAAGATGAGTCATCATGGCTTTTTGGATGCTGACTGCAAATTGTAGAAACTGGAGGAATAATTCCATAGGAACAAAGAACCACATGTAATTCTTTAGGCCACAATTTTATTACTGTTATATTACCACTTGACCATTTATAAACACTTGAATGGATGTTATCTTACTTGATCCTCACTATAATCCTGTGAGATTAATGGTATTAATCCCATTTTCTGGATGAGGAAACAGGCTCTGAGGGGTTAAATATTTTGTCCATGATCATAATGTATGAGCTGGAATTCAAATCTAGGTCTTCTGATTCCAACTCCAGGGCTTTTTGTATGATGCCAATAGGTAATGGGAAGTGCTGTTATGGTGTGGTTCCTTCTCCTTGGCAGCATCTAGTCAAGAACCCCATCTGCTTATCCTCTCTCACTGTTCCTTGTGACTTCTCCCCTCACCAGGCCATGGCAGTGCTGGAAAAGGAGCATGCAGATAGCCTGGAGAAGCTTCGAGCCTCAGCTGAGGAGAAGCACTGTGAGGTGAGGCTGTTCCTCATGATGCCCTCCCTAGTGCGCCGGCTTAGAGGTGGATGGAGGCCAGGGGACCATCTCAGTGGAAGTGCTTCTTACCTCATCTGGACGATTTGCAGTAGTGCTGTCTCTTTCTTTATTATTTTCCTTGATGCTATTTTTTTCTCCTTTCCATTCTGTCCTCCATTTGGTTTCCCAAAATAAACTTCTGAAGCCACAAGTCTGACCATGTAATTGATCTGGTTAAAAATCTCCAAGGATTCTCTTGTGGTCACCTCCAGGATCAAACACAGTCTCTCCAGCTCAGCATTTAAAGCTCCAACCTGCCTGTCCAGACTTAATTCATACAACAATCCTTTGCGCATGCTGTGCTCCAGCCTAACTGACTTTCATATTCTTCCTTGAGTTTGGTTTTCCATTTGCCTTCTCTGTCCTTTCAGAGAGGGCCTGGATTGTGTGCTGTCACTGCCCTCTCCTTTTAGCGTCATTAGCATCATCCTCGTTCAGGGCTCCCTCTCTTTTAGGTAGCACCTCTTGCATGAAATCTTTCCTACTCCCCCAGTCTGCCCATGAAATTTAAGTGCAGAGTGGGCATCTATTTATTGTATTTATTTTATACTTTTTAAAAAAGTATTTTATTTTTCCCCATGTAAAGACAATTTTTAACATTCACTTTTAAAACTTTGAGTTCCAAATTCTCTCCCTTCCTCCCCACCAGTCCCCCTCATTGAGAAGGCAAACAATCTGATACAGGTTATGCATGTGCAGTCATGCAAAAAAA
The DNA here is from genome assembly GCA_023548195.1 of Bettongia penicillata ogilbyi. Taxonomy (NCBI): domain Eukaryota; kingdom Metazoa; phylum Chordata; class Mammalia; order Diprotodontia; family Potoroidae; genus Bettongia; species Bettongia penicillata. The sequence goes on along the minus strand of JAJHZJ010000031.1, from coordinate 13,571,537 downwards.
AACCACTTCCATACCAGTCATGTGTAAAACAAGCACAGACCAAAAACAAGACAAAAAACCTGAAGAAAAAATAAAGTCAAAAACATATGTTTCAGTCTGTATTCAGAGACCATCAGTTCTTTGTCTAGGGATGGATAGCATTTTTCATCCTAAGTCCTTCAGAGATATCTTGGCTTGCTGTGTTGCTGAGAATGGCTAAGTCATTGACAACTGGTCACTGTACAGTATTGCTGTTACTTTGTAGACAGTACATTTCACTTTGCATCAGCCCATGCAAGTCTTTACAGATTTTTCTGAGAGCATCCTGTTCATCATTTCTTATGGCATTCGATCATGATCACATACTACAACTCGTTCAGACATTTGATGGGCAGCCCCTCAATTTCTTTTTTTGGGGTGTTTCCCTTTTATTTTTATTTTTTAATTAAATTATTTTATTTGTTTTCAGTGTTCTACAATCACTTCCACATATCTTAGATTTCTTGCCCTCCGTCCCCCTACTTTCCCTCTCTATCCCCACTCCCTCCCTGAGATGGCATACAATTTTATATAGGTTTTACACATACATTCCTATTAAATACATTTTCACCTTAGTCATGTTGCATAGAAGAATTAAAATGAATGAGAGGAATCATAAAACAAAACAAAACATAATACAAAAGAAAATGGTCTGCTTCATTCTGCGATTCAATTCCATGGTTCTTTCTCTGGATGTGAAAAGCATTTTGCCTTGAGTCCATTGGGGATTTTTTAAGTCCTTGCATAACTATGAAGTACTTAGTCTTCCAGAAAAATTCTTCACACACTGTGGTTGTTGCTGTGCACAAAGTTCTCTTGGCTCTGCTCCTTTCACTCAGTATCAGATCATATAAGTCTTTCCAGGCCCCTCTGAAGTCTTCCTGTTCATCATTTCTTATAGCACAATAGTATTCCATTACATTCATATACCATAATTTGTTCAGCCATTCCCCAATTGATGCAGTCCCTCAGTTTCTAATTCTTTACCCCCAGAAAAAAGCTGCCATAAATATTTTTGTACATATAGGTCCTTTTCCTTTTTGTTTTTTATCTCTTTTGGGACACAGACCCAGTAATGGTCAAAGACCATACAGACCTTGCTAGGTTAGAGGGTGTATGCATGGTTTTATAGGGCATAGTTCCAAATTGCTCCACAGAATGGTTGAATCAGTTCACAACTCCACCAGTAGTGCATTAATGTCTCATTTTCTCATATCCCCTCCAACATTTGTCATTTACCTTTTCTGCGCTGGTTGGTTGGTTGTTGTCCTTCGTTCTCAGAGGACCAAAATTACATCACCATGATAAAGTCAAGTTTCATTGTGTCTGACTGTGACTGATCCGACTAAGACGAGCTCAGAATGCTCTCGCACAGATTGTCCTATTAGCTAATCAATTAGGTATGAGGCAGTACCTCAGAATTGTTTTAATTTCCATTTCTCCTGTCAGTAGTGAGTTAGAGTATTTTTTATATGGCTATAGATAGCTTTAATTACTTCATCTGAAAACTGATCATATCTTTTGAATAGCCATTGGGGAATGGCTCTTTTATAAATTTGACACAGTTCTCTCTATGTTTGAGAAATGAGTCCTTTATCAGAGAAACTTGGTTCACAATTTTTTTCACAGTTACTATTGCTAAAAGTATTTCCCTCAATCCTGTCCTCCCCCTGGCCCCCCGTTTATTCTATTCTGTGTCTCCTTTCACCTCTTCCCCAGTCTGCCCTTCCATCTGTCACCGCCCCCCTTCTACTTTCCTGTTGGGTCAGATAGATTTATTTATTTTAAACTTATTTATAATTTGTTGTCTTCCTCTGATGGAAGTAAGCTCCTTTATAATAGCCGGTGTTTGTATAGCTTTTCAAGGTTTGCCAAGCTCTTTACAGACATTCATCTCACTTAATCCTCACAACAACCTTTGTGAGGTAGGTGCTATTATCACCTCTGTTTTATAGCTGGGAAAACTGGTGCTGATAGAAGTTAAATGGCTTGCTGAGGTTTACAAGCTAGGGCATATCTGAGGCAGATTTGAATCCAGGTCTCCCTTATTCCAAGTACAGCTCTCTATCCGTAGTGCCCGTCACCTCCCTCACATTTCTTGAAGGCAAGGACTGATTCATTTTATCTTTGCCTCCCCCATACTAGTTCAGTGCTAGGCACATAGTAGGCACTTCATAAATGACAGTTGCTTGGTAGGAGCTTAATAAGTGTTTATGAGGTATGTGTCATTCCTGAAGGTATATCTGGAATCTTCTCCTAGCCTCATCAGTGTAGAGCTGGAAGGGACTTTAGAGGCTGGCAGCCCAGTATCTTCATTTTACGGATGAGGAGACCAAGACCATGAGAGATTAATTCTCTTCACATAGATAGCAAGTTGAAGGGCTGGGGTTGGAACTAAGTTCCTTTGACTCCAAATCCAGCATCTTTTTCCTATACTGCCCCATACTCTGCCCCCTCCTGCTTCTTTAGCACTATTCAATCCTTTCTCAGGTCATTGCTGGCCTGAAAAAGCAGATAGAGGAGGTCCATCGGAAGGAGGAGGCCCAACTGCAGGAAGAGCTGGCTCAGGCAGAACAGAGAACCCAACAGAAAGCTTACCGAGTGATGGAGTATGAAAGAGAGGTGAATACTGCTCTTGGCAGCCCGAGGGGTCACTGGGGAGGGAGTGGCATGCCAGCTGCCTTCACCTGCCTGTCCTGAGAGCTGGTAAGTAGGTGGCAGAGAACACTCTGGTTCATATGGACTCAGAAGAACCCCCACTCTGCTCAATACTTCTTACAGTTCATCTTTCTCATGCTGGTGTGAATCTTCCCTGGGTTCCCCAGATATTATCCAAGGATCTTCCTCCCATAGTAGAAAGTACCAGAGTGGAAGGATGGTTTGTAGAATGAAACTTAGGCCAGGATAGCCCCTTGACTTGCTCATTCTGTTAAAGAGGGGTTTAGACACATGGATCAGTTTTCAGGCTTAGTCTCATAGGCTCACTGGCCCCTTCCACACTGGAAACACCCTTGGTCTGCAGAGGAGATGTGTTGGCAGCATCTCTGGATTGTGCGTATATGTATACCTGGGCCTCTGACCATGCCCAGGGCTGCCTACTTTAACCTTTCTGGTTCACTGCAGCTCAGCGACCTCCTGAGAGAGAAGAGGGAGGATGTTGAGAAGGACCATGAGCGGAGGATGAACAGAGTGAAGGAGGAGCACCAACAAGTGCTAGCAAAGACCAGGGAGCAGTACGATGAAGAGGTAACCTGCCCGCAGCATCCCCTGGCACATGGGCAAGAATCTGGGATTGATTATCTGAGAATCACCCAGACACTTGGTGGCTAGAGAAAGAGCATGTGTAGAGATAAGGAATGTTTCCTGGGCTCTTGTGGTACAGGTGGTGATTCTGGAGCTCTGCCCCTATACTGGCATAAACTCTGTGATCCAGCTGCCCCCACCTGCCTCCTGTCCCTCACAGGGGCTCCTCCATCTCCCATCTCTGGGCCTTTGCCCCGGCCCTTTTCTGTCTCAGACTTGCCTCGTAGTTCCCTGGCTTCCTTCAGGACTCATCTCAGATCTCACTTTCTGCTGGAGGCCTTTCCAATCTACCACCTTCCCCTCTGAGATGATCTCCTCTCTCATCTCTGCATATCTTCTGTCTGCTTCATTATTTGCATGTTGTCTCTCCGGTTAGAATCAGAATTCTTTGCTTGCTTGTGTCTGCATTCCAAATGCTTAGCACAGTGTTTCGTATATAGTAAGCACTTAACATATGTTTGTCAACTGACTAACTGATCTGTCTGGGATAAGCTGCCTCAGATAAGGTAATTGGGCACACACTTCAGTGGAAATCTTGAAGTGTAGAGGCTGGATGACTGCTTGTCAGTTGTGTTTATATGTGAAAATGAGCATGTTGTTCTAAGTGGTCTGCAGTGTTCATTCCGGTTCTAAACCATTTGATTCTGTCACTAAGTTATGGCCTGGAGGAACCTGCCCCTCTTGCTGAGTAATGCTGAGAGTGGTTACTGTTCCTTCCTCAAGTCCTTCTCTGTTTGAAAATGAAAGCAGTGGAAGGTTGTGGGCATCTGAGGTGTGTGTGCATGCAAACATATGTGTGTGTGTATGTTGGGGAAGTATGCATGTTAGGGAGTAGAGGGGGGAATAGGCTGGCAAGTGTAGATCCTTCCTCCTTGACTTTACCGTTTACTTCTGTAGGGGTTGGCTTCAATAGTATTTACTATATACTATATATTTTTACTATACACATATAAATACATTATACGTACATACATATTATCTATCTATCTTATCTCTCTCTGTTATGATATTGTAACAACTTCTTCCCTCTGATAGGAGAGGAAGCAGCGAGCAGATCTTCGGACAAACTTGGCAGGTGAGATGGAGCGTGTGAGGCGGGCCCATGATCGGGAACTGGCGACCATGCGGCGGGACTTGGAAAGGCAACTCAGCGAAATCCAGCTTAAGCACCGTGAGCAGGTAAGTAAGGGGACCCACTCTGGAGACACAGGAGTAGAGGAAACATCCTCGCACATTGTAGTGCAGAGCTGGAGAGTCATTGGCATCTGCCTGATTGAGGGCACTGGCACAGTGGTGTCTAGAGGAATTGGTTCTGACTTGTTCTATCTCCTTTGGGGCTGGGAGCTTTTCTGTTTTTTGATTCCTAGTTCAAGTGTTTTCAGAATACTCAGCCATGTTCCACTCACACTAGTAGAAGCCTGGAGGTAGAGATTTTGCTTCTCTTTTGCCCCATTGGAAATAAGATGTGACACTCTTTTGGAACATGGTAGAGGGGAGATGTGTGGGAGGAAGGACCATCAGGAAAGATCTAGGATCCCCAAGATCCTAATTACCCCACCCCTTAGCTTCACCTCATTCCTTATGTCCCTGGCATCTTTATTTCTATCTACCCATCTGTATAGGAAAGGAAGTTCCAGGATTTAGAAGCAGAATTTGAAAGCAGAACTAAAGAGATTAAGGCCAGATTGACCCAACTTGATCTGCAAGTAAGTTCCTTGTGGAGGGGAGAGTGCGGGGTGCAGGTCAGAGTTCCCAGCATGCCTCGATTCTGGCCTTTCCTATTGGAGGAAGCCTTGACAGATGCCTCCTTCATCCCATGACCCTGAGAGGTGGTGGTGGCCAAAGTCCCCTCACTCCTTTCATCCCCTCATAGGAGGACACCATCAGAAAGAAGAAGCAGCAGCTTCTAGATGTAGAGAAGCAAATTGCCCTGGAGAAAGAGGTCTGTATTCATGTTTAGTCTTCCCTCTCTCTCCTTTCCTCTTTTTCTTCTCTTGGTTTCTCTTCCTCCCTCATTCCTTCTGGTTCAGTTCAAAACACTGGGAATGGAAACGATTTTCCCTCTCAGGAGTTATGGGATGGACAGTAGGTGGTCTTGACTATGGTGAGGAGGGAAAAAAGCCCTGTGGGACCGTTCTACTCTGGCTTAGAAGTAGCAGGAAAATGTGTCTCATTTCTGCTCTTTCCCCTCTCTTACCATACTTTCCTGGGTCCCACTTTCTAGGAGTGTGACTTTCCCCCACTTCTCCTTTGCCTTTTTTCTGCTTTGGCTCCCAGAAGGCTCAACTTTTCCTTGTGCCTTTAGGAAGCCACATCTACCCACCAGCACCTAGAGGATGCGAGGAAGGAGCAAGCCCAGCTGGCAGAGTCCACTCGGCAGCTGCGCAGGACCCTTGAGGAGCTGCGGTTACGGAAAGCTGAGTTAGAATCCCAAGTGGAAGTGCTTCAGGCCCGCAGTCAGAGGCTGCAGAGACGGATCAGGTGGGGACTTGGGAACACCTTCACCCAGCTAGGTGGGCACACCCAGCTGTGGGTTGCCACTAGTGTGGAAATGAAACAAGGTTATGTAGATTGTCAGCCTCACTGGGGCATTGGAGCCAGTGAGGTCTCCAAAGCAACAGGGCAGTCATTGCTCTGCCCCCTTGTTTCCCAAGGAGTGTGTGGGGAAAGTGGTGTATAGGGTTCCCTGGTCTTCATTCAGTAGCCTTGGGACAGCCATGAGGGAAGGGGACAGGAATAAAGATTTATATAGCACCTACCTACTATGTGCCAGGCACTGTAAGAAGTATTTTACAAAGATTATCTCATTTGAGAGATAGATGCTGTTATTATCCCCGTTTCACAGATGAGGAAACTGAGGCTGGCAGAGTTGCCCAGGGTTCCCACAGCTGGTGTCTGGGGCCAGATTTGAACTCAAGTCTTCTTGACTGCAGGCCCAGTGCTTTATCAGCTGCACCACCTAACTGCCTCCAGAAATGAGTCTGGAATGCCCCTGCTCCCTCCTCTGAATCAGGGCTTGTGGACTCCAGGTGTGACGTAGGGACAAGACTTTAGCATGATCAGTGTGTTGTGTTCAGTGTGTCAGTCAAGTGTTTGCTGAATGCTGTGGGGACAGATCAGTATGTTATCAAGCCTTTTTTTAACATGAATCCATCTCCTTTACTGTCCGTTTTACAGTGACTTGGAGGCTGAGGCCCAGCGGAAGCAAGACGCTTTGAATGAGCTGGCTGTTGAGGAGAATGCTGCTGCTTCTCCCCGTCGTGAAGGGGAGCTCCACCTGGAGGACCTGATGAAGTCTTTGGGGACAGTGAGTGGGGGCCTGCTTTTGAGAAGGAAGAGGAGCTTAGCTTCAGTTTGGAGAGGACATTTGGAGGGACAGTGGCTCTACTCCGTAGCCTTTAGAGAGTTGTGTTTCTGCCTGGTCTGTGCCTGTCATTGTGGTTTTCTCAGACCCTTGAATACCTGTGCCACTATCCCTGCCTGGTTTTTTCCCATTTCTCAAGCCAATTGGGATCTTACCATTTGGTAGCGGCTGTTGAATTTGACTAGGCATTTTCTTGAGTTAGCTACTCCCAAGCAAGCTGAGACTCCACAGGAGATTTGGCATAGTTGGTGCTGGGGGCCCGTCAGGATTATTTTTGTCTCCCGACAGGTGGACTTGGTGCCTTTCTCTCCTACTATTGATCCTTTCTGCTCTTTCCCTCTTAGACCGTCGATAAGCAGCTCCCTGCCACCAGCACCCAGAACAATGAGGAAAGCCCTCCTCGGTTGGATAAGTAAGTATTGGGGGTACCTTCCATGCTCTGTATATAGTAGGTACTTAATAAATCCTTGTGGAAGGAATCAACTGGCAAGGCTGGGGATAGTGGTGGATTCTCAGAGGAGGACCAAAGAAGGATATTGGAAAGCTGCAGAGCTGTCCATCTTTTTTCATCACTGGCATGTCAGGAGTTCATAGTCCAGCTCTATAAGGGAGAACTTGGGTTTCTGCTCAGTAGCCTGTGAGCTTGTTTCATCTAGGGTCAGGAAGGAAGGGTTAATGACACCTCATGGCAGCACTGTGTAGGTCCTAGCCTGTCTCCCTAGTGATTCTCTGCAAGCTGTCATCTGTCCCTGAGGCGGTACTCTCAGAAGCTCCTCTCGGTGACCATGAACCAACTGAATCTCCAGGCTCTGAAGGGCATTGGAATTAGTGTGAGAACTTTTGATTTTCCTTTCTGACTCTCCTTCCTGGCCTGTCTTCCCACAGTATCCACCATTACCTCTCCTCTGAGGGCGTGTCCCTTCGCAGTGCCAAGGAGTTCCTGGTCCGGCAGACTCGCTCTATGAGGAAGCGCCAGACAGCTCTAAAAGCTGTCCAGCAGCAGTGGCGCCATGATGTAGCCACTGCCCAGGTGACCTCTGAAGACTTGCCTAATTCCCATAACCTAGAAGATATACGAAAGAACATAGAGGAGGTAAAAAGCCCTGAGGACAAGGAGGGAAGGAAAGCAGAAATCCTTCTATGTGTAGGATGGGACAAGAGGCTCTCAAGACCCAAAGGAAGGGATGGGAAGGCTCTTGGGGCCCCTTTGAGCATGGAGCCAGGAGTATATTCCCTGAGATGATTCTTCTAGTTTCTAGGACAGTGGTCTTGGGCAAGAATCCAGAGATTAGACAAGGTAGAGCAGGCTTCCAAAGCATGGTATTATAACCAGTCCATCTTCAAAAAATCTTCAAGTCTTCAAGAAACACCATGTTGATACTACTGTGTGGTTTTGAACATAACTGAGGCAGCTAGTGGGGCTCAGTGACTAAGAGTGCTGGACTTGGAGCTGGGAAGGTCCAAATTCAAATCCTGTCTCAGACACATACTAACTGTGTGACCCTGGAGAAGCAAACTCCTCAGCTGTAAAACAGGGTTCATACCTCAAATGTGTGTGTGTGTGTGTGTATGTATATATATATACATATATATACATATATACATATATATACATATGTATGTATGTATGAGCATTTACCTCCAAGGTTGGTATAAAGATCAAATGAAATAACATATTACAACTCTTTGATAACCTTAAAATGCTATGTAAATGCTGGCTTTGATGATGAAGATGATGATGATGATGATGATGAGGAAAGCCTTCAGTATAAGTTGATTTGGGGGCCCTCTCTTGCGAAGAATACTTTTCAGTAGAAATCACAGACTTAGCCCAGTGGGTCAGACCATTTTGCATTTGCAAGCAATGCAGACCCTTTTGGGATGTTTCTGGTGTCAGTCAGAAGGCTGATGCTACAGTTTGCTTAAAATCAATAGGCTGTGATACAGTGTGGGTTAGAAAAGCAGGGGAAGAACCCCATGGCTGACCAAAGGCTGAGCACTTGGCACTGACAGAGAGGTTGGCATCGCCGTAGCTGCTGCTTCTCAGGCTAATGAATACTGCCATCTCTTCCTGCTGTCCATCTGCTGCCTCACTTCCCTGACAGTTCCTCCTGGCCAGCTGCATTGCTCAGGATCCCATCATTGCTCTGATTCTCTCTCCCTTCTTTTTTACCTGACTGCAGGAGACAAAAAACCTGGATGAGATGAAGTCAGCCATGCGCAAGGGCCAAGTTCTACTAAAGAAAAAAGAAGAGAAGCTGAGTCAGCTGGAGAATTCCATTCGTGAAGAGGTACGGCCCCTCAGGTTCATGCTCAAGAGTAGAAGGGCTGTGATTGCTGCCTTCCTCTTGCTCAGATGACATAGATCATATCTTCTGTCTGGGGGTGCAGGATTTGGGGAGAAAGTATGGGAATACCTAGGCATTGTGCCTGGATCTGGAGTCAGAGGACCAGGATTAGAGTTCTGGCTTCTAGACTTGCTAGCTCTGGGACCTCAGGAATTCATGTGGCCTCTCTTGATTTGAGTTTCCCCATTTGTAAAACAAGGGGATTGGATTAGATGGCTCTCTAAAGTCCTGTGATATTTACGACATAATGGTGGTCTCAAATGTGATTCTTGAGCTTGTGTACTTGTGGGCCCAGCTGTACCTGCTTAGAGATTCTGAGCACACAGTGATCCTCCCCCATGAAGTATGTCATCACAAAGAGATAGTAACTGCCATCCATGGGGTGTCTAAAAAGGTGCTTTGTTCACACAGCTGTGCTGATCTAAACTACTGCTACTTTGCTGACCCACCAGTGAATAGATAGCCTTGAGGGTTTAGGTAAGAACCACGGGGAAGGAGCTTTCAGGGAAAGAGTCAGGCCATCTTCTGGGTGAAGGGTGGGAATCAGGTCTAGGTGGGATTAGTGGTAGGTGAGCTTGGAAGCTACCTAGGATGATGCAGTGGATAGGGCACAGGGCTTGGAGTCAGAAAGACTCAAGTTTGAATTCTACCTCAGATATTTACTAGCTGTTTGGCCCTGGGAATGTCACTTAACTTCTCTGTGTTTTCCCCATCTATGTGTTTCCCCATCTATGAATTGAGGACAATGACAGCACCTATCACAAAGGGCTGTTAAGAGGATCAAATGAGTTAACATATGTAAAGCACTTTGGAAACCTTAAAGCACTATTAAAAAAGCTAGCTTTTATTATTTATTATTATTGTAAATGTATATGTTTTCACTGCCCAAGAATCCTGCTTTCTTTGGCCTTGTAGGTGTTTCTTTTGTGTTAAGTTGCATGTGTTAGCTAAGGTGAGGGCTCAATGCTTCCAGCAAGACAGTAGCATTCAAGTAACCATCTGCAGACATGGCAGGGCATGGAGGTGTGTGTGTGGGGTGGGAAGGAGTGGTGCACATTGAGGACATTTTCAAATCTTTCCTCCAGGTGCACAAATACTTGTTTCTGACTCTGAGGTCAGGTCCTTTCGGTTAAGAGAGCAGCTGATCTCATATTGGCTGCCTTTCCCCTAGATGTCTCAGCAAAGTTGTCTTCGAAGGTCCCTGCTGCCCTTAGAACAGTGAGGTGGTGTCCTCAGACCCCACTGGTCTTGTGGGCAGGAGGGCATTGGGCCCATCAGAAGGATAGGTCCCAACTGCCTCCTTCTCCAACTAGCTTTCCGATGAGGACACACTGAATGCAGTCTCCTATAGGAAAGTGGTAACATTTGATGTTAGTGATTTGGAAGGCAGCATCAGTTCAAGCCCTGAGACGTCCCTTCAGCCCCATGGTGAGTAGTGCTTGGCTGGGAATGGGGAGGTGAGTAGGGTGGAAGGAAAGACAAAGTATCTGGCAGCATTCATGAAGATTCAGGGGAAGGCAGGTTGAGTTGTCACCATCTCGCCCTCTACAGTGGCATCTCCCAGTCACTGAGATTTGCTTCTTCATTGAAGTTTTTCCTTTCTGGCTCCCAGATTTCAGAGTTTCTCCTCTCTTGGTCCTGGCCATCCATGGGTTAGAAATACCCTTCACCCTTTCTGACCTCTCCACTTCTATGTCATCCTGGCTTCTGGGGAATCAGTGTCTGTCCTGGGAGGTTTGGGCCCATTTACCCATGAGGGTGACAGAGCTTTGAGAGTTTCCTCTCTGGGGAGACTTTGAGGTTCCTATCAGGTTAAAAAGCTGAAAAACCTCTCTTGTCAATCTCTGCCTTCTTCCACAGACAGGAGGCCCTCATGAGAAGTTAGAAACACTAGGTGATTTGGAGGTGGCCCCTAAATTCCTCCTTCACCACCAGTATCTTTTCTTTTAGGGGATCCAGTGCCAAACATGTCTTTCCTCCAGCTCAACAAGATCCAGTACCTGAGCAGCTCCTTACAGAGAATTACCAATGAGCTCAATGGGGTACTGAGTGTCTTGGGCACCCTCAGCATCCAACCATCACCTATCTTAACTTCAACACAAGTCCAGATGCCTCCCCTCCCCTCCAGGACCACTCCCATCTCCACTCACCCTTCCATGACCAGAGTTTCACCACCTACTCCTTTGGCACCCTCCACTGGTATCCCTCTTCCCAGTCAGTGGGCCTGGGACCCTGGAGTAAGCCCTGGGCTCACCTCTTCTGTTGCTCAGTCAGTGGACAACTTTCTGGTAGAGAAGTGGCACAAATATTTCCCAGGTAAGTTTCCTCCAGGGCCCTGTTCCCAATCTCCAGCTGATTCTCCTTACCTCAGCCTGATAAACTGTATCTTCTTCACTGTATCATTCCCTGGCTCATACAAGCAGTCCATGGACCATTTGGTGAAAGAGACCATGTTGGTCTCAAAATTAAATGAATCTGGGAAATGGAAAATTTGGGAAACTGTAGGCCTTCATGGGTAGTTTGCCTGGAAGATGACCTGATGGAATACTCTCACAGGATATTTGAGCCGGGAGGACATCTCTACCGTCTTCCAAGCAAGGATACTGCAAATATCCCAGAGTGCCTTGGGGGAAATGAAATGGGAAAAGGCTTCCCAAAGAGACAGCTAGATTGGATTGTGAGTGCTGGTTCAGGTTGGATCCCTGCCTTTCTGTAACTATTTTTTGATGTTTTTTCAGCTGGAGTCCCATTACTTAGTGGTAGCCCGGCTCCTCTGGACAATAGGTTGGGTTACGTATCCGCCAGGTAAGCTTCCTGATCTCTTTTCTGTAGTCATTGCTGTGGATTTAGGCTGTTTCCCATTTCTTCCCAAGGGATGGGATCTCTGGGTCAAAGCAGATCTAGTTTGTCTCCCCAAAGAGACCAGGAGGGGATCCCATTAGCATGACTGTCCTCCCCCTCGTATAGGTTTGGGTGATTCAACCCTATTCAATACCTGCCCAATCAACTTGCACCGTCACTAAGAGAGGCATCCAGTGGGAGCAGCTCAGTAGGAGGAAATCCTTTGGGAGAAGCCTAAATGCCAGAGTTTACCTGACCTCTCTCCAAAGGGTCTCATGACAGCTGGGCAGGAAGGATCAGCCCTGGAGTGGGACTCCTTCCTGTCCTTTCTAGCCTGCAGAGCCCACTCCCGTAGACAAGTCTGGGCTGTTAGCCTGCTTTGGTACACCCTAGCTCCTGATAAGCAGTATCTGGAATAGGGAGACAAGAGCACAGTTACTTAAACCGGTTGTTATTTTCTCATTCCTTGTTCATCCCTCTTTGCTAGTTCTTCTGCATTGCCCTCCCTCCCCATGTCTGTATTTTTCTCTACATGTTTCTTCCCCCCTCAAAAAAAACAAAACCAAAAACATTCTGGTTTACTTCAGAGGGTAAGATGGGGTGGGTGCCTGGGAGGGTCAGAGTGCTTTGCTTCAGGGGCTGTCAAAAAGTGGACACATTAACAAATCTAGATCCAAGGCAACAGTGCTCTCCTAAGGGAGGAATCTTTCTCTTCTCTTGGCCCCCCCAACCTCCCATCCTGGAAAAAAGCTGCTATTTGATGGGGGAGCTGAGAAGCAGTCAGGTCTTGTCAACTGAGGAGGCTTTGTGATGGAAAGCAGATGCCAGGCTGGCAGCAGCTTCCCCTCCCTGGGGCCTGGGCTGGAGGGGTGGAAGCTTCCAGGCTGAGATGATGTTTCTTCTCTACATCGAGCCCTGCAATTTCATCTTGGTCCTTGGTTCTTCTTTCTGTCTGTTCTCTTTCTCTCCTCACCCCTGTGGCCCCTGGGGTTCAGTGAACAGCTGCGCCTGTTGCATCGCTCCCACTCCCAGATCTGTCAGAACACGGCTGCCAACTTTCAAGGCATGGTCGAGTCCAATAGGAAGTGGCTAGAACATATGAAGAAACACCCCAAGGTGTATCCTTTCAACTTATTCCTTTGTCTTTGTGTGCCCACATTTCTTTTCGGGGAGACTGGGATAAAGGATGGGGACTGTATGTACCCTTGGGGCTTTTGTGGGGATTGGGGGAGGGGTCATCTTTCTCTTTTTCCTCTTCCCATAAACTTTTACTCCCTCTGCCTCCTTGCTCCAGCCAATCCCAGCTTTTCCTTCACAGTGTTACCAGATCCCTCCACTCCACCAGACCCAAGTCCTCCTCAGGCCTGCTGCAGCTGGACCTGGATGAAAACTACAAGCTGAAAGTGTATCATTATTGAGGCCCCTGGGGCGGTGAGGCATAGGGCTCTCCAGGCTCCCCCCTATCTTAGACCAAGTGCCTGATCCATCATTCCTCTACTATACAGGCCTTACCTTCTTAGGACTTTGGGGGAAGGCCTAGGAGTGATGATGGGCTAGGGGGCAGTGGGAGGAGTGCAAGCCACACCCTCTGAGAAGCCCATAATGTATTCCAAGTGGAAAAGTTTTGAGCTTCCATAACCTATTAGGGCCTGTGCAGATGAGGTGGGGCTGACAGCTCCAGTGGAAGGAGCGGGGGGGTGGACCCTTTCATGGGGACCTGATGTCAGAAAACCAAGGGAACCCCTTAAGGGAGTAGTCTTAGCCCTTCCACTGGACCTGATTCTCTCCCTCAGGGTCTGTAGGGTATTTTGGAGAGGTCCCCAGAATAGACCGTTTTGTAACTCTTGATGTACTAGGACAAACCAAGGTGTGATGAATCCCCTCTCCAAAGCATGTTCACCCAGGACCTGGTACTTCTTGGGGACTAGCTCTGTTCGCATCCATTTCCTTTGAGCTAATACCTCAGCAGCAGGGCACCAGGCCCTCTGGGTTTTTTTTTTTATGATTCCTTTTTTGCCCAGTGTCTTGGGCTGTCTCAGGTTTGTGATCAGCTTTATAGAGCCTTTCCCTGAGGCTGCTTGATGTGAGGTCCTGAAAAAGGAGACAATTATCAGTCTTCCCCCTGCCTTTGCTCTGCCTGCCCCATATGACTGAGGGAATCACTTTGCACTTTTATCCCTGGATTCTCACCAACAGAATGGCCCTATCCTTGGTCATGGGGAAAGGTGGACCTTGGAAATCAGACTCCATGGGAAGATGAAGCCAGGGCTGACCTCTCTAGGCATCCCATTCCATGACCCTCAGGCTTTAAGGAATGGCTTCCCCCAGATAGAAAGCTATTAGAGAAGTGGATGGGGTTGTCCTCAGCCTCATTCCAGTCATTTTTTCAGTTCTCACATCCCCTGGAATATTTGTATACCTTGCTTTTCTTTTCTTACCTGGCTTGTTTGGATAAAAACATTTGCCTTTCGACCAACATTCTTTTTCCCTCTTTCTGCCCCTCCCCTCGAATCTTTTGAGTTTTGCTGTAGACAATGAGGTATCTTGTACCCATTGAAGTCTCTGCATGTGGGGGCAGGAGGGGAGAGGATGGGCAATGCGGGGAGAGAGGGGGTCTGGAGCCATCTTGGAAGTGGAGAGAGGGTTCCCTGCAGTTCCCCTTCAATCAGCCAACAGATGGGCTCCTTGATGGGGTCTGGTGGGGAGTTCTAGTGGGTTCATGTCACTGGAAGAAGTCGATGTTTTTCTGTTTCTGAGGCTGTGGAGTTGAACTTAGCACTCCTCAGCATGGAAATCAGCCTCTCATCATCTTTCTCATGGAGGAGAAACCTGGGCATCAGATTGCTTTTTAACCCCAACCCCCAGCTCATCCCTCCAGGCACTATAGCGAGGCACAAGCCCTTCTTTTCAGAGGAATACCTTTTGTTACTTGACTGATGCTGTGTGGTTTAGGAATGACTTATGTGTGCTTAACAACTGTGGTGACAATCAATCCATCTTGTCTTGCCCTATGTTTTCTATATCAATTAAACTCCATGGGTCATTTTTCTACAATTCAGTAGTATGGATGGTGTTTCTTTTTCTTTGCAAACTGCTGTCACCTTTGTAGTGATGGGATGAAGGATGGGTTGAGAGCGTGATCCTTTCATCTGGGCACTTTCTCTGCTTCTTAGGAAGTGGTAGCATTCTTATGCTACCTTGACTCCTGGAGCTGTGGTCTGAATCAATTCCCCAGTTCTCTGGGGAGAGAGACATGAGCTGACCTCTAACTGAGGTCAGGAACTCCCCCTTCTATTAGAACAAATGTGAACCCAGAAGAACTGCTCCTCCCTGGAGCGTCTAGGAAATCTGGGTTACCTCACAGCTGTGAGGTCTTTGAAGGGCCAAGCAGGGATTGGGGACTTGCGTTGAATAGCTTGTTGTAGGCTGAGGTAGCTCGCCATTGTCTCCTAAAGCTTTCCTTTGGGTCCTTAGGATCCCCATCATTCATAAATTTACTTACTCAACGTATTTACCTGTGCAAGGTTACACAATTGTGGAAGGCATCGTTCCTGCTCTTAGGGGGTTTACAGTCTCATCATGGAGATGACATATACACACAACCCAAGGCAGCAGGATGTTTTAAAGCTCTCTAAGGGCCTGGAATGGTGGGCTAAAATGAAGACGAAATTTGATCTGAATAAATATAAAGTCCTACACTTGGGTTAAAAACCAGAATCAGTTGTACAGGTAGAGAAGAGGTGAGACCTGGCATCGGTTTGTGGGAAAAATCCCTGGGAGTTTTAGTTGACTGCGAACAGAATACAGATTGATGGGATGATACAGCAGTCAAAAAGACTAATTTGGTCTTAGGTTGCATTAAGAGAAGGCATAGTGTCTGGAATGATGAGGGTGCTGGTTTCCTTTACTCTGCCAGTGAGATCCCATTTGGAGTTTTATGTTTAGTTATGGGAACCACATTTTAAGAGACACATTATTAAATGAGCATGTTCAGAGGTGGGCCAGAAAGATGCTAAGCAAGACTCAAAATCATGTTATTAAAATTAAAGGACAAAGAACTGGATAAAGCACTGGGCTTGGACTGGAGTCAGGAAGACCCGAGTTAAAAACCTGCCTCACACTTATGAGCTATGTGACCCTAGCAAGTCTCATCAACTGAGGGGATAATAAGAGCACCTGCCTCTTAGGGTTGATGTGAGGTATTTGTAAAGGGCTTAGCATAGTGCCTGGCACGTAGGTAGGTGATGTAAATAAAAATGCCTTTTCACTTCCACCTTAACCCAGAAGGAAAGTCTTAAGTGGAGAACACAGCAGTCTTAAACTATTTGAAAGGCTGTCACAGAGAAGAGGGAACAGGCTAGCTCTCTGTGGCTACAGTACAGTACTAGGCACAGTGGGTTGAAGTCATAAGGAGGCCAATGTCATTTCAAAAGAAGAAAAACCTTTTTTTAAGAGCTGTTAAATGTTGCCTCGTGGGTTGCCTTGGCTGTCTTATCCCTGTCCCTAGAGGCATTCAAGAAGAGGCTGGATGAGCCCAAGGATGTATTAATTGGGAAATTGCATTTGATGGTTTTTAAATAACTTTCCATTTCTTAGAATTTGCTGATTCGATAAATGCCATGTGAGTGGAACAGGCAGTAAATGCTCCAGAATTTCAGGGTGATTGACAGTCTAACTCCCACATTTTTCTCCTTTTGTCCCTTCTGCCCTTTGTAAGATGGGACCTTGAGTGAAGATCTCCTAAGCATCTAGCAAGTATAGATTTAATAGGCAGGGTCTAGGGCACGTGTGCCTGTGTGCACGTATGTGTATGTGTGTGTACAAGGGACTTGGTAAGGAGGAGAAAGTTAATTACAATTCTGAGGGATACAGTTCTGTCACAGAATCAAGAATGCTTAGGCTCGAAGCCTTAGTTATAAACCAGGTCCCTAGTGTGTCCATGTATTTTGGGTTTGCTCAGGGTATGTTTCTAGAGCAGTGTTCTGAGCAATTCTCCCTATTCAAAAAAAGATGCTGGCAATGACTTTTGTCCCTGGAGCAGCATTTGGGTGCCTCAGAGTGGTGCTAGATTCTGAGGCCAATGGGGAGGATGAACAGATAAATGCCGTGTGGTACAATAGACCCAAGTACGCTAGAATTGGAGTTAGCAGACCTGGGTTGGAATCCTAGTTTCTTACTGCCGATGTGATCTTGGGCAAGTCATTTGACCTCATTTGTCCTGGTTTCCTCATCTGTGAAATGAGGGGTAAGATCAGCCAACTTCTAAGATCCCTGCCAGTGACCCAAGGATGCTTTGGAAATGGATACCCTTGAGGGGTACCACTGCCGGGTCTGCCACGTGATAGATGGCACTGAGGGAAGCCTTTTAACAATGAGCAAACACCACTCCTTACCCAGGAGCTATAGAGCTCCTTGCTTCCTATTTTTCTGGCAAGTTGTGGTTTTTTCAGCTGGACCTGTTGTGGCCAATTGGGAAATATGCTTTGCATATACGATGGGTATCATTTTTTTCTTGCCTTCTCAGTGGGTGGGGGAGGAAGAGAATGTGGAACTAAAAATTAAAATAAATAAATAAACTAGACCTGTGATTTCATCAGCATAAGGTGTTCTTGATGAGGAACTTCCTCTACCAAGGGGGTTTGGTACCTACTCTGTGATCTCAAGGGGTGCCTGGGGCACTGAGAAGTTCGGTGCCTTTGCAAGGGTCACACACGTAGTGTGAGTCAGAAGCAGGGCTTGCACACAGGTCTTTCTGAATGAGACCAGATTTCTACACCTTTTTAAAGAAAATGGAAATATATGTCTTTTTTAATACTTCAGGTGCTAACAGTGTTAGAGCTGGCAGGAAGCTTTAAACATCCTCTATGTCAGGAATTCTTAATCTGGAGTCTGGGAACTTGTTTCTGTCTTGATCACTGTACTTCAGTATAATGGGGTGTGTGTGTGTGTGTAATTGGTAATTCTATGTGTTTTGTATTATCCATTTAGAAACATTTTTCTTAGAAAGGGTTTTATCACATGATGAAAAATGCTCTCCATCTCCAGAGAAAGAACTGCTAGAGTCTGAATGCAGATCGAAGCTTCCTTTTTCATTTCTTTCTTGGTTGTTTTTTTTCCTTTCGGTCTTCCACAACATGACCAACATGCACATGTATAACTTGTATCAGATTATTTTCCTTCTTAATGGGAGGAGGGCGTAGGCAGTGAATTTGGAACTCAAACATTTTTAAAAATGAGTGTTAAAAATTAATTTTTACGTGTAATAAAAGATAAAAAAATAAAAAAAGGAGTCCATCCACAGGCTCTACCAGGTTGT
This sequence comes from Bettongia penicillata ogilbyi, assembly GCA_023548195.1. Taxonomy (NCBI): domain Eukaryota; kingdom Metazoa; phylum Chordata; class Mammalia; order Diprotodontia; family Potoroidae; genus Bettongia; species Bettongia penicillata. The sequence goes on along the minus strand of JAJHZJ010000031.1, from coordinate 13,553,347 downwards.
CATAGGAGTCTAGGAGCTCCTACTCTGGTTAGGTTCCCTAATTTAGAGGTGAGGAGAACAAGGCTTAGGTTAAAGGACTTATCCAAGGTCATCTGGGTAGTGAGTAATGTCTAGGATTATGTTCTTGGAGTGACAGGCTCAAAGAAAGTAAATGTGATTTGTTCCAGATCACATTGCCCACTAACTACATACAGATTTGGGATTAGAATCTGGGTCTCCCAGCTTCTGGTCCAGTGCAATTTTCATTAATTGGCAATGCTTTTAGAGTAGTTCATTCTGCCGTGTCCTACTTTCACCTCTCTCCTCCCCCACCCCAAAGTCTCTTACCAGATAGCTCCATTTCCCAAAAGCTCTTTGGCATTGCCTTCCACCCTGCTCCCTTTAAATGTAAAATGAACCCTGAAAAATCCTAAACTGTCAAAATTAAGATGAATTTTTTCCCCTGCTTCATTGGAGCAACTACATATGTCCTCAACTCAGTAGCAACAAATTTTCAGATATGTTATGGATCTGCACCAAAAAAGCAGAATTTTACAATTATCTTGCATTCCTCCCTAAGCTGCCCTACCTCTTATGCTTAGTAGGGGCAGTGTTTGCTCTCCCCTGATATATCCTGGCCCATTTATTCATACCGGCTGTTCAGGAAAGGTCTCTTGGAGGCTGGATCAAGAGGGTCAGATCCCAGATAAGGGAATATTTTCCAGGAGTGTGACTGAATTGGGTTTTCGAGCTGTGGCAGTAAGAACTTAGTAGGTTTATAAGAGGAACTTTTAGGGGGAAAAAACCAGAGAGTATGTATGGATGTATGGGACTTCAGAGGCCATCTTATCTAGCCTATACGAAACAAGGACTTGGTCTTCACAGAGCTGCAACTAGAAATTCTAATACCTGGGGCAAATTCAGTAGGTAGGGTTCAGGGAGGAGAAGGTTGTTTGAGGTGTGACCAATTCTCCATATGGTTGATTTAGAGGTGTACACAGAGGTCATGGGAGTTGACATGGTTGAAGACATGGGAATGTTTGAAGGGGCTTGGGTTAGGGTAGAGAAAAAGACTGAGGCTGGTACTGAACTTAATTGGGAAGAAGGAAAAGTAACTCAGAGGTATATAGACATCAGTACCAAGGAGCTGTTTCTCTTTTGGCCAGCAACCCTGAGGGTCTTCCTCTCCCAGTTTGATTTTTTTTTTTTATTTAAGGGGCCATCCTTTGACTGACTTTTTAAAGAGGCCTATTCACTGAATGGGTGTTGCCTCAGAGTGAGAAGCTGAAAAGATCTTAGTTTAAAAGGGTCAGGGTCTCTCATTGCATCCTGGGCTGTCTCTAGTCATCCTGATTGATGCTGGGCCACTGAACCCAGATGGCTCTGGAGGAGAAAGTGAGGTTGGTAACCTTGCACAGCCCTCCCTCACTCAAATCAAAGTCAACTGCAAGTCATATCATCTTCCTGATGTCTTGGTCTTCTTTGAGAATGAAGGACAAATCACACACACACACACACACACACACACACAACTAAGGAGCTAGAGAGGATGGAGAGAACTTCAAAGGTGAAAAGGAGAAAAGGCAGAGGTCATGTTTGAAAGTAGCACTAGAGTGCAAGGGATATGCCAGCTCTTCCTCCTGGACCTGTGTATCTATGCTTGGGCGAGAAGGAATAGTCATATTTGGAAGTGTGCTGGGAATGTGGTATCTTCAAGAGTGATTGAGGAAGGAAGGGATTTCAGTTGAGCATCTGAAGATGGAATATATAATGAGATGTAGGATCACAGACGTAGAGATAGAACTGACCTTAGAAGTCTTCTCATCTAACTTATTTAATAGATAAGGAAATTCTATAAGACCAGAGAGAGAAATTTACCTAGTGAATGACCTCAAACAGTTGCCCTAAATTTAAATTCAGCAGCCTTTTCAGGGTACCACAATAGTGGAAAGATGCAGAGGGCATAGGGGGAGAGGGGTTGGAAGGTGGGAGAGAACTGCTGGTGAGTGTATTGGGAGAGATAGGGTGGCACCTCAGTGTCCCACAGGAAAGGCTCCCGAGGCCGGTTGGTGTCTGGGACAGGGCTGGTGTGATGGCTGCTTGGGGCAGGGGGGATTTGATTGCTGTGCCTCTCCAACATATCTAATTGGTGACCTTCCACATTTTGCTTGCAGATCACTAGTTTAAGGGAAACCCAATCCCATTATTATTTTTTAAATAATTATTTTCCCGCCAATAACATGTTAAAACAATTTTTAATGGTTTTCTTTTAAAGGTTTGAATTCAACCCAATTCCTTTAAAAGAAGCCTTTTCTGCTTTTTGGACAGCTATAATTATTAAGAAGTTTTTCATGATATGAGGAAAGTGGGCAGGCAAGGAGTGAATGTGCCAGGAACTACTCGGAACTTTGGAAATACAAATACAGGCAAAGAGAAAGGACCTGACTTCAAGGAACTTCCATTTTAACGAGGCAGGACAAAACTGAAGGGAGCCAAAAAGTGGGGAGAAGGGAGGAAAGCTACCAGCCAGGGACTGATGGTGATGGTCAAAGGGGCTTGGTGGCTAATGCTGTAGAGTCAAAAGCAGGTCTTGGAGGGGAATGAAGTGCAGCCAGCTTGGGCTCACCCTCAGTGAGGGCCCCCAGATGGGACTTACTAATGGGGCAATGATGAGGTCGGCAAGACCAGTGTGAGAACCCCCATGTGCTAGGGAAAACTCCAGGGTGAGAAGGCTGCTTAGCAATGATGGGGAAGTGTGGGAGGGCCTTGCTCTCATTCTCTGCAGCTGCCACCCTTTGTTCCTTCTGCTTCTGGGGTCAAGCAGTACAAGTCCAATCCCTCTTCCATATGGCAGCTATTCAAGGACCTCAGTTATGTTCCAGGTGGTTCTCTTCAGACCCAAACAACCCCAACTCCTTCAACTAATGCACACATAACATGCTCTTGAGATCCTTCATCCGCCTGGTTGCAGCCAATTGAGCCCTAGCTGCCTTTTAAAAGACAGCACTGAGGTGAGGAGGAAACGTTCAACAAGTATTTACTGAGTAGAGAATGCTGGGGGTGAGGCTGTCGGGGATGCAGAAGTAGTGAGATAGACCTCTCATAACATTTCTCTTGCTAAGTTCTGGGTATACAAAAAGGATCTAGAATATATTCCCCTCCCCCCAAAAAATAACATTGGAAATGGTGGTTAGATCCAAGGCCTATCTGCAAAATCATTTTTAATTTACAACACAAGTGAAATAGTACTAAATAACCCTGGGCAACCAGGGACATCAGGAATTGATGGTGGTGATGGTGGTGGAGGAGGGAAGCAGGGAGGGAGGGAATGGTAGAAACAGGCCTGGTTTTGGTAGCTTTAGTGGACAGGCAGAGGAGGGTGATGACACTACTAACCTTGAGTACAGTAGTGTTAGTGAAGGACTTTGGTGACAGTTGGAAGGAGGTCAGGGGAAAGGGGGTTCCCTTATCAGCAATTCCAAGGGCAATCTCAGGGGATCAAAGAGTGTTGTTATGAAATGCTGTATGTGCTGCTGGGGATAAAACACTTATACAAACAAATAGAGAGAAAACATGTACCAAGTAATTTCAAGAGGGAGAAAGTACTAATAATTAGTGAGGGATGGAAGTGGTCAAGGATCAGAAGAAACCTTAACTCTAAAGGAAGCTAGGAATCCTAGGGGGAGATGAGCAGAAAATGCATTCCTGATTATCAGAGACATACCAATGCAAAGCTGCAGAGGCAGGAGATTGTACTTTATGTCTGGAGAATAGCTAATCACAGAAATCTCCAAATCTTAGGAGTTGGAAGGGCCTTCCAACTCAGTGGCCTTCTGCTCCAATCTATACCCATAAAGGAATGTTCTCTATAGCATTCTCAACAAAGGGTTATGCAATTTCTGCTTGAAGACTTTTGCTGATAAGGGAACATACTACCTCCCAAGGCAATGCTTTCTGCTTTGGACAGCTTTAATGGGGAGGTTTTCCTTTTATGAGTCAAAACCTGCTTTTCTATAACTTTCACCACTGTTTTGGTCCTGCCCTCTGGGTTCAAGCAAAGTCTAATCACTCTTTCCCATGATAGCCCTTCAAATCTCAAAATGACTGTCATATCCCTCTTCCAATCCAAACCTCAGCTTCCTTATCCAATCTCCATGGTCTTCAGTCCTCTCACCTTTGGAGTCACCTTGTTCTGGGGGTAAAAATAAAAGCAAAAAAGTATGACCCTGCCCTCAAGGAGCTTATACTCTAATAAGGTGAGACAACATGGAAGGGAACTGAATGGGACTGGGGAATGGGGGAGCAAAGGTACTACACAAAGACGTGTGGTAAAGCACATGAAGGATATGGTGGCAAAGTCCTTGGAGTCAATTCATTTCCCTCCATTTGTACTGCTTGGTTTCTTCTGCACCATCATCATGTTCTCCCTGTCTCTCTCCCCACCAGCCCCGCAACAAACTCGTTATCAAGAACCTCAAGGAGAGTGCTTCTTTTTTAGTATTCACACCTCATCAGTACAAGCAAAAACAAACAAAAAAATCCAAAAACTCCTCCCAAAGCCTCCCTTAAAAAGAGGTCCTGGAAACCCAGTGAACTCCTTGTTTTTTTTTTTAGCAGCAGTGCCTAGGATTAAACATAATACTTTAGATGTATCTGACCAGGGTAAAGAATTGGAAACTGAGGTGTCCATCAGTTGGAGAATGGTTGAAGAAATTGTGGTATGTGAATGTGATGAAATACTATTATGTTATAAGAAATGAAGAAGGGGACGATTTCAGAAAAAACCCAAGAAGACTTCTATGAACTGATGCAAAGTGAATTGAGCAGAACTAGGAGAACATTGTATACAATAACAGCAATATTTTAAAGATAACTCTGAAAGATTTAATAACTCTGATCCACAATAGTGGATTCATAATGAAAAATGCTGTCCATCTCCGGATAGAGAACTGATGGACTCAGAGTACAGATTGAAGCTTATTTTTCCCTTTATTTTCCTTGCTCAACCTCCCCCAATATGGCACTGGGGATACAGTGACAAAAATGAAACAATCCTTGTCATCAAGGACTTTACATGGTATTGAAGGGATACAACACTTAAATAAATGGAAAACATGTACCAAGTAATTTTCAGAGAGAGAAAGTACTAATAATGAGGAATGGGAGAGGTCAAGCAAGGTTCAGGAGAAATCTTTCCTATAGGAGGGAGCCCCAGAGCTTTGCTCCAAAGGAAGCTAGGGATCCTGTGGGGAGGAATAAGTAAAAAAGGCATTCCTGACATCAGGTACATACCAGTGCAAAGCTGCAGAGATAGGAGATTGCACTTTGGGTCTGAAGAATAGTTTTTTTTTTTTAATAAAAATTTATTTATTTAACTTTTTACATTCATTTTCACAAAATTTTGGGGTTCCAAATTTTCTCCCCTTTTATCCCCTCCCCCCACCCCAGTACACTGAGCAATCTAATTTTCCCTATCACCAATCTGCCCTCTCTTCTATCATCCCTCCCTTCTCTTGTCCGCATCTTCTCTTTTGTCCTGTAGGGCCAGATGACTTTCTGTTCCCCATTAACTGTATTTCTTATTTCCTAGTAGCAACAACAATACTCAACAGTTGTTCCTAAAACTTTGAGTTCCAAATTCTCCCCATCCTTCCCTCCCCACCCATTCCCTTTGGGAAGGCAGGCAATTCAATATAGGCCCTATCTGTGTAGTTTTGCAAATGACTTCGATAATAGTCGTGTTGTGTAAGACTAACTATTTCCCTCCATCCTATTCTGCCCCCCATTGTTTCTATTCTGTCTTTTGATCCTGTCCCTCCCCGAGTGTTGACTTCAAATTGCTCCCTCCTCCCATTGCCCTCCCTTCCATCATCCCCCCCCCCTTGCTTATCTCCTTCTCCCCCACTTTCCTGTATTGTAAGATAGGTTTTCATACCAAAATGAGTGTGCATTTTATTCCTTCCTTTAGTCAAATGTGATGAGGGTAAACTTCTTGTTTTTTTCTCAGCTCTCCTCTTTTTCCCTCCACTAAAAAGTCTCCTGCTTGCCTCTTGAATGAGATATAATTTACCCCATTCCATTTCACCCTCTTTCCTCCCACTACATTTCTCACCATTTACCTTAATTTCTTTTAAGATATGGTCCCATCCTATTCAATTCACTCTGTGCTCTCTGTCTCTGTATGTGCATGTATGTGTGTGTGTGCGTGCACGTGTGTACGTGTGTGTGTATGTGTGTGTGTTCCCATCAACTACCCAGATACTGAAAAGTTTTAAGAGTTACAAATATTGTCTTTCCATGTAGGAATGTAAAGAGTTCACTTTTGGTAAGTCCCTTATGACTTCTCTTTGCTGTTTACTTTTTCATGCTTCTTCTCATTCTTGTGTTTGAAAGTCAGATTTTCTTTTCAGCTCTGGTCTTTTCATCAAGAATGCTTGAAAGTCCTCTGTTTCATTGAAAGACCATATTTTCCCCTGAAGTATTATACTCAGTTTTGCTGGGTAGGTGATTCTTGGTTTGAGTCCTAGTTCCTTTGACTTCTGGAATATCCTATTCCACTCCCTTCGATCCCTTAATGTAGAAGCTGCTAGATCTTGAGTTATCCTGATAGTATTTCCACAGTACTGGAATTGTTTCTTTCTAGCTGCTTGCAAGATTTTCTCCTTGAGCTGGGAGTTCTGGAATTTGGCCACAATGTTCCTAGGAGTTTCTCTTTTTGGATCTCTTTCAGGTGGTGATCGATGGATTCTTTCAATACTTATTTTGCCCTCTGGTTCTAGAATATCAGGGCAGTTTTCCTTGATAATTTCATGAAAGATGATGTCTAGGCTCTTTTTTCGATCATGGCTTTCAGGTAGTCCCATAATTTTTAAATTGTCTGTCCTGGATCTATTTTCCAGGTCAGTTGTTTTTCCCATGAGATATTTCACATTCTCTTCCATTTTTTCATTCTTTTGGTTTTGTTTTGTGATTTCTTGATTTCTCAGGAAGTCATTAGACTCCATCTGTTCCATTCTAATTTGGAGAGAACTATTATCTTCAGTGAGCTTTGAACCTCTTTTTCCATTTGGCTAATTTTGCTTTTGAAAGCCTTCTTCTCCTCATTGGCTTTTTGAACTTCTTTTGCCAATTGAGTGAGCCTATTTTTCAAGGTGTTATTTTCTTCAGAATTTTTTTGGGTCTCCTTTACCAAGGTATTGACCCGTTTTTCATGCTTTTCTTGCATCTCTCTCATTTCTCTTCCCAGTTTTTCTTCCACCTGTCTAACTTGATTTTCAAAATCCTTGTTGAGCTCTTCCATGGCCTGAGCCCACCGGACATCCACCTGGGATGTCTGGGATACAGAGGCCCCGACCTCCACTTCTTTCCCTGATGGTTAGAATTGTTCCTCGTCATCAGAATTGAAAGGCGGGAACATCTGTACCCCATCAAAGTAGCTTTCTATAGTCTTATTTTTCTTCCCTTTTCTGGGCATTTTCCCAGCCAGTTACTTGACTTCTGAGATTCCTCTGCACCCCCACCTAGATCCGCCCAGTTAGTGCTTGGGGTCTGAGATTCAAATGGGCTTTCCACGGCAGGCGTGGCTGCTATTCAATGTGAGCTTAAGTTCAGGTTCTCAGGTGGGGGCCTCCCAGGCTCAGTTCCCTGAGGGGGTTTATGCAGAGACCTTTGGTAATGGCCCTGAACTTCTGCCTGCTGCTCGGGAGTCCCGGGCCTGCCACCGCTGCCTCTGCCGCTGCCTCCCGAGGGGGCCCAAGTCACGGAGACACCCTGCTCCCCTCTTGGCCAGCCCAGACGTCTCTCTCACTGACCTGTAGCATCTGTGGGCGGAGGGACCTTCCTGGCCACCGGACATCCTGCTCGAATCTGCTCCTCTGGGTCCGCGTGGCCAGGGCAGCACAGGGGTGGACTCCACTGTCCGGAGTGTGACGGACCCCTGGGGATGGCTCTCCAGGGCTCTCTGGAACGGAAGTCTTTTCCACTGTGTTTCTGCGCACCTTTCAGTGCTCCAGAATTTGTGGGGAGTTCTTCTTGCAGGAAATATATGGGCTGTGGGTTTGGAGCTAGCATACGTGAGTCTTTCTACTCCGCCATCTTGGCTCCACACCCCCTGAAGAATAGGTAAGCGGGTCTGGAATAGAGAATAATATGAAATAAGATTGGAAAGGCTGTTGGCAACCAGATTGTGGAGGGCTTTGAACACTACACTGAGAATTTTATATTTTATCCTAGAAGTAATAGGGAAATTTAAGCTTTTTATGTATGGGTGGTGATATGGTTAGATTTGTGTATTTGGAATATCAATTTGGAGCTATATAGAGAATGTCTTGAAGAAGGAAGAGACTTAAGATGGAGACAAATTAGGAAGGTATTGCAATATTCTTAGCATTGAGGTAATAAAGGCCTGAAATAGAGTAACAACTGTTTTAGAGGAGTGAAGAGGGCAGAAGGAAGACATGCTGTGGAAGTAGCATCAATAAGACTTAATATTTGAATGGTTATAGAAATCAAGAAAGGGAGAACTGTCAAGGATGGCCCCAAGGTTGTAAAATAATTGGTGGTCACATTGTAGAGAGCAGTTTCATCTGAGTGGTGGTGTTGGAAGCCAGATTTCAAGTGAATGAGAAATGAGTGGGGGTGGAGGTAGGGAAAAATGGAAGCAGTTAATCCTTTCTGGCAGTTTGACTGTGAAAGGAAAGAGAAATACAGGATGAGTGTTTGAAGGAATGACAGTGAAAAGTGAAGGGTTTTTTTTGTTTTGTTTTTTTAAAGAATGAGGAGACCTGAGTATATAGGCATCAGGAAAGGAGCCAGTAGGTAAAGACAGATTGAGGATGATAAAAAGAGAAGAAAGGATGGAGGGGGGCAGATGTGAAGGAATGGGATCAAGATCACAAGCATTGAGATGATGGCCTTGGCCAAGAGAGGGCCTCACCTCTTCATCAGAGATTGGAGCAAAAGAGAGGAAAAGGGGGGATGATGAAGAAGGACTTAGAGGTATGCAGTGGGAGAGGAGAGGGAGTTTGTGATGTGGTCTTGCTTTTTTAGAGAGTAGGGGAGGAGTAGGAGATCTGAAAAGAACGGAGGTTCAGAATAGTTGCTCTGCAGAGTGTGATGTTCAATCAGGAAAGAAGAGCAAACTGCTATGTAGCAGTGAGTCCAGTCGCCTTAAATTCATAGTGAACTCAATTAACATGGCTAATTGATTGTCTCTAGGAATAGTGTAGTGGTATGTGAACAAAAATGAAGAAGGCAAGCATCATGAGTTATCTAGGAATTGGGCTGACTGATCATGGGACAAGGGGGCAAAAGATTGGAGTGTGGCTGACAGTGTATGGTTGAACTAATCAATCACAGGGTCAAGACCCTGAAGGAAGGGAAAGACACCAGAATGGGGCTAATGGAATGGGAGGACAGGAGACTGGAGGTCTTGGTAAGGATGAGGAATGGATGATAGGTGCTGTTCTAGAGGCATTTGCAAGTCATTGAATATTTAGCAAAGGAAGAGGTATATTTTACCCTAAAACAGCAAGATTCTGCAACAAGAATATAGTGGCTCTTATCTTCTCTGAACTGGCCCCTCTTGTCTCCCTCTTAAGGAAGGTCTGAGCAGTAAGTCGTCAGGGTATGGTGACTCAAGTGGAGAGGCCCTGACTACATTTGACTGAGACCTTTTATGCCTAGCATCAGGAAATTGCTAGGCCTATCACATACCACCCCTTGGTTGCAATGATCTCCTAGAAGACTTTCCACCATTTAAATGACTAGACTGTCTTCCTGTCATGGGGAGTACTAAGGGAATGAAAAGAGGGAGAAGGGAAAAACCCAAAACAAACAAAACCCAACACAGATGTGAAGCAATACAAAAGTCAGAAGTCCTAGGCCTTTCCTCTCTGCTTTAGAAGGACCAAGTCTCAAGTCTTTTACTAGACATTCCTCCTAGCATGGACATTATTAAGAATGGGTATAGGAGTTATGCAGTAGAAAGAGACATCAAAGAATAGGAGGTTGTGCCTGGTTAGAAAAATTTCAGAATTCTGAGTGATGGAGATAGAAGAATTATGGGTGATGGTCAGATTAGCAGTATGATCATCCCTGTTTGCGGTCCAGCCACAATGAAGATAGAGGTCATGGGAGTTGAGGAGGTTGATAAATTGGGAGGTCAGAGTATGTTGAAGTTCATCCTGAAGTATAAGGGCAGAGTTGGGGTGGAAAGGAAGACTTTGAGTCAGATACTGAACTCCTGGAGAATGTAGTAGATAAGTTAAAAAAAAGTTGAAAGTTGTCAGTATTTTGGAATGAAGAAAAATCCCTACTTACAGCAACGCCTCAGAAATTATTGCCACAAAACACTAGGCCAAATGGACTTTTCATGGGGGGCTCCTGCCATGCTTAATTCACTCCCTGCTCTGCTCACTTTCTGAGTTTCTCCTCCTTCTCAGCAACTTTTCTGCTCTGGAGATAGTTCTGCCTGGAGGCCTGCTCTCCAGATTGGTGAATTCCTAGCCAGAACCACTATTTCAAGAGGGCCCCAAAGTATGCTCACCCCCTCAAAACTCCTGGAAGCTCCAGACTGTCTTATTTGCTTGCATTTGTATTTTCCATGCTTAGTACTGTGCTTTGCACATGGTAATCAGCTAATAAATGCTCTATGTCTGTCTGTCTATTTATCTGTCTGACTATATCATCTATCCAACCCTCTATCATCTATCCCTTGTATGTCTATCATCTATCTCTCAGTTCTCTCTCTCTCTCTCTCTCTCCTCTTTCTTTCTTCACTATCCTTATTGTTTTTAAAGAAGGCTAAGCCTTAAGCTCATTGTAGATTAAAAACTTCACACATCCCATCTGAGCTGAGTGCTGATCCCTTCTTTGCTTGGAGGCTGTGTCCTTCAGCTTAGCTCTGAGCTTTGTTAGTCACCTTGATAACAGCCCTGTTCTTCCTGGTCCAAGCTTGAGAGATGATGAATGGTGTCATGTGTTGTGAGGAACATGGTGAGGAGACGCCATCCTGCTAGGAATTTTTCTCACTGTTTCTTTCTCCTTCTTTTCTCCTGCCTCCACCACACTGAGACCTCACTCATCTCTTTAGGGAGACCAAATTGCCTGGAATGGCTCAAGCTCTTCAATGGAGTTGTTGGCTGATGTCATGAATTTTTTTTTTAATTTGGATGTAGCTTCTAGGGAATCATAGCCCTAAACTGAGCAGTTTTCCGGCTGCAATTTACATCTGCGAGTGGTGTGTGGGGAAGGCAAGTTCAGTGTTATCTTGGACATAATACTCCTCCCCTATAGCAAAGATTGTGAAGCAAATCTCTAAGACACTCCTCCATCCCTCATCTATGATCTTTTTCTTCTCCAACTTTGCAATATAAATTTTAAAGAACTAGAATGGAAAGAACGTCATGGCTGAGTCAGTGGCCCTGGGTTTAAATTCTAGTTTTGCAACTTATTACCTGTGTTTCTTGTTCAAGTCACTTCAACTTTTGGGGGCTAATATTTCTTTTTCTGTAAACTAAGCGGAGCAGTGCCAAGACAGAAGTCAGGAAGACTCATCTTCCTGAGTTCAAATCTGACCTGAGACATTTAGTAGTTGGGTGACCCAGGGCAAGTCACTTAACCCTGTTTGCCTCAGTTTTTTCATCTGTAAAATGAACTGGAGAAGGAAATGGCAAACCACTCCAGTATCTTTAATAATAAAACCCCAAATGGGATCACAGAGAGTCAGGAATGACTGAAATATGACTTAATAAGACTAGATCAGAGGGTCCTAACCTTTTTTTGTGTCATGGATCCCTTGAGCAGTCTGGTGAAGGCTAAGGTCCTCTTCTCAGAATTATGTTTTTAAATAATTGAAGGAAATGCTAACTTTTAGTTAGAAATTAGCAAAGATAAAGATGTATTTTTCCCCTATGTATGTTCATGGACTCCAGGTTAAGAACTCTTGGAATGGATGAGCTCTGAGGTTTCTTCCAGGTCTACATCTTAAAAGCACTGACTAGGGAGTCAATTTGTGAGAATCAATGTCACTGCAAGATCCCCAAAGTGCTTTAACAGGAAGACACCCTCTCCCCTTCCCCCTAATTTGTCCACACACACACACACACACACACACACACACACACACACACACAGAGTGCTGCTTTAGAGACAAGCAACTATGAGAAACCTGAGAGCAAGGACTATTTATTTTACTATGTATACCCAGCCTTCAGTTCAGTGCCTGGTACTTAATAAATACTGGTTCCCTAGTTTACTGGTAAGTATCTGGATTATATGACTTCAAGAATACAAACCTATTTTCATCAATGTTTATAACTGGAAAGGACCTTAAAGATCATTTGTTCTAGTCTCCTTCTTTTAAAAATAAAGCCCAAATAAAAAGTCTGAGAAGCTAAATGAAGGAAGTCACTCTATCGTAAGTAGCAGAGCAGGAATCAGGTCCTCTGACTACACCATCAGTGTCCTCTTTACCCCACCCTTTAAAGTTTATGCTCCTAACATTGTACATAGTAATAGTAACATTGTGCAATGATCAGGTATGACAGATTTAGCTCTTCTCAGCAATACGGTGATCCAAGACAACTCCAAAAGGCTCATGATGGAAAATGCTATCCACATTCAGAGAAAGAATCAATGGAGTCTGAATGCAGATCAAAGCATACTATTTTCACTCTTTGTTTTTTTTCCTGTAGTTTTTCTTTTTTTCCTTCCTTCCTTCCTTCCTTCCTTCCTTCCTTCCTTCCTTCCTTCCTTCCTTCCTTCCTTCCTTCCTTCCTTCCTTCCTTCCTTCCTTCCTTCCTTCCTTCCTTCCTTCCTTCCTTCCTTCTTTCTTTCCTTCCTTTTTTCTTTCTTCTAATTTATTTATTTTTAGTTTTCAACATTCATTTCCACAAGATTTTGAGTTCCAAATTTTCTCCACATCTCTCCCCTCCTCCTCCCACCCCAAGATAACATGCATTCTTATGACCCCTTCCCTCAATCTGCGCTCCCATCTATCATACCCCTCCCTTTTCTTATCCCTGTCCCCTCTATTTTCTTGGAGGACAAGATAGATTTCTATACCCCATTGCTTGTATATCTTATTTCCCAGTTGCATGTAAAAACAATTCTTAACATTTGCTTTTTAAAAGTTTGAGTTCTAACTTCTCTCTCTTCCTTTCTCTCCATCCATCCCCACTGAGAAGGTAAGCAATTTGATATATGTTATACATGTGCAGTTATGCAGAAGGCTTCCATAAAAGTCATGTTGTGGAAGACTATATTTCCCTCCATCTTATCTTACCCCCGCCATTTACTCTATTCTCTCTTTTGACCCTATCCCTTCTCAAAAGTATTTACTTCTAATTATGCCCTGCTCTCATTTGCCCTCCCTTTAATCATTCCCCACTCTCCTCCCCTGCTTATCCCCCTCTCCCCCATTTTCCTGTGGTGTAATATACAGTTTCATAGCAAATTGATTATGCATATTATTTCCTCCCTAAGCCAAATGTGATGAGAGTAAGCTTTACTTTTTTCCTCTCACCTCCCCTCTCTTCCCTTTCAATGGAAAAGCTTTTTCTTGCCTCTTTTATGTGAGAGAGAATTTGCCCCATTCTATTTTTCCCTTTCTCCTCCCAATATATTCCTCTCTCACCCCTTAATTTTATTTTTTTAGATGTTATCCCTTCCTATTCAACTCACCTCATGCCCTCTGTCTATATGTATATAATCCCTCCAATTACTCTCAATTCCTGAGAAAAGTCTCAAGAGTTATAAATATTATCTTTCCATGTAGGAATGTAAACAGTTCAACTTTAGTAAGTCCCTTATGATTTCTCTTTCCTGTTGACCTTCTCATGCTTCTCTTGATTCTTGTGTTTGAAAATCAAATTTTCTATTCAGCTCTAGTCTTTTCATAAAGAATGTTTGAAAGTCCTCTGTTTCATTGAATGACCATTTTTTCCCCTGAAGTATCATACTCAGTTTTGCTAGGTAAGTGATTCTTGGTTTTAATCCTAGTTCCTTTGACTTCTGGAATATTATATTCCAAGTCCTGTGATCCCTTAATGTAGAAGCTGCTAGATCTTGTGTTATCCTGATTGTATTTCCACAATATTAGAATTGTTTCTTTCTGGCTGCTTGCACTATTTTCTCCTTGACCTGGGGGCTCTGGAATTTGGCTACAATATTCCTAGGAATTTTTATTTTGGGATCTTTTTCAGGAGGTGATAGGGTGGATTCTTTCAATATTTATTTTACCCTCTGGTTCTAGAATATCAGGGCAGTTTTCCTTGATAAGTTCATGAAAGATGATGTCTCAGTTCTTTTTTTTTGATTATGACTTTCAGGTAGTCCCATAATTTTTAAATTGTCTCCTCTGAATCTATTTTCCAGATCAGTTGTTTTTCCAATGAGATTTTTCACATTGTCTGCTATTTTTTCATTCCTTTGGTTTTGTTTTATAATTTCTTGATTTTTCATAAAGTCATTAGTTTCCATCTGCTCCATTCTAATCTTTAAGGAATTATTTTCTTCAGTGAGATTTTGGACTTCCTTTTCCATCTGGCCAATTTGTTTTTTAGGGCATTCTTCTCTTCATTGACTTTGTGGCTCTTTTGTCATTTGGATTAGTCTATTTTTTACATTGTTGTTTTTTGGGTTCTCCTTTAGCAAGCTTGACTTGCTAAAACAAGTTGACTTGTTTTTCATGATTTTCTTGCATCACTCTCATTTCTCTTCCCAATTTTTGCTCTACTTCTCTTACTTGATTTTCAAAATCCTTTTTGAGGTCTTCCATGGCTTGAGACCAATTCATATTTTTCTTGGAGGCTTTAGATGGAGGAGTTTTGACTTTGTTTTCTTCTGTTTGCATGTTTTGGTCTTTCTTGTCACCAAAATAAGGTTCTATAGTCTGATTCTTTGTTTTTGGTTTTTGCTCATTTCTTCAGCCATTTACTTGACTTTTGAGCTCTTTATCAAGGTAGATCTCTGCTTCCAGTGAGGGTGGGGGATGTACTATCAGCTGCTCAATTTCCCCACAATCTG
Source organism: Bettongia penicillata ogilbyi (assembly GCA_023548195.1). Lineage (NCBI taxonomy): Eukaryota > Metazoa > Chordata > Mammalia > Diprotodontia > Potoroidae > Bettongia > Bettongia penicillata. Next base: position 13,538,341 of record JAJHZJ010000031.1, on the reverse strand, counting down.
TGGGCCTAGAGCTGCAGAAACAGTGGACTGCTGCTACTGAGGCTGCTGCAGGTTTCTTTGCCCCTTCTTCCCCATCTGCTGCACTGGGGCTGGGGCTGGACCACTCCACTTTCCCACACTGCTCTCACAGGCTTTTTCCACTGACCTTCCAATTTGTCCTCAGCATTTTGGGGTTCTGAAGTCTGGAAGCTGCCACAGATATGAGAGATTCAGTCTCCCCAAGACATGTTTAGGTCCTGTCTGTGCCTACTGGACTGTCCCCTGCCCCTTATGTGCCATGACAGATACTCCCTGGTGACCTTCCAGGCTGTCTCAGGCTGGAGATTTGCTTCACTCCATCATTCTATGGGTTCTGCAACTCCAGAATTCGTTTAGAGACATTTTTCACAGGTATTTGGCTGGACTTGGGGGCAGTACTCTAGAAAGTGTGTGCTGTTACTCTGCTATCTTGGCTCCGCCCCCTATTCTGTTTCTTCTTTCACAACATGACCAGTATGGAAATACATACATACAACATACAGGCATACAACAATGAGGTCAGCACAATGGCTCTGTAAACCTTCAGTTTGGTAGTCAGTCTAATATCTCTTCTCAAACTTTTCTTTGAAACCTCTCAAACACTGAGCTAGCTCTGGCAATGCATATGTCAACCTCATTGTCAATGTATACATCCCTGGAAAGAATGCTACCAAGGTAAGTGAACTTAACCACAGCATCCACAACTTCTCCATTTATTGTAACTAATGGTTCCACATATGGATGGTGTGGTGGTGGCTGATGGAGCACCAGTATTTTCTTGGTGTTAATTATTAGGTCAAAATTAGCACAGACAGGAGAGAATTGATCCATATTTTGTTGCATCTCAGCTTCAGAGGTTGCATTGAGTGCACAATCATCAGTAAACAGAAAATCATGCACCAACAGTCCCTCCACTTTGGTCTTGGCTTGTATCCTTTTCATATTGAAGAACTTACCATCAGTATGGTAGTTGACCTTGATGCTGTAGTCATCCTTATTGAAAGTATTTGACAACATGGCTGAAAACATTGTGTTAAAAAGCATGGGAACAAGCACATAGCCCTGCTTTGCTCCATTGGTGACTGGGAAGGCATGAGAGCATTGTCCACTATCTAGAACCTAGGCAAACATGCCATCATGAAATTGATGTACAGTGCTGATGAACTTCTCTGAGCAACCAAATAGTTATATGCCTGTGAAATGTTGACAGTCTACCAACACCATACCAGGAAACTGAACTGCTTCTATTTGAACTGTCTTGGGAAGATTCTGAAGATCACCTGGCAGGGTAAGATACCAGACACTGAGGTCCTTATTCCAAATAAACTGCCAAGAATTCAAACTCTGCATAAGACAGCGCAACTCTGATGGGCTGGCCACATTGTTTGAAAGCAAAACTTATGCTCACCCAAAACACTGTTTTATGAACTCTCATGGGACAGGTGATCACATGGTGGTCAGAAGAAGCGATACAAGGACACTCTTAAGGTCTCTCTCAAGAACTTTGGATTTGATTGTGGGACATGGGAGATACTGGCACAGGACCACTCAGCATGGTGTGCCCACATCAGAAAGGGTGCTGTGTTCTATGAGCAAAGCAGAATTGAAACAGCACAAAGGAAATGCAGAATGTGCAGATTTGGAGTAACCATCCCAAATGTTCACATGGACTATTTGTGCCCAGTCTGTGGTAGGGCATTCCAAGCTCGTATTCATCTGATCAGCCACAGTCATACACATTGAAACTTCACTTTATCATGGTGATGTCATTTTGATCCTCTTCAAGAACAAAGGACAACAACCAACCAACCAGCCAATATGGAAATATGTCTTACATGATTGCACATGTTAACCTACATTAGATTGCTTTCCATCTTGGGGATGGGAAAGGGAAGGGAGAAAAATTTAGTACTCAAAATCTTTCAAAAAATTATTAAAAATTGTCTTTACATGTAACTGGAAAAAATAAAATACTATTAAATATAAAAAAGAAGAGAAAATAGTAAAATCTCTGCTCCAACTTGGGGAGAGAGAAAGGGTTTTAAGAGAAGAGGGGGAAGGAGAAAAGATGGGGTGGTTTATATGAAACATCACGGGGAAGAGCTGGAAGAGTTCTCACAATCTCTAATCTCCATGCTCTCCATTACCAGAGCAACAACAGCTCTTTCAAACTCCAAACACTGATCAAAACCCCACCACCAATAAAAGACAGAGGGGAGACCAGCTGGCCAGTTCTTCTACCAATCCTTAAAGTCATTGTTTCTATTGGAAGGTGTGCGAGTGGGGAAGAAACCTGCCCTCTGAACAGACAGGCATCTCTAAAAGGATACTTGGGCTAATTGATTGAGAAGAAAAAGAACTTCAAGTTTATTAGATCAGCTTAGTGATGGCCCCTTCTTCTCTGGACTGATTGATATCTCTAGAAGGAATGTTCTAGTTACCCTTGATGTAGGGGGTGGTGGATAGACCTGAGTTTGAATCTTCCCTCAAATATTACTTAGGCTGAACCTCCTTTAGCCTTAGTTTACTCTCTGTAAAATGGGGATAAGTGAGCATCTACTTGTCAAGTTTGCCATGAAGATAAAATAAGATCTTATATAAAAAATTCTATATAAATGTTGGCTATTTTTATTATTGGCAAATGTATGGTCAGTTCTTCATGTGATTGTGGAATGATCTGTCGTAAGAGGGAAGGTCATCTGGGTAGCTGGCATGGTAAAGGGGTTGAGGCATATACTAGTGCAGACAGTAGTGCAGTGGGCATCTTTTCAAATTTTAAAAGTGCTGAGAGGAATCACAGAATTTAGAGTTGGAAGGAAAAAAAATATATCTTTATTTCACTAAGCTCTAACTTAAATTTAGCACTTCCTTCAATGATTTAAAAACAATATTCATTACATGTAACTGAAGAAAAATTAAATACTAAATAAATACAAACTCCCCCCCCCCCATTATTAAGAGGGAAGGGGATGGCCAATTTCTTTTTAAAAGTGTCTCCAAACTTGACTTTCCTTCCTTTCCCTGCTGTCCCTTTTTCCACTCCTTTCCCTATGGGGGGCAGGGATGGGATGATACTGCTTTTGCCCTGAGGTAAAGAAATATTGACTCCCGGGGCCAAACTTCTAGGGACCTTCCCATCACAGCTGTCCCTACTTGGAGGTCTAGAAGAAGAGGTACAATGCAGGGGATAGAGTTCAAATTCATATGTGGAAATGGGACTGTCTTGTGCTGCCTATTCTTTCTTCATGTTCCACATCTCCCCTGTTCTTCTTGAGGTGCTCAGAGCCTACTGTCCATGGTTAGTAGAAGTGACCTGTCTTTCTCTTTCCTCATTACCCTGAAGGAGATCAGTTACATGTCCCGGTTCCCGACCTACTATCTCCTGCCTTCCAAAGGCTCACAGGTGCCTCTTGTAGACTTCAAGGACTGATTCTCAAACATTGGCATTTGCCCAGTCAGACCCTCAGATTCCTATGGTGCTTGTCCAGTTTTTTGGTGGGGTTTGGTTCCTTGAACCTTTTCCTCCTAGCTCTAGTTTCCCTCAGAAAGCTTGGGGAGTGTGCTTTCTGTGCAAACTCACTGCCAAGGATTATCTTTTCAATGAAGGCAAGCACTTAGCAGATAGGATATATGGCTACTTTTCTATTCTAGGTGAGGCTCAGATTGTAATTGGATCTGAGTAGGTAAACGGGCTCCTTTGTGGACTGGAGGCCAACCAGCTGCTATTTTGTTGGGAGTGAGGAGAGAGAGATCCAGGAGGAAGAAGGAACCCTGAATATGGTATGGGGAATTCCCAGTCAGTCCTTCTGGAGCTGGCACCAGCTGTTTTCTTTGAGAGCATTTTCTCAAAGGAGGTGGTGGCCTAGGAAGGCAAAGGTGAGAGAGGACTCCTACTGGGGAATGTCACTTCAGTCAACATTCCAGGCCCTTTGTCCCTACTGTTCATGATTGAGCACTGGCTTGTTCAAGCCTATCTAGGGCCTATAGTCTGGAAGGTCTAGAGGAACCTAAGCTAGGGTAGGTAGTACAGTGGATAGAACACTAGCCCTGGAGTTAGGAGGATCTAAGTTCAAGTCCAGTTTCAGACACTTATCAGCTGGGTGACTCTACATTCCTCATCTGTAAAATGGAGATACCCTGGAGAAGGAAATGCCAAACCACTTCAGTATCTTTGCCAAGAAAAACCTCACAGAAAATGTCTGTGGGGTCACATAGTCAGCTAGAACTGAACAACAAGGGGACAGGAGATCAGGGAAGGTGGTAGGAATGGGTTGCAGTCTGTACTGATGTTGGGGATATCCATAGTTGATAGGATCCAAGCTCTATTGGGGTGTTGCAATACTGAACACCTTTCCTGATTCCTGATTTCTATTGCTTTCTCTCTCATTTAATTCCAATTTGTCCTATATATAGCTTGTATCTCTCTCTATCTCTGTGTCTCTGTCTGTCTCAGTTGTTTGCATATTTGGTGCTCCCATTATATTGTAAATTTCTTGAGGTCACAGACTTTTTTTTCCTCCTCTTTGTATTGCTATATATACAGTGCCTGGCACAAGATAGGTGCTTAATTAATGTTTATTGACTAACAGTGGTAAGCAAGGAAACGCTTCCTAACAGAGTGCCCCGAAGTAGAAAAGGTTCCCTCATATAGTATGAATCCCTGGACAGAACAGAAGATGGATGTCTGACTGCTTATTGGGATTTCCTATTCTGGTATGAGCCTGATTAGATGATGGGGACGGAAAGCCAGGGTGTGCTTGTGTTTGGATTGGTGATCTTTCCTGGGCTGGGGTTAAAAATGGGTTTAGGTGACATTGGTGAGTTCATTCAGTGGCAGCTGGCAGGCCATTTATGATGGCTTCTTGGGTTAGCACTGACACGTTTACTTTAAAGGAGTGATGCTGAGCAGGTTTGATTCAGGTCGTGTTGAATGTTCCAGTCCCTCTCTCATGCCACATAAGTCGGGCAGGGCAGGCTCCTGTTTACCAGCAGGAGTGCTTATGGTGATGGAGTTCAACTCTCTGCTTCCTCTCCTTATATGTCTGTGTGTGCTTGGGGCGGAGAGGAGGCCTAGGGCCCAGCCTCCTCTGAGCAAGTGAATCCCAGCTGAATTGTTGATGAACCAAGCAATCCAAAGAGGCGACTGAGGGCTAGCACTGAATTTTTGGTTTTTTTTAAATTAAAATTTATTTTTAAAAAATGAACAAAATTCTATTCTCCTCCCTCCCCTCTCCAACTGAGAGAAAAAAAAGAAAACAAACCTTTGTAACAAATATACAGAGTAAAACAAAATGAATTCTGCATTAGCCATGTTCCAAAAAAAAAAATAATCTAGCTATCTATCTAATCTAACCTTATCTTATCCTATTTATCTTCTGGTCACTGGATTCAGATGGCTCAGGAGAAGTGAGGCCGGTGACCTGCACAGCCCTCCCTCACTCAAAACAAGTCAAGTGCAAGTCGTCATCATTTGTCTGATGGCATGGTCTTCTTCAGTAATGGAGAACAAAAACACACACATCTTATCTATCTATCTATCTATCTATCTATCTATCTATCTATCTATCTATCTATCTATCTGTCTGTCTGTATCTATCTATCTATTTGTCTGTCTGTCTATCTATCTATCTATCTATCATCTATCCATCCATCCATCTATCTATCTTCATCTTCATCATCATCATCATCATCATCATCTATATATATAATTCTGTACCCTGTAACACCTCTCTGTCAAGAGGTGGATAGATAGCATGCTTTATAATTGGTCCTCAGGAATCAGACTTGAACTTTTAAAAAAGTGCGTGCTTAAGCTTAGCCTGGGCTGCTTAGGGTCTGAATGCCCTTCAGGTGGAGAAACTGCCCCCTTGAGGCCACATGAAGTCTTCTAGGTCCTTGAGTGTGACCTTTGGATTGAGCCCAAACTTTACTGAACCAATCCTTTTATGAAGGCCCTAGGCCTTGTAGAAATGGGGCAGTGGGCATATAAATGCCCACCTCTCCCTCAGGTGGGTAAACAGCAGCTCCATATAAGCTACATCAGGTAGTGGATAGAATGCTGGGCTTGGAGGGAGGATTTGGTTTCATCTGCCCTTTGCCAACTGGGAGCCTACTTTTTTCATCTGAGAAAAGAGGATAATAATAACTCCGACCTCCCAGGGCTGTTGTGAGGGCCAAAGAGGGTGGAATGAGATAAATAGAAAATGCTATGCCAACTTTAGTGACCTATGTAAGGGTTGATTCTTAAGTTAGACTCTATGCTTGGTGCTGAGTACATGCACTCTTCAAGAAGATAATAAATTCTTTTTATTGGCAGATTTAAAAAAAAAACAAAGGCTCAACCCCTTTCTGCCTGGGCTGAGGCAGGAGCATGAGGCCATGGAGATGGACCGACCAGATGACATCTCATGACTCCTAGAAGTTGGAGCAGCTTGTGAGTTTTGAGGAAGTCTATCCCGTGACTGAGTCCCATTTCTTAGGCAGTTCCCTGGGCAGCATGAGAAGATGGTCATCTTGTAGAGGCTGAAGGACCACCCTTGTTAGGGAAATTGCAGAAAGTATCTCTGATCAAAGGAAGATTTGCACTAGATAGTGTGCTAGCAACATAGGGGAAAGTATCCTGGACTAGAAATCAAGAGCCCAGAGTTCAGATCCTGATGCTTTATAGCTGTGAGGCTTGGGTGAATTCGCATCATCTCTGAACCTTGGTGTTGTCATCTGTAAAATGAGGTCACTCACTGCTTACCTCATAGGATCTTTGCAAGGAAAGGATAATTTTAAGGCGTTATACAAATGTGGTCTGTCCCTTACTCTAGGATTATTTGTAAGCACTTTAATTTCTTTACCACTAAGTACTTTCTTTACAACTTCTTGTGAGTGTGAGAATTATTGTCTCCATCTGACAGATAAGAAAACCAAAGCTTAGAGAGTTAAAGTGACTTACCCAGAGTCATGTGACTAGCGAGTGTCTGAGTAACGTAAGTCTCTTTATTCCAAATCCAGCACAAAAAACAAGCCTAATCCTTCTTCCACATGACAATACCTTACATCCTTGAAGTAACTGTCATTTCTCTTTCCCCCCTACCCTCCCACAGTCTTCTATTTAGATTAAATATCTCTAGTTCCTTTAGCCTGTCCTCTAAGATGATGTACTATTGGGTGCTAGAAGAAATAGGGAGGTAGTTTGGGGCTAGTTAACCTACTAATAATTGAATTATTTAGTGTTAACAATTAATTAATAGTTGAACCACTAATACTAAAGTTGGAATAAGTGTGATCTCTTAGTTTCCCGATTAGCTTGGGTTTAATAAAAGCCTTGTAAAACTTCCCAAATCCAATTCAACCTGCTGTCTTCTTCCTATTCAATTCTGGAACTAGGGTTATTCATCGGCAGTGCCTGTCCTAGATACAAATATTCATTTTTATGGATGTTCAATAACATTTTTTCATCATTTAATTTCTCCTTTGTTGAAGTTTATCTCTTCTGAGTAATCCTGGATTTCATCAAGGAGACTGAGAGACATTTTGGGGATTGGTACAGTCAGCACAATATTATCCACCAACAGGAATATCTGGGAAACCTCACTGTCTATAGGGAATCCTTTTTTTATTTGGATCTGGTGTAAGATATCCTTCATTACAGCATCAAAAACCCTTGTTGAGAGCATGTCTCTGTTTTACCCCTTGCTTGATGTTAATAATTACAGGGTCACTGAACAGAGTTATTTGTGGTCATATTTTACAAGGAATCTTATATGATCTTGACTTATATGTGCCTGATTCCATGGTGGAGGAAAGTCTTTAAAGCTGTAATGCTTTTTTTTTATAATCAGAAAATAAACAAAGCAAAATCTTGTATTCACTGTATAGCTCAATAGTGTGATTATGAAGATGTGGTCTGTAGGAGATCATTTGTGAAAGCCTACCTGTTCCTTTTGCATATATAATATATATGTATATAATATGTATATATTTTGTCAAGGTTACCTTTGATACATGTATAGTGCATTCTCATAAATATTGTATAAAAATGAGAAAGTAGGCATATGGGTTGTTTGTCATTGATACTCTCTTCCGCGATTCTTAAACTGTGGGTCTGATCCCATGTGGAGTCATGAAATTTGGCAACAGTAAAAGGTTTCTGAATGCGCAGTGACAAAAAATTAATTCAAAATCAAACAAGTAAAGAATCTAAGGTGTTTCTGGAAGCACTTGTCCGTGTTGTATCACACAACTTCATTGTAACCTTGGTTCTGAACACACAGCATGTGCACTTTGCACTGTGCATGCCATGCAATGCCAAGGCCGGCGAATGCTGCTGAAACTTGAAATTGAGTGGAAAAAGTTTAAGAAGCCCTGCTCTTAGTCACCTATTTGGGATATTAACATAGTTTTTTTTTTATTCTTCTGTTATCTGTCCCTCTCTGAGTTTGAGTCCCTTTAATCAATCCAGGAGAGAAGCATGGCATACAGGATGAAGTTAGGAAGACTTAGGAATTCATTGTGGGCATTTTCTGGTTGTGTGGTTATGAGCAGGCCACTTGACCTCTCACAGTGTCGTTTTCCTCATCTGTAAAATGGGGATAATAATTGCACTTGTCTTACAGATCTGTAAGGATTATATATGTAAAACACTTTGCAAACTTTTAAAGAGCTGTATAATTGTGAATTATTTGTTTTATGGAAGGACTTAGGACAGCCATGTTCACTCCTTGTAAATTCTGCTCCTGATTTGCCAGACTTCTTTCCCCACTAAGCCACAGAAATACCCTTACCTCTTCCTTCCCACCACTTTTCAGCTTCCTTTTACATTTTCCCCATTAGAATGTAATCTTCTAGTGGCAGGAACTGCCCTTTTGCTATTATTTCTATTTCTATGTGTAGTACAGTGCCTGGCACACTGTAAGTACTTAATTGTACTTAAAAGTACTAAGTAGGAACTGAATAGTTATTACTATCTCAAGATTTCATTGCCTTCAGCATGGACTGTCTTTGTGTGGATTTGGTCTGTTCCATTTTTCCCAAATAAAAAGACCCCCAAAATAAAAAAGTCAAATCTTTTCATTTGCCCTTTTTTTCACTCTTCCAGTGGCATACAGAGACTTGAAGTCCAATGTGGTGGCTCCATTGTTATTGATGATGGAAATACATTCTATAAATATTGACACTGCTGTTCCAGTTTTCATTAATGAAGCTTCTGCCAGACTCATCCCTGTATGTTCATGAGATAATGGGACTTAGTTGGATCTCATGCTAAGATTTTCGTATGTTTTTGTTCCCTGGGAGTGGGGATTATTTAATTTTTTTGGTATTGACATCCCCAGCGCCATATAATGCCTGGCATTTAATAAATGTTTGTGGATTGATATATGTGCACAAGTACATTAGACTGTAAACTCGCATTAGATTGTGCGCACTTTGAGGAACTATCTTTTGCCTCTTTTTGTATCCTCGGCATTTAGCACTATGCCTGGCACATAGTAGGTACTTAATAAATGTTTATTGATTGATTGATTGAAGGATATATGAAATAAATTTAAGGTAATTAGGGGAGAGGGCAGTAGTAACTGAGGGAGGGGAGGAACAGGAAAGGCCTTAATGTAGAAGGTGGGGTTTGAACAACACTATTCACATACGTTAAGGCAGCTATTTTATACCCACCTAATCCTCCCTTTTCCAGGCTCACCATCTCCTAGAGCAGCAATTGATCCTCCTATGACATGATTTCAACTCCTAGGTTATTCAGATGTTCTGCCCCTAGGAAACTCAAGGTTAGAGAAGGCCTTCCTCAGTTCTGACTTGACCCCTTGAACAGAGTTAATTACTTGAGGTTCAGTAGCCTGATTACAACTGTTGAATGACCTCCACACCGTAGGGAATTGGCATTGTGAGGCAATGTTATGTAATGAAGGATGTGTTGGACCCAGAGTCCACGTTTCCCAGGCTACCTCAGACATTCAACAGTTGTGTAACTATTGGCCAATCACTTTTCTGTGCCTCAGTTTCCTTGCTTTTAAAATGGACATGATAATACCTATAGTACCCACCTCACAGAGTGGTGAGGAACAAGTGAGATAAATGCATGTCAAACATTTTGTAAACTTTAAAGTGCCATCTAAATGTCAGTTATTATTTAGAAAATTATTATTGTTCCCCTCTTTTTCCTTTTTCTTCAGCACCTGGTCAGAGCAGCTTCTTTCTCCATTCTGCTTGATGTGTCTGAGGAAAGATGTGGGGACTAAGGAAACCAGAGTCATCCCAGCCCCTTCCTCATCCTGGAGGAGTCACATATCACCCCAACTATTCTTCCTTCCCATTCTCATATAAACACTCCATTTCCACACATGGAAGGAGCAGGTAGAGTGATGTGTGACTCCATCAGGGTCGGGATGATTGGTTTACCAAATAGCCCTGACATCTTTTCTCTGGACACCTCCAGTACAGTGGAGGGAGAAACTGCTTTGGTCAGATTCTGCAGAAGGTTGTTTTCCACATCCATGCCTAGTACAATAAGTTTCAGCTGCATGAACAGAACACATAGCAAGCAGATGGACAGATGGATGGGAAAATCCGCAGCTTTTCAACTTTTCCAGGAATCAGGTGTTTCCCATTTCTTCCCATTTTCTCCTTCTTTCCCTGGGCTCTATCAGAGATTTTGTCCCCTGGAAGGCCTGGAGTTCAGAATTTTCCTGCCTGTGGGGTTCCTATCTCCCTTCCCTCAAATTGCTTCAGGCTGGTCACTGGTTACACAAGTGAGTGAATTGTAGAACTCAAGGTAGGAAATGTTGTTGTCTCACTATTTCAGGCCAGAGGAGCTTTGGGGACCATAATTCTGAAGGTACCCATTCCCAACACCTTGGCCACAAACTGGTCAGGGTCCTATGTCACCCAGAGCAACATGAATTCAAAGATTATTTTGGATCAGCTAAGCCCAGCCTGGCCTTCTGGTGTCAGATTTGTAAGTATGAAAGGGCTCTTTGTGTGCTGTGCTCTCATGTGAGGGAACAAACACCTATACATGAAGGAGAGCTCTATAGTTAGGGTCTGGGAGGAGGTTGGTGGAACCAGAGGCTGGGGTTGGGTGAGGATGTGTGCAAACATATGGAAATCTATCTCCAGAACTCCAGGGAGGCTGATCCAGCTTGGGATCTGCTTCAAGGTCAGATCCTGGTAAAATGAGGCTTCTCCTCTACTATATTACTCTTTGGGCTGGTCTGTCTAGTTAGGAATTGCCTAGGCTTGCCTTATATGATTTCTGTGAGGATTCTCAGCAGATTAGAAGCAGATTTTTTACTATCACTTATACAAGATTAGGGAATGTTCTAGGGCATGGAGTGCACTGTCTGGGAGTGTTAAGCTGGGGACCTTTTGGAGGAACCTTGTCGAAAAATTCCATTGGAGCTGTGGAAAGCTGGTAGGTGTCTGACCATCACTTTATCCACCTGTCTATCTGTCTGCCTACTTATTTGCCTGATGGCTCACCTATCTGCCTAGATATCTATCTCTGCTAATCTACCAGAGAGAACATAATCCAGCAAAACCCACAGTGGCTTCTATCTTTATGCCTGAGTCTTGCCTACTTGAACAGTTAATAGAATTCAGTTGCTATTTCTTCTCTCTCTGTGGGAAATAGCCCCACTGTTAGTCTCTGCTTCATTTTATGTATCCATCTGTCTGTTTTATGCCATGGAAATTTTTTTCTTCTTTCTTTCACAGGCTAGATCAGGTGCCACCTCCACTATAAAGTCCTCTCTAATATTCCTAGCTCAAGTGTTTTTCTCCTTCTACAGATTTTCTAAGAATCCTTGGTTTGGTGTTCTCTTTTAACCCTATTACTTTCTATTTTGTATCAAGATTATTTGTACATATAGCTTGTCTCCTTTATTAGATTGTGAGCTCTGTGAAGTCAGGGTCTTATTTCATCTTTCTATCTCCCCCCAGTTCCTAACCCACTGCCTTACACGTAGTAGGTGATTCATAAATATTGGTTAAAGGGAACTGAATTTCCCATCTTTCCATTGGTCACAGGAATAAATTTTTGCTGTGTGAACATCTACCTTTGTTTATGGGCTAGTAGGACTTTTCTTGTGGTTTCTTATCTACTACCACAAATCACATGTATTAAGTGCCTACTGTGTATATGGTATTAGGGATACAAAAATATAAGGGATGGAGATGTAAAGAAATTGACTTTATAATTCAAGATGGTAGGGACAGAACTGTTCTGTCTGAAAAAGATCTAGGGGTCTTAATGGTCTCTAGGCTGTACAAGAATTAGCACAGTCCAATGACAACAAAAAAGAGAACACAATCTTGGGCTGAATAAAATAAACAAACAAAGCAGTGAGGAATAGAGATGATTATACTTTTGTTTTCTGCCCTGGTCAAACCATAACAGAAACAGTGTGTTTAGAGATAGGTACCATAGGGTGTAGAGCCAAGATGGCAGAGTAACAGCATAGACTTTCTAGAACGTTCCTACCCAGCCCAGCCAAATACCTATTAAAAAATGGCTCTAAGCAAGTTCTGGAGCTACAGAACCCACAGAATGATGGAGTGAAGCAAATCTCCAGCCCAAGACAGGCTGGAAGGTCACTGGGATGTATCTATCATCCCATGCTGGGAGCAGAGTGTAGTCCAGTATGGGCCATGCTGGTGCAGACAAGACCTGAGCAGGCCTTGGGGAGACTGAATCTCTCACACCTGTGGTGGTTTCCAGACTTCATGACCCCAAAATTCTGAGGATAAATTGGAAAGTCAGTGGGAAAAGCCTATGAGACCAGTGCAGGACAGTGGAGTGATTCTAACTCAGGGTAGGAGAGGGGAGAGGGGGCAGAAGAACCAGCAGCAACCACTCAGCAGCCGGGGCAGCTGCAGCTACTGTTTCAGGAGCTCTAGGCCCACAGATTGTGGGGGGATAAAGCAGCTGACAGTGTACCTCCCATCCCCACTGGAAGACAAAGAGTTCAAAAGTCAAGTAAATGACTGAGGAAATGAGCAAAAACCAAAAACAAAGAATCAGTCTATAGAATCTTACTTTGGTGACAAGGAAGATCAAAACATGCAAACAGAAGAAAACAAAGTTAAAGCTCCTCCATCCAAAGTCTACAAGAAAAATATGAATTGGTCTCAGGCCATGGAAGAGCTCAAAAAGGATTTTGAAAATCAAGTAAGAGAAGTAGAGCAAAAATTGGGAAGAAAAATGAGAGTGATGCAAGAAAATCATGAAAAACAAGTCAACTGCTTGCTAAAGGAGAACCCAAAAAATAACAATGTAAAAAATAGACTAATCCAAATGACAAAAGAGCCACAAAGTCAATGAAGAGAAGAATGCCCTAAAAAACAAATTGGCCAGATGGAAAAGGAAGTCCAAAATCTCACTGAAGAAAATAATTCCTTAAAGATTAGAATGGAGCAGATGGAAACTAATGACTTTATGAAAAATCAAGAAATTATAAAACAAAACCAAAGGAATGAAAAAATAGCAGACAATGTGAAAAATCTCATTGGAAAAACAACTGACCTGGAAAATAATCCAGGAGACAATTGAAAAATTATGGAACTATCTGAAAACCATGATCAAAAAAAAGAGCCTAGACATCATCTTTCATGAACTTATCAAGGAAAACTGCCCTGATATTCTAGAACCAGAGAGTAAAATAAATATTGAAAGATTCCACCTATCACCTCCTGAAAAAGATCCCCAAAGGAAAACTCCTAGGAATAGTCTAGATTCCAGAGTTCCTAGGTCAAGGAGAAAATAGTGCAAACAGTCAGAAAGAAACAATTTGAGTATTGTGGAAATACAATCAAGATAATACAAGATCTAGCAGCTTCTACATTAAAGGATCACAGGGCTTGGAATATAATATTCCAGAAGTCAAAGGAACTAGGATTAAAACCAAGAATCACTTACCTAGCAAGACTGAGTATGATACTTCAGGGGAAAAAAAATGGTCATTCAATGAAATAGAGGACTTTCACACATTCTTGATGAAAAGACCAGAGCTGAATGGAAAATTTGATTTTCAAACACAAGAATCAAGAGAAGCATGAAAAGGTCAACAGGAAAGAGAAATCATAAGGGACTTACTAAAGTTGAACTGTTTACATTCCTACATAGAAAGATAATATTTATAACTCTTGAGACTTTTCTCAGTACTAGGATAGTTGGAAGGATTAGATACATATAGACAGAGGGCATAGAGTGAGTGGAATAGGAAGTGATGATATCTAAAAAAAATAAAATTAAGGGGTGAAAGGAATATATTGGGAGGAGAAAGGGAAAAATAGAATGGGGCAAATTATCTCTCATAAAAAAGGCAAGAAAAAGCTTTTTATATGGAGGGGGAAGGGGTGGACTGAGAAGGAAAAAGTAAAGTTTACTCTCATCACATTTGACATAAGGAAGAAATAACATGCACACTCTATTTTACACTACAGGAAAGTAGAGGAGAAGGGGATAAGTGGGGTGTGGGGGGATGATAGAAGGGAGGGCAAATGGGAGGAGGGGTAATTAGAAGTAAAACCTTTTGAGGAAGGACAAGGTCAAAAGAGAGAATAGAATAAATGGTGGGCAGGATAGAATGGAGGGAAATATAGTTAGTCTTTCACAACATGACCTTTATGGAAGTTTTGCATAACTACACATGTATAACCTATATTGAATTGTTTGCCTTCTCAGTGGAGATGGGTGAGGGGAGAGGAAGGGAGAGAAATTTGAACTCAAAGTTTTAAAAACAAATGTTAAAATTATTTTTACATGCAACTGGGAAATAAGAAATACAGGTAGTGGAGTATAGAAAACTATCTTGCCCTACAAGAAAATAGAGGAGATGGGGAATAAGGGAAGGGAGGGGTGTGATAGAAGGGAGAGCAGATTGGGGGAAGGGGTAATCAGAATTCAAGGTGTCTTGGATTGGGTGGAGGGGAGAGATGGGGAGAAAATTTGGAACTCAAAATCTTATGGAAATGAATGTTGAAAAGTAAAAATAAAATAAATTACAGTTTGGACACTGGAATATTGGAGATGGTGTGGAATAGAACAACTAGGATGGTGAAAGGGCTTGAATCTATGCCATAGGATGATAGGTTGATAATAGGTTTTGTCTAGAGAAATGAAGACTCAGTTGGAATGTGATAGCTGTCTTCAAAAGAAAAGGAATTGAATTTGTATCACTTGGTCCCAGAGGGTGGAACCAGGAGAAAAGGGTAGAAAGTACAGAGACAAATTTAGGTTTGACTATCTAAAAATGAGTAGCAGCTAGGTGGCACATGGCATAGAGCATCAGGTCTGGAGTCAGAAGGACTCAGCTTCCTGAGTTCAAATCTAACCTCAGATACTAGCTGTGTGACCCTAGGCAAGTCATCTCACTCTGTTTGTCTCAATTTCCTTATTTGTAAATGAGCCGGAGAAGGAAATGACAAAACCACTCCACTATCTTTGCCAAGAAAACCCCAAATGGAATCATGGAGAGTTAGACATGACTGAACAACAGCAGAAATCTAAAAATGAAATGAATTGCCTAAGGAGATGGTGGGTTCCCCTCACTGGAGGTCTTTAAGTGACAGTTGGATGCAGTGGCAAAGAGTCCCTTCCAATTCTCAAATTCTGTGATCCTCTGACCATTTGTCAGGGTGTCATAGTCTGGATTCCTTTAAGGTATGGTGTGGGGACAATGAAAAGAGACATGAGTTCAGATCTCACTTCTGTCATTTACTGCCTGTGTGATCTTGAAAAAGTCCTTGAACTTCTTTTGGGTCTCAGTTTTCTCATCTGAATAGTGAGGCAGTGAGCTTGAAGACCTCTGAGCTCCCTTCCAGCTGGAGTACTACAATTTTATGAGCAGAAATGATTTGTGACTTCTGAGGTCCCTTCTGACATGACCAATGACATCCTTTTCAATTTGGAAATTGTGATTGTGTAAATGATGACACAAGGGACATAAGTATGAGGAAATCCAGGCAAGATGAAATGATAAATTAGAAAGAGACATCACTTTTAGGTGGGGCTAGCTGTCAGAGAAGGAGGGAGCGCCTGATTTGGGTCTTGGAGGAAGGCAAGTATAACAGCATCTGTTGGGTTGGATAAGTAGTTGTGTATGACAGGTCCCACTGACTAGTTCATAGCCCCTTCCTCCTGATGACATCGTGTGTGTGTGTGTGTGTGTGTGTGTGTGTGTGAGAGAGAGAGAGAGAGAGAGAGAGAGAGAGAGAGAGAGAGAGAGAGAGAGAGAGACAGAGAGAGAGAGAGAGACAGAGAGAGACAGAGAGACAGAGAGAGACAGGGAGACAGAGAGAGAGCCAGAAAGAGACAGAGAGAGAGAGAGAGAGACAGAGAGAGACAGAGAGACAGAGAGACAGAGAGACAGAGAGAGACAGGGAGACAGAGAGAGAGACAGAGAGAGAGAGCCAGAAAGAGACAGACAGAGAGTGATAGAGAGGGAGGGAGAGAGAGAGAGAGAGAGAGATGCATACCGTAAAGGAGGCTTGGAATCTTCAATGTCTTTCACATCAGTCAAGGGGATTTCCAAGGTCCTTCTAGCTCTAACCCCCTCCTCTTACAGATGAGAAATTGCAGGCACAGACAGGGTAAATGACTTGTGGAGATCACAAAGTTAGTGAGCAGTTTTCTGCTTTCAAAGAGCCTGGAATTGGCTTCTTTCTTCCACATCCTCCCTTGTCTGCTATTTGAGTATTTGCAGGCAGAGTTCTGGAGGAATGAAGGCCTTTCAAAGGGTTAACAACCTTGGAGACCTGGGCTTTGCCACTGAATTGCATGTTTGAGTGAGGTCAAAACCCCTCTAGAGCCACACACTTTTATTAATGCAAAGAAAATTGAAGTTGAAAACATAAAACAAGACATTTCTTCTTGACAGTAGCCACAAACTGAGCAGTATCATTTTATTCCACAGCAGTCCGGGGATTTTGGCCTCTCTCAGTACATAATTGTGCCCTTGGCTAGTCTATGAAATTTGCATCATGGGACGCTAAGATTTAGGGCTGGAAGGGACCCTTTTATTTTACAGACAAAGTGATGAAGGCCCAAGTGTCTGGAGCTGCACTTTGCCTATGATTCCAAGGGGGCCAAGGCGGCCCAAACAACCTTCTCCCTGGTCATATTGGGACTGCCGTCCCTTCCCTCAACTAGAAGCCAGTGCTTTGTACGATACCCCTGTTTTGGCCCAGACAATGGGCTTCCTTGTCCCCTTTTCTGATCATCTGACGGCCTTTGAGATCCCTTGGAGGTCAATATCTGCGATACTGTGACCGTTTCCCTCAACATTCATTCGTTCATGTATTTCCTGACTTACCTATGTGCCTGATGCTGCTAAGGATGCAAACATAAAAGACAAGTTCTAACTCCCTGAAGAGCATAGGACCTGGATTGGAATATCACTTAAATCGGTATGAGCTATTATTGTGATCAGTAACAATAAATTGCTAATTGTCTGGGTGAAGGGGGGCGGCACACCTCCTTTTCTTTTCTTGGCAGCAATCAGAGTTAAGTGACTTGCTCAGGGTCACATAGCTAGTAAGTATCAGAGGTCAAATTTGAACTCAGGTCCTCCTGACTCCAGGGCTGGGGCGCAATCTATTGTACCACCTAGCTGCCCCCCTTTCTTCACCTCAGAACTAGGGATGGGGGAAAAAGTCATAATGAAAAGAATGTTGTGTTTGGAGTTAGAGGACTTGAGTTCAAATTCTGACTGCTACTTACTATCTATGTGACTTTGGGCAATCCGCTTATCAAAATCTTAATAAAGTCATCAAATCTTACTAACAATAAGTTGTTGCCCTGGATGATCCCAAAGATTCCTTTAGTCTCTAAATCTTTCAAGGCCGACCTTAAACTCCTCAATAAAGACTTCCCTGATATGCACCATGGGCCCTCAATTGTATCATATTGAAAGCTACCTCTTGGGGGCCTCAGTTTCCTTATTTCTAAAATGAGGAGAAGGGTGGTCTAGTTGGCTTCTAATGTTTCTTCCAGTTCTAAATCTAGGCATTGGCCTGAAGGAGGACCAGACCAGGACTGCTTTCTGTTTGGATCCCAGCCTATGGTACCCATGTGGGTCTGTAGGATAACAAGAGCCCTTTGCAAACTCTGGGGGTCTGTGTTTCCAGGGTGATGAGAAACATTTGGTGACACATGATTATTCTTTTTGTCCCTTTCCCCTTTTTTAGACAAAGGAAGGACAGACATCTAGGCAGCCAACCAGATGTGTCTAATACCATTCTGCTGGCCACATGCAGGCCACAGTCCTTGGGAAATGTTTAACAAAGTAAAGAAAAATATGATACAATTAACGTTAATTTGTGGCTTTCCATGTCCAAATGCGGCCCATGTTTGAGTTTGCCATCACCAAGTTAAGTGATTTTGTAGGAACTGTAGAATTTAGAGCAGCAGAGGGGCATAGAATCATAGATTTAGAGATGGACAGGTCCCCTCAAATTTATTTCCTTCATTTTATAGATGAAGAAACTGAGACACATTTGGGGAAGTGATTTTCCCTAGGTCACACAAATAGCATTTATTAACTACTTACTGTATGCTTGGCACTGTGCTAAGTCTTGGGATACTATTATAAGCAAGCAAGACAGTACCCTTTCTAAGAGCTTCCATTCTAAAGGGGAACTGACAGAACAAGGTACATCAGGTAGAGATGGTAAGGGGCATGGTGGAAGTCTGGATCTCCCAAGAGAAGATGAACCTTGCCAATCAGAGTGCAGTGTTGTCCCAGGGGAAAAGTCTAAGGTTCTGGTGGGAAGTAAGTAAAGATAATTATCTGAGTGGAGAAGGCACAGTATAGAGACAGTTAAGAAGTAATAGATCATGAGCTCAAACTCAGGTCCTTGGACTCCCTATTATAGGATGCTTCCTATGACAGTGTAATCTTGGTTCTCTAGATTGGAAGCCAAAGGCAGGTACGGTTTATGATTCACAGTCTACTCCTTCCACAGCACTCTGTAACAGCCATGGATATCTGCTACACAAGGTGATGAAGGAGTACTCTCATTTTTCTGTCTTTGTAGTGATAGTAGGGGCCTTGAATTATCTCAGACTAGCTTTAAAAAAAGTTTTATTGATGCCTTTTAAAAACATGTTGTTCCACTAATTCATTGTTGGTTGAGTTGTGAACAGATCTAACCACTCTGGAGAGCAATTTGGAACTATGCCCAAAGGGCTATAAAACTGCATACCTTTTGATCCAGAAATACCACTACTGGATCTGTATCCCAAAGATATCATAAAAAAGGGAAAAGGACCTGCATGTACAAAAATATTTATAGTAGTTCTTTTTGTGATGGCAAAGAATTGGAATTTAAGAGGATGCCCATCAACTGGGGAATGGCTGAACATGTTGTATATAGCACTATTGTGCTATATGAAATGATGAGCAGGTGAACTTCAGGGAAACCTGAAAATATTTGCATAAACTGATGTTGAGTGAAGTGAGCAGAACCAGGAAAACATTGTACACAGTAACAGCAACATTGTGTGATGACCAACTTTGATAGACTTAGCTCTTCACAGTAATGCAATGATCTAAGACAATTTCAAAAGACTCATGATGGGAAGTGCTTTCCACATCCAGAGAAAGAACTATGGAGTCTAAACATTGAAGCATACTATTTTCTCTCTCTCTTTCTCTTTGCTTTCTCTTTTTTGTTATTTTCCCCTTTTGTCCTGATCCTTCTTTCACAACATGACTAATGTGGAAATAGGTTTAATGTGATTGTACATGTTAGCCTATATAAGATTTCATGCTGTCTTGGGAAGGAGAGAGGGAAGGGAAGGGGGAAAAATTTGGAACTCAAAATCTTATAAAAGCAAATATTGAAAGCTAAAAATTAATTACCCAATTTAAAAAAACATGTTGTTCCCCAGTAGCCTCATTCCCATTCTCAAATAGAACCCTTTCTTGTAATGAAGTGTGGTTAGCAAAATAAGCCAACACATTGGCCATGGCAGATGCCAAATACTTCATGTTGAATCCATAGTGTGCCACCTCTTTGCTGAGAGGAAGGACGCATGTTTTGCTGCCTGATCTCTGGAGTTTAACTTTTCTTCCCTAATCACCTGACTATATCCCAATCTAGACCCCAACTCTAGAATTCAGGCTGCACCACACCTGGAGGCCCCAGCACACACCC
Source organism: Bettongia penicillata ogilbyi (assembly GCA_023548195.1). NCBI lineage: Eukaryota > Metazoa > Chordata > Mammalia > Diprotodontia > Potoroidae > Bettongia > Bettongia penicillata. The sequence continues at coordinate 13,518,166 of JAJHZJ010000031.1, read as the reverse complement.
ATTCTCAGTAAAGTGGAAGGACTGTGCCTTTGCTGTCCAGAAAATTGAGTCTGAGTAGTAGGTGTGCTACTTAACTGCCTGGACGACTAGCGTAAGCCATCTCCTTTCCCTTGACTTCAACTTTCTCACATGTAAAATGAGAGGGTTCTTGGGATAACACTATTTCTGAGGTTGTTCCAACTATAAAGTCTATTATCCATCTAATCATAGTCATGAAAAACTAACCTCTTTCATGTCCCCAAACTCCGTTCTCCCAATACTTGATGATACATCAATAAATAAATCTCAAATTCATCTATTATCAAAACTGGAGGGATCTTAGAGATCATCTATTTCAACCTTTTCATTTTATAAAGAAGCCAAAGATCAGAGAGAGGAAATAACTTTCCTGTTAGTTGAAAGATTGGGACTAGGACCCAGAATGCCTGACTCCCCACTTGTCCCACCATACTACGTTGTGCCTTTGTCCCTAAATTTATGTTCTGTGTCTTCAAGAGGACTTTCCAAAGTCCCTAACCATTCACTTCTCTGCAAGTCCAGCCCAACCTCTTTAAAGTTTGTATTGCCCAAGGCACCCCTGGCCTGTTCCCTTCTCTCAGGGGACTCTAAACACTACAAGGACCATCTGAACAATAACTGCTCCAGGCCCAGGACAGTTGGAAGTGACATCATCTAGCTGGTGCAGCCAACTCTAGGCTGCTGGAAAAGAGTGAGGTTGGAGGGAAGAGGCAGGCACTCCACTGAAGGAACACCTGTAGCATAATGTACAAGAGATAATTGGACTTAGAAACAAAAAGACCTGTATTTGAGTCCCAGATCTGCTATTTTTCCCACTGTGACCTTGCTAAGGCACTGCTCCTCCCTGGGACTCAATTTCCTTCTCTGAAATACTTTGTTGTTTAGTTATTTTTAGCCATCTGACTTTTTGTGACCCCATTTAGGTTTTCTTGGCAAAGATATTGCAGTAGTTTTCTGTTTCCTTCTTCAGCTCATTTTGCAGATGAGGAAATGGAGGCAATAAAGGTTAAGTGACTTGCCCGGGGTTACACAGCTAGTAAGTATTTAAGACTAGATTTCAACTCAAGTCTTCCTGACTCCAAGTCCTGTGCTTTATCAACTGCATCACATACCTGCCCCAAATATGCAAATCCTAAGGATCATATTTGTCCTCCAAGGTTCAGGTCGAGCACCTGCTCCATCCCAAGACCTTTTCCAACTGATCCAGTCTGCACTGCTCTTTCCCTCCTCTGATGTCTTGGAGTATTTATATTCTATCACCCAAGCTTTATTGACTCTCTGTTGCCACTGGGATAAAATACATTCATCCTGGCATTTAAGGCCTTTTGAAATATAGCCTCAACCTACCTAATGAGCCTCAGTTCATGGTACTCTCCTTCAGACTCTAGGTTCTAATGATCAAAGTGGACTATTTGTTACCTATCCTCAAGGCTGACATGCCATTTCTGCCTCCCTGTGTTTATTCGAGTACGTTCTCTCCTTTACTTGGAAGACAAACGAGGACCCTCTTTCTGATCTCCTATCTCAGAATTCTTACTTTTTCCTACTCTCACCTCTGGGGCCCCTTCCTTTGTGCCCCGTTTCCTGATCCCTTCAGTAAGTACTCTTTCCCTCCTCAGATATCCTCTGCTCTGTATATACATTATTTCCTTCCAGTTGAATATAAGCTCCCTGAGAACAGGAGCTGCTTCATTTTTGTCACTGTGTCTCCAGTGCCTAGAACAGCACACTGAATATATGAAATTAAGATAGGTTTTTTGAATTGACTGAATTCTTTTATTCCTGCTACCTCAGCTTTTGAATTATTTTTGTATTTCCTAATTTACAAAATTGGACTAGATGACCCCTTGGGTCCTTCTGAACCCTAAAAATATTGATCCCATGACTCTGTTTCTATGTTCCCCATGGTGCTTAGGGCACATGGCAGACAGTCCAGGGGATGTCTGTTGGATGAGAGATCTTGGGAAAGTTGAAAATGTTTTCCAAGAGCAAGTCACTCCTGCCTGTGCTCTCCTTGTCTGCCCTGGCCACACTCATTGAACACCACATAGAAACATAACCTTTATTGCACATGGCGCTGGTTTTTTTTTCATAGAAAAAGGTATTAACACATAAGCATCTGCAAAGTGAAGCAACTCCTGGTTTTCTTGGAACAGTAAAATCGCATGCAATGTCTTTGAGATTTGGGATTTTGGTCTTTGTCCAAACCAACTGAGATCAGGCGGCGGGGGGTGGGGTGGGAAGAGTAAATAGGGAACAGGGGAGAGAAGGGGAAGAGGGGGGAAATCGCTGAGTCTTTGTGCCTCTTTCCTCAAAACGAAGTGAGAGAAATATATGTGTGCGTATATCTGTGTATATGTATATACGCATACATATATATCTAGCTTGCCTTTATATATATGTGTATATATATACCTATATATATACACATATATGTATAGTGTGTGTTGTGTGTGTATGCATGTGTGTGTTTAACCTGTAGTCAGATTCTTTGTGCCCTGGCTTCATGAGAAGAAGAAAATAGTTTCATTTATACAAAAGAGTTCTATGTACAAGAGTCTGTGAGTTGGGGTGGATTTTGTTGCTGCCCCTGCTGCTGTTCTTGGTCCTTTTTTTCTGACAGTTTAATATAAATAATGCAAGAAAACAGTTTGTGAATGAAGGGGACTAGGCGGTGGGTGGTCCTGGTCGGGGGTGCAGCTCCTCCTCCTGGTGACCCCTACACCAGGGTATAGGACTTGGAGTAGGCTCCTGCCCCCTGCTTCTGAGACCTCCCTACCCCCGATGCGCTCATCTCAAGAAGTGAGTCCCTGGAGCCTCCCATTTTGGTGTGGGGTCCTCCAGCCCGAGGTGGCTCAGTGCTGGGGGCTGGGGGAGCAGTTGCAGTGGTGGTGGCTGCAGGAGGGGGTTCGACGGTGGGGGCCGTTGGAGGTGGGGGGGCGGCGCCGGTGGGTGGGCCCGGCATGGCCAGAGTCCTCTGAGGTAAGGTAGCTGTGGAGGCTGGAGCCCCAGTGTGGGGGAGGCCCAGGGGCTTGCTGGCAGGGTCCAGGGTTAGATGTCGGGCCTGGCTGTGGTAGGTCCGGGTCATGTTTCGGATGGAGGCCTCACGGGGTGGGACGACAGGGCAGGGCTCATGCCCATCAGCCTTTCGGAAGAAGGTATCTGACTTGACGTAGAGTGGAAGGTTGCAATATTCACCTGGAAGCACAAAACCACAAAACCTTAGGGCTGGGAGAGCCTTAGGGGCCTACTGGTCTAATTTCTTATTCAATACCAGCATCCCTCCTATTATGGTCTCTGATAAAAGGCCATCTGGCCTGTATGAATTTCTCCTGTGACTGGGAGCTGACAATCTCAAAAGATACTGTAGTCAGTTGTTGAATAACTCTAATACCAGGAAGGTCTCTCTCATGTGCAGTGGAAGCCAGCCTTCCCATAACTTCAAGCCATTACTCCTAGTTCTATTTTCTGGGGCTATATAGAACAAGCTTTTCCCACCCCACAGTCCTTTCATCTCTCGCTTCTCTCTGAAGTCTTCTCTGAGCTAGACATCCCTGGTTTTTTCATGTTAAACAGTTTCCTGACCCCTCATCTCCTAGGTCATCCTCTGGGTACTCCATAGGTTGCCATGTGATACCCAGGCATGAACTCTATACCCTAGCTTTTACAGGGGACAGAGGAAAGATCCAGCGTCAGGATCCTTCTTCTTTGTCAGAAAAAAGCTCCCCTGAGTCTGAGGTTCCAAAGTCTAACTCTCGGGACCCTGGAATGTATGGCTACTTCTAGAAGATCCCTATGTGGATTAAGACACTTTCAGGATTGTTTACAGCACCACTTTTACCCTGAATTGGTTTTCCTCTTGGCTCCCAGCATACTTTGGGGCTGCATCACCCTACTTGAACTGGGTACTCAGGAATCTTTCATTCTACATAAGCCTTAGTAGGATACCACTGGAAAACCACTCAACACAGTGCCCAGTACATGGTAGGTGCTTCATAAATGTTTGTTTCCCTGTTTGTATCCCATAGCAACACTGTCTTGTAGCAATAAGGACCTGGAAACAAGTAGATGCCCATTGATTGGGAAATAGCCAAACAAATTGAGATGAAGAGGCTGTTGTTCAATCCTGTCCAACTCTTCATGACCCCATTTGGGGTTTTCTTGGCAAAGATACTGGAGCAGTTTGCCATTTCCTTCTCCAGCTCATTTTACAGATGAGGAAACTGAGGCAAACAAGGTAAAGTGACTTGCCCAGAGTCATGCAGCTAGTAAGTGACTGAGGCCAGATTTGAACTCAGAAAGGTGGTTCTCTCTGACTCCAGACCTGGTGCTCTATCCACTGTACCACCTGGCAGCTAGATAGTAGTGGATAGGACACTGGGCCTGGGGTCAGGACTTGGGTTCAAGTCAGACACTTACTAACTGCATGACCCTGGGCAAGTCCCTACACTTTGCCTCAGTTTCTTCATTTGTAAAATGAACTGGAGAAAGAAATGGCAAACTGCTCCAGTATCTTTGCCAAGAAAACCCCAAATAGGGTCATGAAGAGTCAGAGAGTCGGACAGGACTGAATGACAATAGTGATATAAAAGAACCTGGATTCAAATTCCAGATCTGCTTCTTACTTATTACCTGTACAACTTTGGGCAAGTCACCTTGAATGTAATCTAGGTTTTATTGATTTATTTTTTTTAACCTGGAATGGTTGGACTCTATGTCTTCTAGAGAATTTTCCAGTTTTAGAACTGGGATCCTGTGATCTTTAATATCCCTTGGAGCTCTAAAATCCTATGGCAGTGAAAAGTGCCCTAATACTAGGCTAGTTTAGTTGTAAGGAGACCAGATCCACTTCCTGACCAAGGAGCAAAGAAACAGATTTCTTCATTTTTGGGGAGAATTTCTTCCCATTTTACAGACCTTTGGACCAAGACAATAAATGCCTCTCCTTGACCAGGAGGAAGCTCACTAGGTATATCTGGATCTGGCTAAGAACTCATCTGCTCAGGACCCTCCTACCACCCTAGTCCTGGATGGTGGGGAGATCTCCTACTCACTTTTGTTGGCACGGTGTGGGATGGGCACAGCCACATTCTTGCCCCGGTCGCTGTCTTGAGGTTTGGGTGGAGAGGCAGTGAAGCGGCAGATGCCTGGCTCGGAGGGGGTGCTCATGGAGGTCATGCTGTCAGCATTCTCATTGGTGCCTGTGGTCATCTGGTCTGAGGAGCTGTCAGAGATGAAGCACTCTGTGATCTCAAACTTGGCGTGCTGCAGCTGCTCTTCCAGCTTGGCATGCTCATAGGCTCGGGCCAGCTCCTCGTAGGTGGAGGAGGCACTCTCTGTGGACACCATGCTGTTCCGCCCTTTGTCTAGGGGAGAAGAGGCAAATTAGGGCAAGCCAGAAGAGAGGGAGGGAGGGAAGGAGGAAGGGAGGGAGGGGGAGAGAGAGAGAGAGAGAGAGAGAGAGAGAGAGAGAGAGAGAGAAGAGAAGAAGAGAAAGAAGGGAGGAGGCAGAGAAAGAGATCTGATTAACTCTACAGTGGAAAGAGCAAAGGAGAAAGAAAATCTGGGCTTGTGACCAGGTGTAATGTTAATGTAAAGTTAATGGTGGGTGAGGAGAAGAGTTAAAAATCATCCCCACCCATTAATAGGCCTTAATACCTTTTGTTAATTTCTATTGAGGCACTGGGTCTGAGTGTTGTGCCCTCTGGCTCTGAAAAGTGTACAAATACTTTGAGGTGAAGTTTTACTTTGGGGCTTCCTCAGTGGAAGTGTTTGGCCAGACGAGACTGTGGGTAGCTGTTAAGGAGCTCCCTCAGCTTTGAAAACTCAGATGTTAGTGCTTTTCTTTCTGGTAACTGTGTGTGTTTGTCCTTCATTACCGAAGAAGACCAGGCCATCAGAGAAATAATGACATGACTTGCACTTGACTTTGTTTTGAGTGAGGAAGGGCTGTGCAGGTCAGCAGCCTCACTTCTCCTCCAGAGCCATCTGAATCCAGTGATCAGATATTCATTAGAATGACTGGAGATGACTCAGGATGAGGCAATTGGGGTTAAGTGACTTCCCTAAAGTCATACAGCTAGTGAGTGTCCAGTGTCTGAGGTGAGATTTGAACTTAGGTCCTCTTGACTCCTGCACTGGTACTCCATCCACTGCCCACCTAGCTGCCCCTTCTGGTAACTACGTATGTATGTAATGGTCAAATAGTTGGATCTGTCTGTTGATCTGTGATGTATGTATTGCTTCTGGTCAGACAGTTGGAAGCCCTGTCTGTTGATCTTTATTTCTCTGCTTATATTTTTTCTTTTGGTATATGTGTTTGATTAAAGTGATTGTTGACCCCTCAAAAGTTGCTTTCCTTTTAGAAAAGCAGATTTAAGAACCTGCATAACAGGTCCTCCTGTGTATGCTGGGGTCCTTGCTGTTACACCAGGTTTGCCTTTTTCTAGCTGTATGATTGGAGTAAAGTCACTTAGAAGCAAAAGGTTAATGGAAAGACTTATGTGAACTGATTCTGAGTGAAGTGAGTAGAACCAGGAGAACATCGTACACAGTAACAACCACATTGTGTGATGACTGACTTGGATAGACTTAGCTCTTCTCAGGAATGCAAGGATCTAAGAGAACTCCAAAAGACTCACACTGGAAAATGCTCTCCACATCCAGAGAAAGAGTTCTGGAGTCTGAATGCAGATGGAAGCATGCTATGTGCTCTCCTTTTCTTTTGCTTTATTTCTTCTTTCTTGTGGTTCCTCTCATTAGTTCTAATTCTTCTTTACATCACGACTAATGTGAAAATATGTTTAATATGAATGTATAAGTAGAACCTATATCAGATTGCATACTGACTTGGGGAGAACGTAGGAGAGGGAGGGGGAGAAAATTTAAAACTCAAAATCTTATGAAAGTGAATGTTGAAAACTAAAAATAAATAAATTACTTTTTAAAAAAAAGAAGTGAAAGGTTAAGTAACTTGTCAGAGGCAAGGTCTTCCTGACTCCAAAGCCAGCTTCCTATCCACTATCCACCATAACATACTGACTTTCTCTGGGGCTAATAGTGGACAACACAGTGTAGAGGAAAGAACATTAATTTTAGAGTGAACAAGGTTCAAGTTTTGGACATGTTAACGTGCTATCCACATGACCTTGGTCAAGTTCCCAACTCTTTTTGGATCTCAGGAATGTTGAAATTGTTACTGTTATTGGGGTAACCTTGATTCTGATCTGATTAACCAGGAAGGTATCCTTCATCACAGCTCAGTCTGAAGGTGCTGGGGGAGTCAGAAATGGGATCTCTCGGCATTTGGGGCTGGCACATTTTGAGAATAGGGAGTTACCCCTGGATTTCAGGGATAGCAGGATATAGTGGAAAGCAAGAACTGAGTTTTGGTCCCTAAGCTATGTGACTAGAGCATATCACTCAACCTCTCTTATTTTCCTTATCTGTAAAATGCGGACAATGATAGGTAGGCTCTCTATATCCTATGACTGCTGGGAAGAAGATACCATGGAAACCTTAAAATGACATAAAAATTCAAATTTATATAATCAAATAATATTAATAATTGTATCATGTATGAGGTTGCTTAAAATGCCACCAAGACTTTTTTGTATTAATAAGTGTATCACCACAATTTATTGATTTATTTTGCTTCAGACTTGTGGTTTTATCTTTTTTGGGGAGCTCCATGGTGAGGAAACTCCATTTATTAATACAGATTAGCAACTGTCCTGCTATTTATACTCCTAGAGGACTGCTTTTCTTAAGACTAACAGATGTCAAGGCTCTGTGATTTCATTGGTGTGGGAACTCCTTCCATTGAGGAAAATCCCACACAACCCATCCATAATCTTAGAGTCTCCTGCTGTCCAAAGAGAGTCTTGTCCAGGGTCACACAGCCAATCATTGTCAGGAGGATTTAAACTCAGGTTTTCTGATGCTAAGGCGAGTGCACTGCGCTGTGCTATCACTTACAAAAATGGATAAAATAACTCCAATCATTGTTATCGGCAGCATTTTTACTTTGTTGTCTTTTTTCCTAAGTAGTTTCCCAAGCATTATTTAGTTGTGTCCTACCTGTCTGGATCTAGAAGTCAGGGGAACTGATAGAGCTCAGCAGGGAATCTTAAGCTCCCTAGAGGTTAAGTGCTCAAAGGCATACAGGGAAGGGGCAACTAAGTGGTTAGAGCATGGATTCTGAAGTCAGGAGGACCCTGAGTTCAAATCCAGCCTCAGATTCTAATTAGCTGTATGACCTTGGACAAGTTGTTTAACTCTGATCACCCAAAATAAAAAAAAAGACAAAGAGGAGGTTGGTGCCCCTGCTGGGAATAGGACACAGAGTCAGCTTGTCCCCAGGAGTTCATAGATGCAGAGCTGGAAGGGACTCTGGGGTTTGGAGACAGTCATAAGTATGCTGGGGTAATGGGGCTGAGGAATTGGGACTTACCTGTGTCTTGGGAGAGGCTGGCACTATAGCTGTCACTCTCGGTGACAGTGATGCCATGCTGGGATCCTACAGTGCGCCAGTCAGAGGTGAGAGTGCGGGCGGGAGTGGAGGCCTGGCACTTGGTCAGTGTCCATTGGCTGGAGTAACGATTGCGGGTGCTATGGGCAGACTTGACATTCTTTCTGGACACTGGGTCTGCACAAAGAAAGCAATGAGAGGCATATAGGGTCTTTTCACAGCTCTTACTGAGGGTGCTTTGTTTAGGGCTGAAGGGGAAGAAGTAACCTTGGAAAATTAATTCTGGATGGTCTTTTCCTAGGGTCTTGCTCCATTCACCTTGTTGGGAAGGCTGTCCCACTTTTGGGGTAGGATAGGCAGAGGGGCAGGAAGAATGACCCATGTCACAAAGCACCTTGCTTTGCAATGGGTAGATGACAGCTGGAAACTCTTCTCCCTGACTCAAAACCCTAGTGCCTCTACCTCTCCCTTCGCCCTTTTCTTGCTCTTTTTGTACCCTTCCCTTGATTTTGTGGTCCGTAGGTCTCTCCTTAAGTCCTGAATTGTTGTTTGGGAGGAAGCCCTAAACCCCTGGTCTATTTTAGAGCACAATGGCCTTGAGTATGGGAGAGCAGAGAAGGAAGAGAGGTCAGGGGATATGCTAATGACCAAGCCAGAATCCCAGGGGATACGGAAGGGAAGTGAAAGGGACAGGAGGGCAGGGTTTCCCACATACTGGTGCCAGGTCGGATATCAGACATGTCTATGAGGGGTCCTGTGTTCTGGATGAGGGCAGGGTGATGCAGGGAGACTCCTGTGCAGAAGCTCTGGGGATTGACAGCCTGGCTGAACTCTGTGTCTGTCACTGGAATGGTGGCTTTGTCGTCCCCTGGAATGAGAATAAGAATCACAATCCTTGATTTGCCAAGTCGACAAGCATTTATGAGGCACTGTGGAAGGTGCTGGAAATACAAAAAAGGGTGACCTTTTCTCTTTAGCCAACCCTGTGGAGCAGGAAGGGTAGGGATTATTAATCCTGAGGGATACTGAGGCCCAGAGGTGTGACACACCCAAGGTCACCTGGTGACCTGGAGGAATCTGGGTCCATGGAACCTTGGTCCATTTCTACTAGGCCGTTAGTAGCTGTAATACCCTAGAAATCATTCACCTATGGTGACAACTCTCAAATGAGGTCAGAGAGGATCTTAGGTTTGAAGCGGGGGATAAGCAGGGAGTCACAGCTGGGACCTCAGAGGCCTTGCTCACCCAGCTGTTTGATACCCTCCTTGTCCTCAATCAGTAGCTGCACCCGGGGGATGTCAATGTGAAGTCGAGGACCTTGGGGTGGCCCCTTCACGGGTGTGTCCAAGCTTCGATTGCTCTTGCTATGGAGGAAAGAAAGGATGCTTAGATAAGAGCCATCTTAATAAGCATGGAGGGATTGTTGGTCTGCTGGAGAAGGTAATTGCAGGACTGGGCCATGTGGCAGCCAGGGGCAGCTAGGGCCTTGGGCCCCAGTCCTGGGAAGGAAAGAATGGTGCTGGGTCCCTGTGCTCAGCAGGGCTTTTGATTCCGGCTTTATAGGAGTGGAGATGAATGGTTTGCTTACCTTATCAACATTTCTGCTAAACTCTTTGCATCTGTAAAATATGAGAGAAAGAGAGAGGTGCTGAGAGAGGAGGGAGGAGGGAGGCTGAGAAGTAAAACTGGTAGAGAATTTTGGAGTCAAGGGATGAGGTCCCTGAATGGGACTTGGGGGATTGGTGGCCATTACTGTCGTGTGTGTGTGTGTGTGTGTGTGTGTGTGTGTGTGTGTGTGTGTGTGTGTGTGAAGGGAAAGGTCACATAGCTAGAGGAAAAGCCATTCATGGACAACCAAAGAGAATCCCAAACCCTGTTCCAGAACTTCCCCTTGCCCTTTTATGCCTCTTTTCCCAGTTACTCCCAGAGACCAGCATGGGTTCTATGTCTGACTTTCCCTTCCTCTTCTCAGTGGAGATGAGGAGGACTTGGATGAATCCACAAACTATAAGATCAAGGTCCAGATAACTGAGAGTTGGGGAGTCCTGGTTCATTTTTTCCTTCCCTCTAGGAGGTGATTTTGATGCCCTCTGCCCCAGCCCCACCTCCACATAGGCCATAGGCCTCGCAACCCTACGGGTAGAAAATCACAAAGGTCCCTGTCACTCCTACCTCGCAGTCGCTTTAACCTTTTCTCCTTCCTTTTCTTGCGAATGATGATGAGCAGGGCCACCCCTAGGGTGGCCAAGATGACGGGGCAGGCGATGGAGAAAAGCTTCTTCACATCATCCCCCTCTCCCTGGGCTGACTTGATGGGTGGGATGGTGCCTAAGACAAGGAGTACCAGGGAGGGCTCAGACAATTGGGGCTGAGCTAGGCTGAGGTAGAGAAGGTTCTGTTTCGTGTAATAATAACCCGCTCTCCCTCTACAGACTGTAAGTAAGGATTATAGCACTGGACTGGGAGTCAGGAAGATCTGAGTTCAAATCTGGACTTACACACGGGTTAGCTCACCTGTTTGCCTCAGTTTCCTCATTTGTAAAGTGGGGACAATAATAGTACCTATCTCCCAGGGCTGTTGTGAGGAAGAGTTGAGATGATGATGGCAAAGCTCTTAACACAGTGTTTTATAAATGTTAGCTATTGCTATTGGTATGTCAGTTTTTATTATTTTACCTCCTAGATCTGTAAGGATTACATGAGATAGTGTTTGTCAATGCTTAGCACAGTGACCAGCACATAGCAGGAACTATTATTTATTATTGTCATTTTTGTTTATCCTGTTCCTTGACCTCTCTCCTTCCTCTCCTATCTTCCCCCTTCCTCCTACCACCAGTCACAGAACTGTGACCTCCCCTCTGCTTTTCACCTTCCTATTACCATTCTTTTTCCCGTGATTCTCTATCCGAACCTTATGGCTGATATTCCTCTTCCTTGGGCCCACAGGTTCTGGAGATGGGTCACTATAGTTCACATTTATTTCCTACTCTGAAATTCTCAAAGCTCTTTCCTCATAAATGTTTAGTGAGAAAACAGTATCGATAAATCAGTAAATTGATTGTATTAATTCTATCTTACGGATCAGGAGGCTGAAACCCAGAGAGATAAAGAAGCTTACCCATGGTAACACAGCGAGTGTCAAAGGGGAGCCTTCATCTGGAGGCCTCTAAGATCTTGCTCCTCCTGCCTTTCACATCAGCTGTGAGGAGGCAGAAAAATCTGCCTCCAAACTCACTTTCTACAGGAAGACTTCCTGGTTTAACTCTGTCCTATTCTGTTTGCTCCTTTATTAGGGAATTCCCTAATAAAGACATTTGGGAGTACTTAGTAGGTTAGTATGACTTTTCTGAGTCTTACGTTTGTATTTATAGCACAGTGTTTAGAACATAATAGATGTTTAAGTAATTGTTATTCATTCATTCATTCATTCATTCATTCATTCATTCATTCAAGTGGTACAGTGAGGATGTGAACCCAGGCTCACAGACTCCAAAACCAATCAGCGCTATTTCTCCTACTCCATGTTGTGGGTTCTGTTTCTTCTATGAGACTGAGACCTCCTCATAGGCATAGCCTGGATCCCTCCTTGTGACAACATGAAACTTCCCTTATTATGAATAGAAATTATCTGCAAATATCTACAAATAGAAATTATTCATTTTTACTATTATATATTAATTGTGATGTTAATTTTACCATTATGTTTATATATATATTTTATATATTTTACTATTATATACATTGTGATTCTATAAAAATCCCAATTCATCACTGTGTAAAGTCACTTTCCTGGGTGGCAGAAAGAAACTTAAGAAAGACCAGTTTGTAAAAGCTATAAATTGGAGCTGGCAGCTGGGCCAGAACAGTCATGAAATATCCACTGATCTTGGAGGATATTGGTCTTCGCTGCTCTGCAAGTGGGTTGAAATGTAATGGAGGCCAGGAACAACAACTTGGTGGATGTCCTGACTAACAATTATGATTATGATACCAGAAATTAAAAGCCTTTTAGATAAAGAGCCATGGAAGGACTGGCTGGAGCACTTTCTGTCCCTTTTGGGGTTCCTTGAGGGTAGAGAATGTCTTTTGCCTCTTTTTGCATCTCCAGAGCTTAGCACAGTGCCTGGCAGATGGTAGGTGATTGATTAATGTTTATTGATTGATTCTCAAAAGATCATTTAGAAGGATGAGATTGAGGTCAGACTGAGGTGTTAGACAAAAACCAGGAGCTCAGCTTCATCTAAGGTTTCTAGGATTTTGGTTGGCAGGATCCTTAGAGATTATCTAATCTAAGACTTGTCATTTTATAAATGAGAGAACAGAGACTTGGAGCAGAGAACTGACCTGCCCAAGGGCACATAACTATTAAATGGCAAGGTCAAACTCAATTTTTATAATTCCAAATACAGTGCTTTTTCCCCTACTGCCTCATCTGTGCCTAAACTGCTTTGCTGGGAGACAAAGAAAGGATTAGGCTGATTAGGGTTTGCTATGACTTTGTGATTAGACTGGAAGCTCCTCATCTAAACTTTTTTTCTCTCAACATCTATGAGCCTAGTAAACTTTTAATAAATGCTTGCTCAGTTGAATAGCATTGTAACCTGATAAGTTTATATTCTTTTTTATTTTTTTCAATCAGCAAGAATTTATTAAGCACTTAGGTCCCAGGCACTGGGGATACAAATGCAATGAATGAAAAAATCCCTTCTTGCAAGGAGTTTTTATATCCTACAAGGAGAGATAACAAGTACATGGAAATATATAGAGAATAAATAAATTTTCACTTCCTTCAACAATTCCTACATTATATGCTTTCAAGGTCTCTGACTAGAGTTACTGCCCTCCCCTGGATATATTCCAGCCTGTCAGTATCTCTTTGAAAATATATGACTTAAACTAAGTACAAGACTTGTAGTGTGATATGAGAAGTACAGGGTGTAATGGAATTATTATTTCACTTATTCTGCTAAGTTTTTACATAGTTATATTTTAGTTTACTATTTCAAACCTGAATTCCTCCTCCGTAATTATTTGTTTAAACCTTGACGGTGTTTCAGTTGAATCTAGGGAAAGAAGGATTGCTGACTGATATTCATCCTAGAGCATCAGAGAGCGCATTGGGACTCTGGGGGTGATGATGCTTACTAGATTAAGAGAGAAGGCCTTTAGGGAAGGGGGGTTGTGAGGTCTGGAAGGGGAAAGTGGGGTTGTCCCCCTCCCTGGGGTGCTCTTTCTTTATCCCAGGCCAAGTCTCCCTCCTTAGAGGGCATTCCGTTCTCTGTGTGGTCTGCCTGCCTTGCCTGGTGCTGTCCCGTACTGGGCCACCCAACGGGCTGGGCTGGGGGGCTGAACTCACTTCCATCGTAGTCCAACGTTGCGAACTGAGTGGTCTCATTGCCGCAGCCTGCACTATTGCAGGCCCTCATGCGCAGCTCGTACCAGGTGGCTTCTCGAAGTTCTGCCAGGAACACCTCCCCGGAGTTGTTGGCCCGCAGGCCCTGCCAGGCCCACGTGCCCTTGGGTCTGTACTCCAGCAGGATGGAGGTGATGGGGCAGCCCCCACTGTTCCAGCCCTGCAGGTTGAGTCGGGCGTGCGTGGAGTTGATGTGGGTGAAGAGGTGCTGGTCTTTGCTGAAGGAAGGTTCTGGGTGGGGTGGGGTAGGGAGGAGATGAGGAGTAAGGGGATGGGGAGGAGGGGGAAGGGAAGGGTAGGGTTAATGTGGGCTGGACCAGCCCCTTTGTCTGCCCCCAAGGTGGGTGTTCCCCTGGGGGACTGTTGGGACCTTTGGGTCCCTCCTCCTCCTCTGATGGTGGCCCCAGGTGGTTAAGGAGTGAGAGGCAGATTGGGGTAGGGTTTCCAGGGGGACCACAGGAAAGTGGGAAGAGATGGAGAGTGGGGAAGGGTAGGGGAAGGGAAAAGGAAAGAGAGAGAAGGGGAAGGAGGAAAAGGGGAAAAGGGGGAAGAGGGGGGAGGGGAAGTAGAAATCTTTCTCCCACCCCCAAAGCGGAGAAGAGGGATTGGTTTCTACCCAACCCTGACCATATAGAAGCTAACATTAAGGGAAAGAGACTGAGTTACAATCCTGCCTTCCTCATCCATCCTGGTAGCATTGGCTCCCATATCCAGGCCCTGCCCAGGGCCCCTCTCTATTTTATCCTAATGTTGTCATTCTGTCTTCCCCAGAACTATGTGAGCTTTCCTCTCTTCTAGTCTCCCCTCTCTTCCCTGGATCTATCCTCACCTCGGTCTACTGGTGCCCCCAGTTCTGGGCTCATCCTTAAGCCACAACCTTGACCTTCTTGTGCCAAACTTGGCCTACCTCCCTATCCTGAACCCTCTGTGTCTTAATGAATCCCACCAGCTCTGACTTCAAGGCCCATCCCACTTCCCAACCCTGGTCCTCACCCCGCCCGTGGGTCTTGGCTTCGATGATCTCGCTGATGCGCCCGGCACCCACACTGTTCTTTGCTGCCAGCTTCACCTTATACCACGTGCCACACTTGAGACTGTCCAGTTTGAAGGAGCGCTCACTGGAACTGATGAACACATCCTTCCACTCCTCACTGTTATCCACAGAGTACTGTAGCACAAAACCTGGGGGAGGAGCAAGGGGAACTTTGACTAGAACCTGACAGCAGGAGCTGGGGCCCTGGCAGGGAGGGGCAATGTACAAATTAGAAAAAACCTCCTTACACCTGTATCAGAATTGTCGCAGTTGGGAGTGACTGGGACCCAGCCTTATGTCATTCTACTACTTTCCTCCATGTGCTTGCCAAGATGGGCTTCTTCTCATTCTTTGCATACATTTTGAACATTTTCCTGACTCTATGGTCTTTGGTCTGGCTGTTCCCGTGACCTGGAACGCCCTCCTTCCATCTTTCCCCCACTGAATTCCAAACTGGGTCCTGCTTGAATGCTCATCCTTGAAGTCTTCCCCCTATTCTCTATCTCTCAGTTCAGAAATTACCTTTCTCCTTTATACTCAAGTGTTGACATTTAAGATGTATAAAGGGCTTTACATACGTTATCTGTTCCTCACAACAACTTTGTGGGATAGGCATTGTGGGTACAATTATATCCATTTTTAGGGGCTCAGGGTCACTTACTCAGCTAGTAAATCTAGAACCTAGTTGGGATTCAAGTTCAGGTCACCCCTTCCTCCAAGTCCAGAGCTCCCAAATATCATTTTGCATAATAGTTGAATATGCTTCTTAAGCCCCTACTAGACTGTGAGCTCCACGAGGGAGATTATATTCAAGGATGTGCTGGAGCCAATTCAAATCAAAGAACTGATTGTTAAAATCCTCAGTTTAAGATTTATACCTTGGAAATCTGCAAAGGCTACAAATTAGGTTTTGATTTATTGTTCTGCTGATTGTTTAGACTTTAGAAATCAAGGTAGAGGATGATAATAATGCAGAATAATATGTCCTTTCTATAGAGGCTGTTTTTTTTTTAAATAGATGGTTATTAAAGTATTTACCACTACATCCCTGATTGTGTCTTATCTCAATTTTGTATCTTGTCCAGCATGCAATAGGTGGTCAATAAAAGTTTTTTGAATAGAATTGCATTGAATTGAATGTAGAATTCTAGCTGGGGCCAGGAGCCCTGAGCAGAAGAAAGAGGAAGGGTTGCTAGATTGGTACTAAGATCCTTTGCCTTGGGGAGTCACCTGGGAGCTGAACAATTACAGAAATACAGAACTTCATAGTACAGAGGGACCTTAGAGGGCATCTGTTTCATCTGACATCTGAATGAAAGTCTCCTCAACATACCCAACAAATGGCCATGCATACTTTGCTTGACATTCTCCAATGAAGGGGAATCCACTGCTTCTGGAGGTCACCCATTTCCCTTTGGGGAAGTTCTAATTATGAGGAAGTTTTTCCTTATGATAAGCTTAAATTTTCTTCTTTCTCACTTCTACTTAGCTCTCTTGGTTCTGCCATCTGGGGTCAAAAGGATGGAATTCAAGTCTTTTGCCATAGAAGGGCCCTTCAACTACTTGGAGCCAGGTAGCATTGTAGGTATGAAAGACAGTCTGCACAAAGGCATGGGAACAGAAGATGGTGCGTCTGGTGTGAGGGATAGCAAGGACAGAGTGGCTCCATTAAAGAGTCTGGGAAGGGGAAGGATGTATATATAATAAGGCTGGAAGGTGGGTTGCAGTCACCTTGTGAAAGTAGCCAGTAACCCACTGACCCTCTCCCTTTTCTCTCACACCAGGGCTCCACAGCTGCATTCAATTCACCAAATATTTATTAATTCCATTGGAAGAGTCTCTATTTAATTTTAGAGGTAATAGGGAGCCACTGAAGTTTACTGGGGGAGAGCATGTGTGATGTGATTAGAGATATTTTAGGACTATACTTTGGCAGCTGTATGCAGGATGGATTACAGGGAAGAGACCTGAGGCAGGGAGACCAATGAGGAGTCTCTTGAAATAGTCCAGAGGAGAGGTGATGAAGACCTGAACTAGCATGATGGTCATGTGGATGGAGAGAAGGGGATAGATGAGAGAGATGTTGGGGAAGTGGAATTGGCAAGATTTGGCAACTGGATATTTGAGGGGAGGGAGAATGAAGAATTGAGGATTTCAATTCCAAGGTTGCAAACCTGGGCAGATAGGATAGTAGTTTTTGACAGAAAAAGGGACATTCCCCTTGACCTGAGTGCCCAGGAACTTCATGACAGTGCTATCCTTTTGGGGTTGGATCACTTTTGGAAAAGGCCCTGAACCATGAGTGTAGATACTTCCCAACTGACCCTTGCATTACAGGGGTCTCTTCCCCCACTTTATTTCAAGAAGCTGGTTTATTTTGTAGTTCATGATGGGAAAGGGGCCTTTTTACACATTCTTTGCTCCTTAGGGATCCAGAATCACAACTTTTAATGTGGCCTTGCTAGTCTAGTTGTAATGCCAAGTGTCCCACTGAAATGACCCTCTTTTTGAGGGTGGTGGTGGGTGTATAGTCTGTCTTGTCCCTGTGTCCCAAACTCCCTCCTTCTGAGTCCTATCCATTCCTCCCCCCATTCACTGGACTCCCTCCTTACCACGAATGGAGCTACCCCCATTGTCCCCTGGGATCCAGGCCAGAGTGATAGAGGAAGCTGAAGTCTTGGACACAGTCAGTCGGGGTTGATCTGGAGGTACTGTAAGGGAAGATTCCAGAGTCTTCTCAGACTTCCCACTATCACCCATGGCTCACCTCAAAGGGTTAAATCCAATCCCCTAGTCAGCTTGGCATCTCCAAGATGCTAGAATTTCTCTCTTAGTGGTAAGAAATAACTCACAATACTTATCTCACTGCTCAAGCTGAAGTAGGTTACCTTGGTCTAGTTCAACATCCAAAGGCTGTTTCTCCATGGGTTTTTAACAACCTTCCCCCACAAACACTTCCCTAACCCTGAACAATTTTAATCCCTCAAAGTTAAATGATGGATCCAAGATGGGGAGAGTGGGAACATTTTGGCACCCCTATCTTTCTATCTTCTTGCAAGACAGGTTTCCCTTCATATACCCATTCTTCCTATCTCCTTCCATTCTTTCTCCATTCTAATAATAGAATCATATGTTGGGAACTGGAGGGGACCTTGGAGGTCATTTAACCTTTTACAGCTGAGGAAACTGATACCCTAGAGTATTAGCCACAGCAACTTGGCAGAGCCAGAATCCAAACTGAGATCCTCTACCTTCCCATCCTGGAAATTTGTCTCCGTTCCATCCTGGGACACTGCTTCTTTTCCTTCCTGGAACTACTCTTTCCTTTTTCCCATGATCTCCAACCCCAATCCTCCATGACCAGGTCATGCCTCAGTGCTCTCACCTTGTACCAATAGGTTGATGATGATGGTATCAAAACCCCAGGTGTTGGTGGCAGTACAGGTGTAGTACCCAGAGTCCTCGGCCTTTACTGAGCGTAGCACCAGGGTCCCATTGGTTTGGATGAGCCGATGCCCATCTACAGTCACAGCAATAGCAGAGTCCTCACTGTTGGCAGGGGGCAAGATTAACTGGGAACTGGATTCAGAATTACAGGCAAACTCCTTATCTCTTAGCAACTTCTTTCCCCAAGGCTTGAGGGAGGGTTTGAAGGGGAGTAGAAGGGGTGACAGATGGAGCCCTGGCCTAGAGTCAGGGATTCTTGGTTCTTACTCAGCAACCATATAGTCTCTATTACCTAAATGCTCAATGGAGAAGGGACTCCAGACAGAAATACCCGGGTGCCCTCTGAGACAGAAGATATGGCATTGAATGAACTTAGTTCTTATCTACAGTTTCTTGGGGAGGGGTGGGGTAAGGATTAAGTCAAAGCCATGTTGAAGTATGCATCGGTCACTTGCCTGTCCTTTGTCCATTTGATTGCTGGGACAGGTTCCCCCACTGAGGTACAGGGCAGTCGGACATCTTTCATCCAGGGTGTGGTCACAGTGCCTCCAAATGAGATAATCTTGGCAGGGGCTATGAGATAAAGAAGGGTGGGTTCCAACACATCTCCAACCATTAGCATTTTCTCTTTTAAAATCTAATTTTATTTTTATTTTCAGTTTTGAATTCTCTTCCTTACTCTCACCCTCATTGAAAAGTCAAGGAAAGCAAAACCCATTACAAATATGTATTATGAAAAACAAATTTCTTCATTGGTCATGTCCAAAAAGAAAGAAAGATGAAGAAAGAGAAGAAAGTATGTTTCAATTTGTACTCTGAATCCAGCTCTCTATCTGGAGTGGGACAGCATGTTTCACCATGTGTCCTTTGGAAAAGTGGTTTGTCACTAGGTTGATCAGTATTAAAGCCTTTCAAATTATCTTTATGATTATCTATACATCATTACTGTTACTATATAAATTGTTCTTCTTGTTCTCCTCACTTCACTTTGAATCAGTTCATAAGGTCTTCTTGGGTTTTTTTTAAACCACCCCCTTCAACATTTCTTATAGCACAATAGTATCTCATTGCATTTGTATCCCATAACTTGTTCTGCCATTTCTCAACTGATCGACATCATCCTGGTTTCCAATTCTTTGCCACTACAATAAGAGGATTAGCATTTCCTATGGCTGTCTTTGCCTGACCTCCACCACTTGCTCTGTGACTTGAAGGAAGGATGTTATTAGTGTGTTTGTGTGTATGTACATATATGTAGAATATGGAATAATACTTCATGAGACAATTTTTTCAGTTCCTTGGCCAATAAACCAGTGCAGTCTCTGCAGTACTGAGAATTAGATATATCAGTGCTTGGGTCCTAGTCCTAGCTATGCTTTGACCTAGATGTATGGTATAATGCAATCTCAGACTCAGTTTCTTCATCTGTTAAGTGGGGATTCTACTTGATGTCCCTATCTCACAGAGTTGCTAATAAGAATCAAATGACAATTATATAAAGATTCCTCAAAAAGTATAAAGCAGTAACTGAATAAACTTTAATAATTAAGTTATCATTGCTTTCCTTGATGAGTGTGGGTATTCCCTCTTGTAATACTGATTCAAATTCCTTTCATGCCTCCACTTTTCCACTTTGCACTGTCTTCTCAACCCTTTGCAATCTGGTTTCAGAATGAATCAAGATCTGATGGCTTTTTCTCAGTCCTCCTCTTCCTAGACCTCTCCATAGCTTTCGTTTCAGCCACTTCAAAATCCTTATCCATACTCTTCAGCACTATTGAAAGGGAAACTGGGAGGGGAAGGAAGCTATAAATGTATAGATGTATATATCTACCGAGCTAGAGCCTGTGAAGAAAGAATGTAAGAAGGTTATAGCAAAGAAGCTACCATTCATATAGCACTTTAAGTATTGCAAAGTGATTTACAAATGTTATCTCACTTGATCATCTTAACAACCCTGGGAGGTAGGTGCTATTATCCCATTTTTACAGATGAGGAAACTGAGGCAGGCAGCAGTTAAGTGATTTTCCCAGGATCACATAGCTAGGAAGTGTCTGAGTCTGGATTTCAATTTAATCTTCCTAACTCCATGTCCATTGTTTTCCTATTGTATCACTTAATTATTTACAGGAGACAAAGTCCAAGAAAGGAGATAGCAAAAACCACATGGACTCAGATGTCTACACAAAAATACACAATAAAAATTGAACTAGAGATCATAATGTAAGGAGGTAAATTTGACCTCATTGGTATAACTGAAATTTAGTGAGACCAGACTTGTTTTAGAACATGACTCTGAAAGGGTGGGCCTCATTCAAAATGAAGACAAGAGATAAAAATGTGGTGGAGTGTGGTGTAAATATAAGAAGATACGCTCATGTGAAGAAATCCAAGCACCAGAGAAGGTCTGCAGAGTGGAAAGCATTTGGATGAAGATCAAAGGAGAGATAAGCAGAATCAATGTTGTCACTGGACTGTACAACAGACACCTGGACAGAAGGAAGAGATAGATAAGGAATTCAGGAAACAGATCACAAGTGTGCATATAGCAATGATGGGAAGCTTCACTTATTAAGTAGGCTATTATTGAAACTCTCCTCTCTCTTCTTCTGTCTCTTTCTTCTCTCTCTCTGTCTCTCTCTCTGTCTCTCTCTGTCTCTGTCTCTCTCTCCAAAGCAGAAAGGCTAATGATTTCTTGACTTGCATTAATGATAATTTTATCTTTCAAAAGAGGGAAAAAAAATCAGGAAATGTTATTCTGGCCAATGTTTCTCACCAATGAATAGGAACTAGCTGTTGAAGTAGAAATGATGAGACCCTTAGGAAAATGTTACCACACCATCTTAGTATTTATTATAGAGAAATTGAGGAAAACTGGGCGCAAATGGGATTCCCTGGTTTCAGATTCTATAGGGGGATTCAGTCCAGAAGGATAAGAAACTCTCAATAATGAATTTACAAAGACACAAGATTTTTTAAAAGTTTGTACAGAAGATGAAAAGAAAACCAGTGTCAGGACTGCTAGTGCTCAGAATGAGCTGAAACTAGTTAAAAAAGCCAAGGACAAAAAGAAGGTTTAAAAAAAGTTATAACTGGGGGGAAAAGGAAATCAAAGAAGGTGGTACCATGGCTAATTGGGGATTGGATGGTGATAATGGATGATAGAGAAAAGGAAACACTTTGCTTTTCTTTTTCTATATATCCCCAAAGTCCTACTTGGATGTCTTATTATGTCATGGAAATAAATGATCTTGGATTCTTCATTGGTGTACCATTGAAGCTCAAAATTTGGCAGATTCTACCACAAAGAAAAGGTTTTAAGTATGGTTCTGGTGACAGTTTGTGTCTGTTGTCTAAGGCTAGCTTAGCTAAGAAATAAGAGACTCACCATCAATGAGAGACTTAGGTAATTAATTCTTTGAACATGGAAACTCATGAAACAAAGACACAAAATGACCTTCAGTTTTTTATCCTTTTGAGTGATGGTAACAGAATGGAGTAGTGGGTTCTAAGAATCATGTAGTTTTTCAGCTGTTTTTAAATCACATGGCTGGACAATATGCTCCATTGGTGTCTACATTTTGGCAAGAGATGGAGACCATAGGTCCTTAACTTCTAATGTGTCATGGACCCTTTAGCAGTCTGGTTTTGTTGCCTACATTTAAAATAGAAGAAAATACTAAATTTCAGTTCACAGTTTAGAGAAATTAATGATGTGGTTTTTTTCTGTCCAAAGTTCATGGGCCCCTAGGAGGTCCTTGATTCTGAGATTAAAAACCCCTGATCTAGAGGAAGGCTTCACACAGGCTGAGTAGAACTGTTGAGTATTGATGGAAGGCGATAGAGAAATGTTAGCACAGGACAAGAAGTATGGATGGATTGTAATCTGTGGTATTGGAGAGAATATTTCAATATGGAAGGACTATTTAAGGACCACCTCTTCAATGAAGTCTTCCCTGGGTCTGCTCATTTGGTGACCCTCAGAGTTCACTCACCATTGTTTTTGTACTTATCTTATGTCATTACAATTATATTATTTTGTAATAGTATTATAGATGTATTATGATATCCTCTTAGATTGTGAACTTCATGAAGACGGGGACCTTATCTAAACTTTGCATTTCCCCCAGCACCCAACCCTGGCTGCACTGGACACATGAGGTGCTTCATAAATCTTATTGAAATGAATTCTTTTCCCTCAAAAAGGAGACATTACCTAGAAAGGAGTTGTGAGGAGGGAGGTGAAGCTGTGTGTGGGTGGGGACACACTGTCCAGCACCAAGTATAGCAGTTTGAATGTAATAAATGTTTAATAAATGATTGTTAAATTGCTTGACAAAAGGGTGTGAAGTCAGGTCAGAGTTGGCCCATGGCCCTGGACCCCAGGTCCATGCCTAGAACTCCCTGCCTCCACAGTTCAGTGTCTTCATTTCTCTTAGCTTCCTTCAGCTCAGATTCCACCTTTTCTAGTCCCTCCAGCTGCTAGTGCCTTCTCTTCCCCTATTACCTTCCACCTACTCTGTATGTTTCTAGTTATTGACAAGATCTCTCTTAAAATACAAACTCCTTGAGAGCAGGAACTGTCTTTGCCTTACTTTGCATCCCCGGTGTTTACAAAGGGCTTGGCACTGGCTAACTCAAAGCTTGTTTGCACTGTGTTCTACTACCCCCTTGGGGATGGAAACAGGGCCTGAAGGAGTACTCAGGGAGGAGAGGAAAAACCTGAGGAAGATGCCTCATGACAGGGATATGTCAAAGGTGTGGCTATTGGAGTTGTAGTCACAGACCCACTGTGGGGGTAAGGATGGTAGTGTTTGATTTTTTTCAGTCATGTCTGACTCTTTGTGACCCCTTTTGGGGTTTTTCCTGGCAAAGATACTGGAGTGGTTTGCCATTTCCTCTTTGCTCATTTTACAGATGAGGAAACTGAGACAATCAGGGTGAAGTGACTTGTCCAGGGTCACATATTTGAACTCTGATTCTTCGGACTCCAGGGCTAGCACTCTGTTCATTGTACCACCTAGCTGCCCTTGGGGATAAATGACTAGGACTTAAGATGGGAGATTTCTTTGTATTCTAAATTACTACTCAGTCGTTTTAAGTGAATAAATGAATAAAAAATATTTCTTATACATGTATAGCCTATGTTAGATTACATGATATCTTGGGGAGGGGAAAATGTAGAAAATGAATGTTGAAAACTACAGATAAATTGAATAAAAAAATACAGCCCCACAAAAATATTTATTAAGTACTTACTATGTGCCCTAGCACTGCGCTATGTTCTGGGGATATAAATACAAGTAAGCAAGAAAATTTCCTGCCCTCAGTGATTGTCCATTCTAACAGGGTAATACAAGGAACATAAGAAAGTGGCCAGGGAGGAGCATCTTGGACAGGGAATTTGGAGGAAGTTGTGATTATAATCATGTCCTTTCCAGGAAAAGGAGTGTTGATCTAATTACTGAGAACAAGAATTGGAAAGGGGAAATGGGTGGGGTGAGGGTATGTGCCCAGCATGCGACCTTGGCCAACTCACATTTTTTCCTAGTGGGTCCATTTCTTTCCTCATCTATTAAAGAAGGGCATTGGACTAGGTGTTTAATGAACTGTAACTGGTCCCTTCCTGCTCTTGTAGCTAACTCTGATGAAAAGCAGTGTAAAATGCTCCCATTCTCTATGATGGGGAGAGCAGTCCTGGGTAGACAAGGCTGGGTGAGGTTAGAATGGTGCTAGATGTTCCAAATATGGAGGATTGGGGTAGAGTGAGGTTTGACAATTGAAAAGAGGGGCTCAAGACTCCAGTACTGCCAATGTCTGCCAGAGACAGCAGTTCTGGGGAAGATCAGCAGACAGCCACAGGTTGGAGCAGGTGGTTGTGAGGGATTCTTGGAGTCAGGGGGCAGCAGAGGCTCACTCTTTGTGGATGCAGGCGAGGGCTGAGCTCCAGTCAGCACAGAGAGAGTATCTCGTGGGGCAGGACAGACAATGTCTTCTGGATCTAGGGCTGTGCAAGCTAAGAGGTCCGGGAGGAGACGTGTGTGTGTGTGTGTGTGTGTGTGTGTGTGTGTGTGTGTGTGTGAAGAAAGACTGCCTGATTTGGGGGTTCTGAAACTTTCCATAGCAATACCTTCCCCCCCCCCCCCGCACCCCCCACTTTCTCTCCCACACTCCTTACCCTTTCCAGCTGGCTCGATAGTGACCTTCTCACTGATGTTGCCCCGGCCAGCAGAGGTGACAGCCGCTACCCACAGCATGTACTGCTGCCCTCGATTCAGATGAGCGATCCGGTAGAACAGCTGCTCTGGGCTTGTCTCATATTCACTGGGGGCCTGGGTGGAATGGATGGGTTGGGTTGGAATAGGAGAGGAAAGAGATTAACAGGGCTGATCACCCAGGCCCCCAAACCTCTGACTTTCCCATCTTTTCTGGGGCATAAAGGGTACTCAGATAGCCTGGAAAGTGTGTGTTTGTGTGTGTGTGTGTGTGTGTGTGTGTGTGTGTATAAACACTTCTCAAGAAGGCATCTATCTAGGGGGCAACCTGTCCTCTTTGTACTTACCCAACTGGAAAGGAATTAGTAGGGGCCAGAACCCATGGGCACTCAGCCCAGTAGTTTAGCATCCCGGCAACACATCTGGCCTGCTTGGGTGAACTGAATTAGGGGATGTCTTGATGATGCCATAGTGGAAAAGCACTAGATCTGAAGTCAGAGGGCTGGGGACTCCAAGGTAGGGCACAGGATCTCTAGAACTGGAAGGAACCTCCAACCATGTAGTTTACCCCCCTCATTTTATATCAAGTCCAGTTCCTCTTATTCTGCTTTTTGGCATACACAGTGTGACCTTGGCCAAGTCACTGTCTGTCCTTAACTGTAAAATGAAGGGGTTAGAGTCAACACTCCCTTCCAACTCTAGAGTCTTTGATCCTATGAGGTAACCTCAAATATCCCAAATTCACCTGAGTGACCCCTGACCAGGGGCTGTCATGATTTCAGGACATATGGATTATGTGTGTAGATTCATCGTATAAAAACATGTGTGGTAAGAAGATGGAGAATAGGGAATGAAGAGATCTCCTTTCAGAAGAAAAGAGCTCAGAACTCAGGACAGCCGTGGCTGCCTCATTCTACGTTAGAGCTATGTCCCCTGGTCCCACCTTTTAATTACTACCCTTTCATTTTTCCAGCAGCAAACCTTTGGAAGGGAAGAAACAAGGAAGGGAAAGGAGAGGTCATCACTCAATAGCACTTTATCAATTATTATTAGCTGCACTATAGATCTCCATAGACATTCTACATATGTTATATATGTACATGTATACATACATACATACATATATATTTTAGCCAAATGACAGTTTTGACAAGTTGCCAACAAACAATATCGGATCCCAGTGGCTTTACCAGTTGCTTTGATGAAAAGATTATGTTGCCTTGGAAACCAGTGGCTCAGATATTGAAATGAATTTGAGAAGGAGCTTTTGATAAGCACCAGTTTGCAGACCTCCTGTCAACCTCTTCCCTGGCACAGGCGGGATGGGACTGGCTTTCATTTTATTTTATTTTTTGGTCAGCCGCAGGGAAGGGAGAGGAGTATGGCGCCAGGGACCCTTTGAAATTGGCGCAGAGGGCTGGGGAGGGGGACCAGCCCAGGGAACAGATGGGGGTAGTAGGGCCAGAGGGAGAGAATAATTAGTTATCTCTGCAGTCACAGCCTCTGGCGCAGGCACATGGGCACACGTGCAGACCCAGCTTGGGCACACACATACACAGGCACACACTCACACACAGTCTGGGCACACACTGAGATGCAAACATGGTCAGACATGCATATACTGAGAGATAGACACCAGTGGGAGTGAGGGTGTGGAGGGGATACTTTCCATGCTCCAATTGTAAAGGTAATTTCTTGCTCGGCTGCCTAGGCACATATATGAGCTAGAGCCTCCAGCCTTAAAGGGACCAGTGTATTTTGAAATGGAGGTGGGGACATATCCCTTTTGATCCAGAGTCCTCTTTAGGGTCCCTGGTGGGGAAGTCTGAGGCAGGACCAGTCTCTGCTGGCCTCCCCAGTTTCTGTTGGCCTCCCAGTCCTGGAGTGAGTTCCTTTGCTGCCTCTCTAATGGAAAGTGTGGCTTCTGGCCCAGAAGGGTCCTGCAAGGGCAGGGGGCAGGCCTGCAGGTGCTGACATCACATACATGCACCTATGTATTCTTGAATGTTTGCATATTTATGTGGATAGATGTATCTGTGGGTACATGTGTGTCTATGATTGTGCAAACATACATTTTCATTTATTAGTGAAAATCTAGAGTCCCAGAGGTGGGGAACCTGCAGCCTCAAGCCCACATGTGGCCCTTTAAGTCTTCAAGTGCGGCCCTTTGACTGAATCCAAATTCCACAGAACAAATTACCTTAATAAAATGATTTGTTCTATAAAACTTGACCTTACCCAAGGACCTAGAAGGCCACATGTGGCCTTGAGGCTGAAGGTTTCCCACCCCTGAATTCTAGATCCTGTTTGTGCCCAGGTTAGAAAAGATACAGATGACTTGGGAAAGGTGATGGCAACAGCTCACCTGGACCCTAGTGTTCTGTTTGTGATCGGAGTTTCCTTTTTTATACCTGAAATTACCTTTCAAAGAATCTGGTTAAAACTCCTGTATCTGTGAGGGCCCTTCTGGCCCTCCCTGGGTGGCTCTGTTTCCATTTAACACAGCCTGGCAAATAGATCCACCCCATCCTTGTACATTCATACACATGGACCATATACTTGTGCACACACTTATCTAATATACTTACACACTCAGTATAGACATGATCTTATTTTCACACACATGGACTCCAATATACACTCACATTGACTTAACAAAACATAGAGGCCATTGGCTCCTGCCTCAATGCTTTGAGGTCAGTATCTCCTGACTTGATTGCATCTTGGGGCCAAGAAACTCAAATCTCAAATGGGAAAGATTCCTGCTCTAGTCCTGGGATTTTCCACCTTGTATGTGGTGATTATTCTATTAATGAAGAGGATGTCTTCCAACTATTCACTTTGTAATTCAGAAAAGGTAAAAATAATGCAAAAGGCACAGGGAGGAGGTGTGGGACCTGGATGCATTTCCCATCACTCTTAGAGGGGTCCCGAGCCCCGTTGACCCCCCAAGGAATCATTCCTGTGTCTTCCCACAAAGGTGTCTTTCCCCACTTTCCTCCGTTCTCTGCCCCTCTGTGACTGGACATCGGAGCCTGGGGGAGGGTCCCAGGCCTTGACTCCCTTGGGTCATACGTTAGTTTGTCCATTATTTCTTCATCAGTGATGACTACTCCTAAGCCAGCATGGAAGAGACTGGAACTTAGCCCATTATTCCCTCCCTTGCCCTGTCCCAGATCCCTTCCCCTCTCTACACTGTCCAGGCTAAGTTGATTTTCCTTGTCCCAGAAGATTTGGTGATGGAGATGTCGCTGTATCCGAGTCAGTGCTGATCTGTCAGACTTCTGGTCTTACTAAGAATTCTCTGGGCCCGTCTAACCCTGGAGGCATGTGTAGGGGCTCTTCAGGACCTGGCCTCATCCTGCATCCTCTCCACATGGATGTGACCCTCTGACACGTGGAACTTGAGTTACTCATGTGGACCGCAAATGTGAACCAGGATAAAATCTTGGGAAGGTCCCAGAGACACACCTGTTACTTGGTGGCAACCTAGCTAGGTGCAGGACATGCTCTGTTGTCTCTCTCCTCCCTCCAGCAAGCCAACTCTTCCCTTCCCTCTCTCTAGCAGGTGTGTTACCCTGTTAGAAGCACCAGGCCTCTGACAGTACTCAGAGGGCAAAGCCCAGCTGGGCCATTCCTGGAGGCTCACTCACCGGCTGTCCAGACCCAGGACTGGAGCAGAAGATGGTGTACTTTCGGATCACCCCATTAGGCTTGGCAGGAGGCAGCCAGGACACCACCACGCTACTGGCTGAGGAAGGGACAGCTTTGATTCCGGCAGGGGGACCTGGAACTGAGTGGGAAGGAAAGTCAGGTAAGCCCAGGGAGGTGAGGAGTGCCACCCTGCAGATATAAGGCTAACAACTGACATTTACCTAACACTTCCAACTTTACAAAGTGTGGCAGTGACTGTGCTGAGGCTGGGGGCAGAGAGATGTCAGGACAGGACTGTAAGGTAGAATGAGGTTCTGCTCTCTCTGCCCTCCTTGTCTCCTTTCATCTGCCTTTCTGACCCACCTGACTTTCTTGTGGTTCTTCCCCTTTAATAACAAGAGCCACTACCATTTATATAACACTTCAAGGCTCACAGAGGACTTTACATATGTGATCTCATTTGAGCATCTCAACACTCCTGGGAGAGAGTAGTCATTTTTATACCCATTTTGAGGATGAGAAAACTGAGGCAGAGAGTGATTAAGTGCCCCAAGGTCATATAGCTAGTAAGTATCTGAGGCAGGATTTGAATTCAGTTCTGCCTTGACTCCAAGCATGGCACTTTATCCACTACACCATCCTATTCTATCGACTGTCTTCCTCTTACTATGGATCCTTTGCCCACATGCTGGCGGTGGTCTCTTTCCTCCTCCTACCTCCTTTATACTGAGATCTCCCTATCAGAACACAGTTCAGGCTCACTCTCTCCAGAAGATCCTCCTAAGAGTAATCTAGTCCACTCTCCAACTCACCAACACAATTTCTGAGTACTCCAGGCTCTTTAACCTCCCCTCCCCACAAGAATCTATATTTTGGTGGATTATATGTTGACTTCTTTGTTCTCCCTTATTTGAATGGATGCTCTGTGAGTGCTCAGGACTTTTCAGTCTTTAGGAACAGGGAAGGTTTGTTGCTTGCTTTCCTGTGGTGTATCCCTATGGTACTTCCCACCTTTCCTTCTTCCATTTCTCCTCACTCAGCTGTCAGAAGGAAAAGTGTTTTTGGTCAGTGGTAATCATTGCTATTTTACACTGAGTACAATTCCTGTGGAGTTTCTGCTTCCCTTCTCTGTTGGTGTTGTGGGAACCTGGTTTAGCAGGATTTACTCTTCTAGGAACATGGTCTATTAGAAAAGAGCATTGGATTTAGGGTCATAGGACCTGGGTTTGAATCTTATTTCTGCCTCTTGCTTTCTGTGTGACCTTGGGCAAGTCATTTTATCAATTTGGGCCTTCAGGGTGTTTGTTGGAAGGGATAATGGTAATGGCTACCATTTACTTAGCACTTTAAAACTGGCAACCTGATTTACTTGCATTATCTCATTTGATCCTTGTAACAATCCTGGGAGGTAGATGCTATCACCATCCCCATTTTACAGATGAGGAAAGTGAGACTCAGGGAGGTTGAGTTGCCCAGAGTCACACAGCTGGCGAGTGTTTGAGATAGTATTAAAACCATGTCTTTCTAACTCCAAAGCCAACATTTCATTCACCATGATGAATGGTCTCTCTAAAGTCTCATCATCATCCTTTGATTTTATGTATCAGGAGATTCTAATTTAATGGTCAGAATGAGTTAACACATTCTTCTTTGATCTTTCTTCCCCTTTCTTCCTCCTCTCTTCCCTCTCCAACCTTCCTCACTGAGAGTGGATTGCCCTATAAATGGTGAGGGTGAGCATACTGGAGGCAGTGGTCTTAGCTCTTTGGGCTTCTCCTGAAGAAGGGGGAGAGTTTCTTGTCAAATGAAAGCAGGGTAATGACAGGATTGCCTCCTGTGTGGGCACTATAATATTGAGGCTGTGACTTCAGGAAGCAAAGAGGAGCCATATCCTTGACAGGTTCTAAGGCAGTTTCCCCACTCTGTTCTCAAGCACCCCAATTTTGACCAGGCTTTAGGCATCAAGGAAAGGAGTTGCCTTAGCTTCTGCTCTCCAAAGTGGGGGTAGGGTGGGTGGGAAGGCTTGGAATTGGCTCTGAACATCTGTGACCTTAATCCCCTAATATGCTTGACCAGCTTATCCCAACAATACCTTGATGGACCTTTCAGCATCTGCTGCCCAGCAGCTTGGGTACTTTTGGCTTGGTCCCAACCCTATGAAACCCAAACAGGTGGGGTTTTAATGGCAGTAAGAGACAGGCTTGTTAATATTGCACCTTCTGGAAAATGGGGGAGAGGTCCGTGGAGGGATGTGTAGAGAGAGCAACAACTTTAACGGGAAGGTTAGTCTTACAGGTCTCAGGGATGGTGCTATCTTCCCCTAACATTTGGATCCAGATACAATCAGACAGTGAGAAAGAGGGGCATTTCTGAAGAGGAAAAAATGTCTTGAAAGGACTGTGGAGGAGAGCAGGGGCAGACCCCTCCCCCCTCTACCTGAATGATGATGACAGGGGCTGCTTTTGAACTGGCTCATTTCTGGTGTTGTGTGGAGGGTGTATGGGATGGGTCTGCTCCCTCTAGCCTCTCTAAACTTCTGTTCTCTCATTTGGTATGTTAATGAGTGGTGGGGGAAAACACAATATCCTTCCTAATAGCCTCCACAGCTGCAGCCAGGTGCCCCCTCTCTCAAGATGTCTCTTCTGTTCCCTCAGTTCTTTCTGGCATCTCTCAAGGAACTTTGTTGCGCTCATGTATTTGTCAGATTCTTGTTTGCGTCAGTTATTTGTGCCCTTGCACAAATATGAGTATTAGATTGTAAGCTCCTCCAGGATAGGAACCAAGTTTCATTCATCTCTATAGAAAGGCAGTTTGGCCTAGTAAGAAGAGTCTCTGTTATATACCACCTGTGTGCCAATGACCCAGCACCCTAGCCAACTGTAAGATGACTGGTTTCATAGAAGGGGCCAACCCGTATTGATACAAGGCCTTTCCTCCCCTGGCAGTTCCTTATACTGATGAAATCATAGTGTAGTTCCTCTCCCCAGTGGATAGAGTGCTGGACCTAGAGTCAGGAAAGACTCGAATTCAAATCCAGACTCAGACACTTACTAGGTATATGACCCTGGGCAAGTCTCTTGATCCTGTTTGCCTCAGTTTCTCCAACTGAAAAAAGGGATAATACTAGCACCTATCTCCTAGAGTTGTTGTGAGTTCAAACGAGATAATATTTGTAGATCATTTAGGATGGTGCCTAGAACATAGTAAGTATTTAATAACTGCTCATTTCCTTCCTTTCTATCCCTAGTACCTTGAGCTTTTCACTTAGAAGGTGCTGAAGGAATGAAAATACTTTTATGTAAGTCAGCCCCCATGACTAGAATGTGCCCCTCTTCTGTGCTGAGAATTCTTTTCTTTCAAGGTTTAGATCATGTACCACCTTTTTCATGAAGCTTTCCTTGATCTCTTAAGTTAAAAAGTTTTCCTGCTCACATTTTGCCCTCTGTCTCTCCTTTATTTCGCTCCTCTCTGTCTTGTATTTCATTTATCTAACCCTACTTCCCTCCCTTCATCTGCACCTGGTACAGAACCCAGCACTCAGCAGATGCTCAATAAATGCTTGTAGGATTGAATCTGATTGAATGGCTGATACCCTAGGCATGACTTTGTCCTTCAGGGATTATAAATGCCTTCACTCTGGATATTCAAATATGGCTTGTCCTGATGGTGACTTCCAGTGGGTCTGTCAGGCCAATCCACAGCTACATGGTCTCTGCCCCTTCAAAGGGCTCAAGGCTGAAGGTAGGCTGCCTTGGGTAGAGTAGCTAAGGAGAGGGTATATGTGTGCACACATGTGTATATATACGTGTGTATGTGCGTATACACATGTTTGTACATGTGTGTATATACATGCATGTGTGTCTTGGACCAAGGACACTTACTATCCTCCTTAGTCTGGATGTAGAGCACGCTGCTTCGGACGCCATCCCCAGCCTGGGTGTAGGCCAGTACCTGGACGCTATAGTTGGTGAACTTCTCCATGCCACGGAGCTCCACCCGCTCCCGTGTGGTGGTGATATTCTGCATCTCCCCCCACTCTGCCCAAAAGAGAGACACAAGATAAGTGGGGGTTGTGGAAGGCTGTTCTGTCACCCATCTCAGAGCCTGGGCCACAGTGCTCTTCCTCTTACTTCAAGGGGGCCAACCATACTTGCTGTGTCCTCTACACTGCCCTCATTCCAGCTTGGCCTTGTGCTTATATTGATGATTCCCACTTTGAGAGAGGAGCAGAGGGACATAGTGACTGGAGAGTCAGAGTGCAGGACCTGAGATCCTTGGGACCCTTGCTCTCCTGGCTGGCAAGAAAAGGGCTGGCCTGGGAAAGCCACACCTTGTGACCTAGACTACAGCCTCCTGTTGACTCTGACTCTCACCCTGTAAGTCAGTAGGGCTTCCTCCCATACCCATATCCTCATCCCCAAAGCATAAAACATCTATTACGGGAACAATATGCAGGTCCCCTAATTCTTTACAGAAGAAAGAACTTGGGGAAGCTGCTTAGGCAATGAATGGGGTCCTAGGCAAGGAGAATCAAAACCCAGCAACCTGGCTGTGTGTACAGTTATGGTGTAAAAACAGTCAGCTCCCAATTATCTGCATGTTGGTCATCCATTTTGTGGGTGACTCATAGCAAACATCCCATCCCATGCTGGTCTTCCCCTAGCAACCTCCCATGCTTCTAGACCAGGTCTATGCATTGTGACCCAGTGAGCATTAGGGAATGAAAACTTATTTTAGCACAAGGACAAGATAATTCAGAAGTTAAACTTGACTTTCCTCCTGAATTATTGCAATGGTTTCCTAATTGTTCTCTGCTTTCAGTCTCTCCTCTCCAATCCATTCTACATATAGCTGCCAATAAAGCAAAGGACTGACCATATCACTCCTCTGCCCAAGAAGCTTCAATGACTCCCTACTGCCTTTAGAAGAAAATACAAATTCCTCAATTTGGCATTTAAGTCATTCACAGTCTGACTCTGGCCTCCTTTCCAAGACTTATTTCACAATATTCTCCCTTTCAAATGTAATACATTTCAATTGAACTGGTGGATTAACTATTTCCCCAAACTGAAATTTTATCTTTAACTTTTGTATTTTTATGCAGGATGCTGCAGGTTCCCAGAATACTCTCCCTTTTCACCTTAGCCTGTAAAAATCTTTTGCTTCTTTCAAGAAGGCAAGCCAGATGTCATTTCCTATAAGATACATTTCTCTGTACATATGAGTTATTACTGTTCTTGGGTCTTCCCATGATATTGCATTTACTTCTCTATCCAGATGTTGTACCCTCCAATGTAAGCTTTTTAAAGGCAGGGATTGATGCTTTGTCTTTTTAATTTCCAGTGCCTTCTGCACTTAATAAATGCTTGTTGAAAAAAAATTCATTCATTGGTTCATGGATCCATTCATTCATTCATTCAGTCAATCAATCAGCAAGTAGTTACACTTACTACATGCCAGGCACATACACAGGTACTGCGTTAAGACTGGTGATATAAAGAAAAAATGAAAACAATCCCTGCCTCAGGAAGCTAACATTCTTTTGTTTCAAATTAATTTTTCAAGGAACAAGAATTCATTTTCCCTCTTCTATCTCTCTACTAATGAACAATAAAAAAGACAGAAAAACAAAACCTTCATAACAAATCCCCATGGTCAAGCAAAACAAATTCATTGAATTGGCCCCAGAATGAATGTCTTATTCTACATCTTGAGTCCATTGCCTCTCTGTCATGAGGCTGGTGGAGTCAATATTCCAATGGAGGAGCCAACACGTTTGTAAGTTGGTACGTATAAGAGTTGATGGAAGGTAGCCCTAGACATTAACAGCTGGGAGATGGCTGTGGATTAAGAAAGATCTCCTTCAGGAGACAGTGTTTGGGTTGATTCTTAAAGGAAGTCAGGAATTCTACTGGTCAGAGGTTAAGAGTGAGAGCTTTCCAGGCATGGGGGACAGCCAGTGGGAAAGTATGGAGGTGGGAGACAGATTGTTTATTCAAAAGTAGATAAAAAATTTTGGAAGGATTATATAACACGTTGGATATTCTTGGCTATCATTCCCTGCTATTACTGTATATAAAACTAAAGCTATATAAAACTAATACTTGTTTCCACCTGGTCTGGCCTTGAGATTAGTATAAGGAGCCCTCGAGTAAACTGTCTTCCAGAAGAGGTTGTTATCATGCAAGATTCCCTCCCTCCAGGGTGGAAGAGAAATGCGGGTCTAGATCGCAGAAGACAACACCCACCCTCTCATGCTCATCATCCTAAAAACTGAAATCCCATGTACTCACCCCCATCCATGTAGAGGGACCAAAAGATGACTCGGTAGCCCTTTAGGACGCCATTGAGGGTGCTTCGTGGTGGTTCTGACCAGGAAATGACAGCTACATCGGAAGTGATGGACAGGGCTCGGACATTCTCAGGAGGCTGGCTGGGCACTATGTAGGGGGAATGGGAAGGAAATCAGATTGAAGGATGGGGGAGTGATTAAATAAAACAAATAAGTGAGTCATCTCCATGAAGCTAGATCAGTGCATCTGTAGCTTAGACTTTAGGGAGCATCATGTGTCTCTGACATGCAGATGTCACAGAACTGGGGAGGACAAATAGCTAATACATTGGGCTAATGAACCAAGAATATGTTAGACTAGGGGATCGACAAACTACAAAACAAAAAACTTTGGATTTGGCCCTTGAGCCATGGTTTTTCATCTTCATGTTAGAATACAATTGGATTCATTCAATAGGGTGAAAGTTAATAGGGACAAATGTAAAGTCTTATATTTGAGTTAAAAAAACTCCACAATTATAAGCTAAGAGAAAATATCTCTAGATAACATTTCATCTCAGAAAAGATGTGGGGGTTTTAGTAGATGGCAAGTTCAATATGACTCAATAGGATCCTAGGGCAGTCAGGAAAGCTACCGCATTATGAGAAGTGTAATGTCTGGAATGAGGGGAATGATGGGATGCTTATGTGCCTCTTACAAGTGGAGCTTTGTGTTCATTTCAGGGTACCAAACTTCAGGAAGGATGCTGAGAAGCTGGAGGATGGTAAGAAGGGCAGCTGGGATGATGAATGGCCTTGACGTAAAGCAACATGAAGTTTTGTTAGAGATGGCATAATTGTTTTCTTTAAACATTTGAAGGGCTATCTCTTGGAAGAGAGATTGGATTTACTCTGTTTGTCTCAGAAGGACAGAAATAGGGTCAAAGGATGGAATTTTGGCTTGATATCTGGAAAAACTCCCTATTAGAGCCATTTGTGATTCCATCACTGTTACTTAGGAGATTCTGGGAAGAGCAATATAAAAAGGTTCAATGAACTTCTTTTAGTTGAGATTTTTAAGAACAACCACTTTTTAGGATCCAAACCCAATGCTGTTTTAGCTTGGTTAGGTGCCATCCTAATAAAAATCAGGAGGACAGATAGGATAACTCCTAGATTTAGAGCATCCTCCCTCTTGGACCCTATTCCAGGATCTTGATAGCATTGAACAGAGCAGGAGGGAGACCTAGTTGCTGCCCTGAACTACTTAGAATTTAGTTATGCATCCTAAAATTGTCGTGACGTACTCTTCTTGTATGGTCCATTACACTCTAACGCTTAGCTTGTTAGTTAGCTCTTCATGGATGAATAAGTGATATAAGAAATAAAGGCAAAATTTTTGGTAAAGCCCAGAATCATGACTTTGGGTCCATGATGGATCTGTGCTCTCACTATGTCAAGTCATGGATCCTAATAGAATGGAGTCAAGTGATTGCCAACTCTGATGAGGAATTGAAAGAGCAACCCCTGGGGCTGGAAACTCCTGAGTCCTAATGTAAGCTGATAAAATGGGGTGGGGTAGAAGGGTTGTATTCCTTAGGAGGCAAAGGTGAGTGGAATCACCTTGGACTGTCCCATGTTCTCTCAAAGGGGAGAATGGCACCTGTGGTGGGATAGGACTTTCTGGGATCAAAGGGTCCATCTCTCTGATGCCACACCTCAACATACCAAAACTGCTCCAGATAACATGAAAACTTTCTGAGAAGACCTCCAGGGAGGAAGATTACAGGACCCCCATGGTTACCCATTCTACTACCTTTTATTCTCTTATTCCTTTAAGGGAAACTGTCTTAATTTTAGCCCATATCTCTCTGATACAGTCTGGTCCTAGAATTGCAAGAGTGTTTACATCCAGATCTTCTCATTTTGCAACTTGCATTTGAGAGAACATTGATCCCCCTAGTGTTACTTGAGTAGAACACCAATGGGACTTTCCATGGCCTGATGGAGGGCAAGGGACAAAGGAGAGACCTAATCTGCCTTGCTCTGAGTGGAGAAAGGAAATATAAGCTAGATGGAAGGTAATTAGATCCTGTTGCCCCCACAAGAGGCAACTCTAATTTTTATGAGCATTTAAATGATAATACATCATCCTAATGATCCTCTTTGAGAATGATTATTGTTTCATATTACTTAGGTGTAAAAATATAAGCGCCATGTAATTAGGGACCGAGTGTAATAAACTAATATAGATAGCCCGTTCAAACAAAATGAAGGTAATATAATTATGGAAAAGACACCATTGTTAAAGCTGGGGCCCTTGAATACCCCAGGAGGAGTGCTAATATTGCCAGGAAACGATCAGGATTTGACAGGATAATGAGGGCCTTAATTAAGTATGAAAAACTGCTGAGCAAATGTGGCTGGAAACTTTTTTCCTCCCCTCTTTGTGTAGGAATGACTCCATGGCCTTTGCTGATCTCTTCCTAATGAAAATGTCAGTGGCCCCCGGGGAGAGAAGAGGAGACTGCATGATGTGGGGCCAATAGATGCTGAAGGTTACAGGCAGGACAGGCCCCTGTCCAGCCCTTTCTAACTGCGGTCCTGAGTTAGACTAGTGATGTTGGAATAAACTTGGTATGTTTGCTTCATCTCAGTTTGCACCCTTCTGTCCCTTTGAAGACCAAAGTCTGCCCAAAATTTCCTTCCTCCGACCCTCTTTCTCTCAATTTCAGGTGAAGGATGAACAATTCCCAAAGCACATTTTTTAAAAAAGCTCTATTTACTAAGTGATCTCTTTCTCATTTCAAAATATTTCAGAAATCCTACCATCTCCATCCTGAACTGGAGTATCTGAACTCAATGCTTAGCACAGTACCTGGTACATGGTAGCAGCTTAATAAATGTTCCCTTTTATTTTGGAGGCCATCGGGGTTAAGTGACTCACCTAGGGCCACATAGCTAGTAAGCACTTGAGGCTGGATTTGTCCAGTCCTCCTGACTCCAGGGCCTGTGCTTTATCCACTGTGCTACCTAATTGCCCCCTAAATGTTTGCTTTTTAATTGGTCTTTTGAATTCTGAACTGATGTGATGACACTAAACCTTAATGTGATCCAGTCTTACCTTGTGACTATCCTCCACCATCACTATGTACATACTCTCCTCGTATGCTCCAAACGACTGTGGTCCTGACATATAGTCTCAGCTGTCATACTTTACTCTAAAGTTAAAAGTTGACCTTTCACTTTTCCTTGGTCGTATCCCTGTCATTTTATTCTGATGCCTTTCTCTTAGGTCTTAAACTTGTAAGGCAGCAAGGGTGTTGTGGAAACCTCCAGATGACTAATCCAACCCACCCTCTGGCTCGACTTTATCAGACCTTCGTCTCACTAATGCACTACAGAGGATCATTTCTCTTTGAGTGGATTGCTCTGGTTATTCCATACAAAGTGGAAGAGATGAAGAGATGGATATTAGAGCCATTGAAGACTTCTGAACTGTGACCCTAAATTTAAAATTTAAAGAGGCAAGAGATGATGAATGATATCACCCTGAATCCCACAGCTCAAGTAAATAGCTTAACCTTTGGCTAGCAGTCACCTCATAAATTAATGAGTGTGTTTCTTTACTTCTTTCTTCCTCTTTGCTCTCTTTCACTCCCCATGTGGCTTCCCAGGTGTTTCTCCTGGTCTATTTCTCTTTCTTTTGGCTTTCTTGTACCTGTGCTTTTCTTCATTCTTGATTGCATTCTCTCCCAAATGTACATAATTTTTCTATTATTTCTTCCTTTTCTCTTCCCCTTCTTTTCTCCTTTATCACTCCTCCCTACCCCCAACTTTTCCTTTCTACATTTAATATCTATAATTTTTGGCTTTTCATGTATATATACTGATCACCTTTTTTTCCTGTGGGAGAGTGGTCATCAAGGAAAAGGAATTTTTACTTTTTTAAGTAATATTTTTTTTCCTTTTCTTCTTTTCTCTTAATTTAAAGAATGAGATTTTTCTGCTCCTTGTCTTAGGTCCATGTAACTGACTATATGGTGTTTAGCCCATCACCATGTGCAAATTGATATTTTAACAAAAACTCTTTGATGAGGACTCAGATTCACTAGAGTTTACAAAGTGCTATTTTTACTTCAACCTCCTGTTGGAAGGAATTACTATTGTAGCTATTATCCCATTTTATAGATGTGGAAACCCAACACCAAGGAAGGTAGATGACTCTGCTTTGCTCTGCTTAGGTCAGACCATATCTGGACTCTATTGGGTTCCTTTTAAGAAGGACACATTCAGAGGAGAGTGATCAAGATAGTGAGGTAATTTGAGATCAAGACGTAGAAGAATAATTTGGAGGAATACTTAATTTGAAGAAGAAAATGTGATAATTGTATGTGAAATTGTCTTTCAATAGCTGATGGTCTGTCTTGCGGAAGAGGGACTAGATTTATTTTACTTGGCTTTAGGTGGAAATTGGAGAGGCAGATTTTAGTTTGACTTAAGGCAAATCTTAACAATTAAAGCTAAACCCCGCTGGATAGGAGATAGCAAGTTCCCCATCCCTCAAAGTCTCCAAGTGGAACCTGGATTAATTGCCATGAATTTGTAGAAAAGATTCCTGTTCAGATATAGGTTAGACTAGGGAACCTCCAAGGCTCCTTCTAACTTCAGGACTTTAGTGACTTACCCAGAGTCATGCAGCTAGTATATGTGAGCCAGGATAAATAGGATCATAAAACTTGGGAGCTAGAGGTATGATTCAAAGACTAGTGCTTTCTCTAGGAAATTATCAGCCCTAGAGGGGAACAAGGATGCTGAGGAGGGGGAGAAGACTCGATCCTCTACTTGACATATTGGTGTCTACCTCCCTCAGTCTGTCTCAGGTGAAAAAGAACTGCTAAAAAAGTCTGAGGATTTGCTATCTATCTAATGGAAGTAGGGATAGATTCACAGTATGAGGAGTGAGAGTCATTAGGGGAATTAAAAGAATAACGATCAGAAAATAGGTTGGGATGTTGGGGTGAGTGGGAATGACTGGGGCAAGAGCTCCAAAGGACCCTAGGTTGACCATAAGAACTCCTGGGAAATTTATATGTATGTCAGTCAAGGTGAGGGAGGGGGACCTCACTTCAGAGGGAGGAAGTCAAGCAGAGGAAAAGGTTGAGGATGGGGGAGGAGGGTAGGGTCTTAATTAGAAAGCTGCAAAGTTACGGAAATTTACCTTTGAGGATGCTGTCCTATGGTTTCTATATCGTTTTCGCTTCTTTCCCTGTTTCCTCCTTTCCCAAGTATCCACTCACAATTCCCAGGCTGCTTTAGCCTTTGTCTCTGGTCTCTGCTAAATCTACCCCTCCTGGCAGGTCAGTGTGGAAGCAGCACTATAGTCCAAGGTTTCTGACTCTGGGTTTGAATACAAATTTTGCCCTTTATCCCCATGTGACTTTAGGTTAAGTAAATTACTTCCCTTTCTAAGACTTCAATTTCTTCTCTTGTGAAAACGAGAGGCTTAGGTTAGGTCCTCATCTCTAAGGCTCCTTTTTAACTCCAAATCTTGACTCCTAACAGGGAGTATCTACTTTCTTTTCTTTTTAAAAATTAACTATTTTTTAGTTTTCAACATTCACTTTTATAAGATTTTGAGTTCTAAATTTTCCCTCCTTCCTCTTCTCCCCCTCCCCAAAACAGCGTGCAATCCGATATAGGCTACGCATGTACAATCATATTAAACGTATTTCTGCATTAGTCAGAGCATCTACTTTCTAAAGAAGGACCAGATGGGAAGATGGCGATACTGAACACAAATCTCCAGTGGTAGAATTGTAGGCATGGTGATAAACACTGGGGGAATCCTGGGGTGTGTGTGAACTTTCTGGTAACCCCTAAATCACACCTAGTAGTATGCTTCTTCTCTGGGAATAGTAAAGCCTGCCTTACCAGGACAGAAGCCGGGTTTAGTGAAAAGTGCTCTAGGATTATACATGCTAGGTTTGAGCTCTAACTTTGCTCCTTACCATGTGACCTCAGCCCAGTCATTTAACATCCCCCTACCCCCCAGTCTCTGTTTCCATATCAATAAAATGAGAGAGTTAAACTAGAAGATTTCTAGGGTTCTGCTATCTCTACCATTCTGTGATTTAGAGTCACTGATTCTGGTTATCAGGAGGTAGACCCCTGATTCGGGGCTGTTCTGTATCTGACCTCGTACTTAAAACTCCAGTTTTGCAAAATAGTGAGTATAGCTAGCATTTATATAATACCTTATGGTTTATAAAATGCTTTACAAATTTTATCTTGTTTGAGCCTCACAATGACTCTGAGAGGTAGGTGATATCCCTGTTTTACAGATGAAGAAACTGAGACAAGCAGAGGTTAAGTGACAGGCCAAGGATCACACAGCAAGTAAGTGTCAGAGACAGGATTTGAATTTAGATCTTCCTGAGTTCTAGATCCAATGTGCTGTACTCTGGACCTCCTAGTTGCCCTGGAAATTCTTTCATAGTTCTAGAAAGAAAAAACTGGTCTTAAATTATTCTTTTCTTTTTAGGGAACTGGGACTACTCCTTGACCATCTCCTGATGGATACCAAGGGCTCTCTTTCTTCAGGTTTAAGGATGAAGTACTATCTAGTGTTTTCTATTTTGGGAACAGAAGAGTATTTGTCAATAATATTAATATTACAAATAATAATAGTTAACATTTTATATGGCACTTTGCCAAGCACTTTACACATATTATCTCATTAAGTTCCCATAATAACTCTATGAGATAGGTGCTATCATTATTTCCATTTTACAGATGAGGAAATTGAAGCAGACAGCATTCAAGTGACTTGATCAAGTTCATAAAGCTAGTAAATATCTAAGCTAGCTTTCGATCTTAGTATTTCTAACTCTAAATGTAATAGGTCAAATTACCTCCCTTTCAGCTGTCTCCTGGCTCTGGCATTTCAACTCTGAAATCAGCCCCTGTCCCCTTCTTAGCTCCACTCACCCTGCTGGCCGTTCTTCCACTCCCCCCT
Organism: Bettongia penicillata ogilbyi; assembly: GCA_023548195.1. Classification (NCBI taxonomy): domain Eukaryota; kingdom Metazoa; phylum Chordata; class Mammalia; order Diprotodontia; family Potoroidae; genus Bettongia; species Bettongia penicillata. The sequence continues at coordinate 13,476,627 of JAJHZJ010000031.1, read as the reverse complement.
GACCTTCCTTACCATCCTCTAGTGTCGTGGCATTGATCTCGCTGGATGAGGGACCTGTTCCTGCCCGGTTGAAGGCCTGCACCACTACCCCATACTGAGCAAACTTCTTCAGGTTGTCCAGGGTATAGACCTCACTGTCTCCGGTGGCCTTCATTTCCACAATGCTGTACTGCCCATTGCTGCCCGGGCTATTCTCCCGGTAACCGATCTGGTAGCCACGAATCACGCCGTTCTGGAGCTCCTTCTTTGGAGCCTGGGAGAGGGAGGGAGAGGGGTGGTAGTTAAAGAGGAGGACAGATGACCACCCCTGGGGAAAGTCTCATCTTCACCACGTTGTTGGCCTGGGAAAAACTAGGCAACAGGAGTAAAAGAGAGTAGACGTGGCAGGTTTGAAACGAAATACGAAGAGTACTGTATTGCTCTGGTCTGGGTGCTGTTAAACACACTGTTACCGCTCAGATAAAGAAGAGAGAAGTCTTGGGGAAGAGGGATTTTGTAGACTGGTAGGCATATTCAGGTATGAGAACAGGAAACACAACCAAAATGTGGGAAAGAAAATGGGATTGTGGGAATTTCCTTTGGGTTTCAATAACTCTTAATGCCACCGGATGAGGATTAAGTCAGCCCTAGAAACATCCTCACACATGCACTCCAACATCAAGGCCTCCCTACACAATCATAATTAGCATAGGATGACTGGGATTTTGGCTCAGAGTGCCAAAATTCAGAAGCCACTTGGATAGCACATGCAGTCTTTTGGCTGAGTAGAAACTGAGTACCTAGTTAGCAAGAAAGAATTAGTAAGAAAGTGGGAAGCTACCAGGTGACTTGTAGTGGCTGAACTCCAAACAAATTCTTCCCCAAGCCATGGTTGCTTCCTCTTCTCCTTCCCCTGAACACTGGCTTCCCCTGCATAGTTTGAGGGTGGTTTTCCACGCATTTTCCCGGAGGGAAAATAGTTAGGTATGACTCTGTGCACAGGAAAATGGACCCACTGGAACTAAGTGTGCCCATCTAGAAATGTGAAGATAAGACGAGTGCTGAGCTTGAAAACAATAAAGATAATTAAAAACACACACCTTTTATTGTGTTTGGAAACAATTAGGTTAACAAAAAAGCAGGCTGACTGTTTTTTTGCTTTATTGAAAGTATTATTTTAAATTGATTTCACTGTTTCTTTTAAAAGACTATTAACTTAATAAAATGGCTTTTTAAATTAACTTAATTTAGGAAAGTCTTTTTAGAGATCTTTAAAAAATGTTTATTGTTATCTTTTGTTTTTATATCACTTTCATTTCCAGATATGTTCCTCTTTCCTCTCCTCTCCAGAGAGCTATTTTTTTTGTAACAAAGAACAAAAAGCGATAGGGAAAAGGCAGTTCAGAAAAAAATAATCATGTCAACTGAGTCTGGCAGGATACACAATGTTCTGTACCTATAGTCTTCCATCTCTATAAAGATTGTAGAGAGGTGCCTCTTTTTGTCTCAAAAAGATGGTTTAACGAAAAGTTGAATATTTGTTCTGTCCTGAATCAAGCATTTCTCTGAACTTGGGCAGGCTCTCTTTATTACTCATCAAATGGGCCCATTTCTGCACTTGGAACTTAACACCAAGATGAGGCACAGACATATGTATAAACTACAGTAGACACATTTCCATGTACCCGAACACTCACATTTCTAAGCATGCTGGCATACATACAGAATCTGCACATGGCTTGAAAGAAGCACATGTCCTTCCACACACCCTGACATGCACTCCCATCTCTCCTCAGATCTTGACACATACCTACATGCATCCTGATACACATATATCACACATACCTTTATGTATCCTCATACACACACACACACACACACGCACACCCAGGTTTTAAATCAATCTTAACAGTATTTCTCTGAAGCATTAAGAAATCAATAGGGCTGATTGTAAATTTATGTTATAAAACCAGGATGATCCATCTCACTGAAAGAGTCTTAAAATAAGTGACTTATCTTTCAAGTGGATCTTTATTTTTCATTAATCTGTTTCTTGGTGCTAAAAAGGAAGAAAGAAAGAAATCTCTGGAAAAGCTGACCCAAAATTTATTGACCAGCTGGTTCATAGTGAAGTTCTAACTTTTTAATCAATTTTATTTTTCATTATGTGACTCTGGAGAAATAAATTTGACTCTAAATTTTTATTGACTTCCTGGACTGTGTTTTGTTGCCAAATATTTCAACGTTTTACGTATTTATCAGTTCCTCTCTTCTGCTCAGTCCTCCCTACTCCCTTGGATCTACTGACTTTCCTGAGAGATGGACACAAATTTTGGAATTGACAGGACAGGAGGGCATGAGGATATGGGTTTTGTTTCAGAGTCTCTGAGTCAATGAGAATCAGTTCTGGGAGTTGTGATCAGTGCTCCGAATCTGAGGATATCTTGAGATTCATGGGACTTTACTGACTTAGGTACCCTCCTGGAAGGATTCGATTGTCCACATCTCCATTCTACTTCCCTTCTGATCATTTCTTTTAGGGAGAGTTGGTCCTGGATCATCTTGTTGGGCATAATTTCATTTTTTTCCTAGAAAGACTAGAAGTCATTCTCAGATCTGTTCTTAACTTTGCTCCAACCCTACCCTTTTAGAGAACTCAGGAAGAGTAAAAAGTGATAGCTGAAGTCCTTCCCTTCAAGTCTTTATAGCCTGTAGACCAGGAAACTGTCTTGTTTGGTTAGGGTCACATCACCACCAAATCATCACTATTCTGATTTAGGAATCAATAAGGAGAATCATACATTTGTCTTTTTACTGCATGGAAGACTCTGGTTTAGGGCACTATCTCATTCCTCAGTTTGTCCATCATTCCTTTTATATCCTCAATAGGGAAGAGAGTCCTAGTGTCTCTCTTTTCCCATTTCTTCCCTTACTTACCTAAATCCTGCCCCTTTAAACTTTTATAGAATATTTTCATCTATTCTTCATTCATAGCTACCCTAAGATACAGGGAAGACAGGGTGGAGGCCACCTGGGATAGTGGAAAGTCTGTCCAGAACAGACTTTGGACTCCAAAGACCTAGGTTCTATTTCCTCCTATTCTATTACTAATTCAACATGTGGCTTTAGGCATGTCACTTCACTTTCTCTGGGTTTGAGTTTTCTCACCTATAAAATGAGGGCATAGCTTAGGGCCAAGTGATCTCCAAGGTTCCTTCTATCAGTTCTGACATTCTTTGACTATGTTCTCATCACCATTCTACAGATGGAGAAATCAGTCCTCAGAAGCTTGAATGTCTTTTTGTCTTGTTTAATAAATGTTTGCTGAATTGAGTTCTTATTCAAGAACACATAGTAAGCAATCCTTCACAGTCTGCCTCCAGCTTACTTTTCTAGACTTATTTCACATTAATCCCCTTCACATACCTTCCATTCCAGTCAAATTGGCCTATCTACTGTTCCCCAAGCTCAATTTCCCATCTCCTTTCTTCATATATTTTGCTTTCCCCACCCCATTCCCCATTCCATATGCCTTGAATGCATTTCTTACCTCCACCTTGTAGAATCCCTGACTTTGCTCAAGGTTCAGCTCATGTGTCAGTTTTCATGCCACTGAAGAGAGGAGACATCTTTTCTGACCCCACAGGTTCTAGTGCTCTCTCTCTCTCCTCAAATAATCATGCATATACTTATCTGTTTATATGTTTTATCTCCCAGTAGAATGTAAATTTCTTGAGGGCAAAGGTAGATTTCAATTTTGTCCATGAATTCCCCAGTACCCCTTGGCCCCCAGAGTCTTTTCTTATATGCATATTAGATACTTAAACAAGTACTGATTGAATTGGATCAGACTGGTTTAGCTCATGGATCATAGCATTTAAAGCTAGAAGGGACCAAAGATATCATTTGACCCAAAGCTTTGATTTTCCAGATGAGGAAACTGATACCCAGAAGAGGGAAATTAGAACTAGAGATTCTGCTAGAAAGAAGCAGAACTGAGATTTAAACCCAAGTTCCCTGATTTTATCTATACACAGGACTCTTTCTGCTATGCCACTTGTTGATGGAAATGAAACTAGGTGACTTTCTGATCCTCAGTACAGTTTTCATAATAATATATTGCCTTTTTGAAGTTTACACCAAACCAAATCCAGCTCCTAATCAATGATGATGGTGGTACATTTCCGGACTAGATTAGAGTGCTGGGCAATATGCCTATCTTCTCTGTCCATTTTATGGTGGTGGCTGGAGGCCTTACTTCCTGATTTCTGATAACCTTGGATATTTGAATCACATCCTGCTCCTCGCTTCCTTAATTTTACTATATCTGAGAGGAACTTGGCAGCGGGATTAAAAGGAATCAAAGAGTGGCAAATTAGAACCTAAATAAAAAATAATCTTCTAAACAGAAAATAATCCTCCAACCCAGTATTGTACTCCTCTGGGCATCTTGCTGCCTCTCAGGTTGCTAGGTATATCACTATAAGACTAGGGAGCATTCTGCAGGACAGTGTATATACATAAGGGTGAGGGTCAGAAAATCCATAATCCAAATAGAAGAAATGCATTCTGAGGTTTTCCTTGCAAAGCTCCTGCCAACTCCACTCACCTTCCAGGTTACCTGGATACTCTGGGAGGTTACAGGTTGCAAGGTGACATCCATGGGTGGTCCATCAGGAGCTGAGGGGAAAGCATAATTATGTCACATCAAGAAGCAGAAGAAAGGCTTCTCTTGTCCCTATTTTTTTCAGCTTATTAATACAGTATTTATTTGTCTTCCCTCTGTCAAACCCTGAGCCTGTGGCTTTCCCCAGGACCACCTGGTAAGATGGAGGGGGAGGTATTCACAGACTGCAAGAGACATGAAAGGACCAGGACAAGGAGGAACATTCAGAAATGTTGGGGGATAGAAGTGGCTCCATCACATGGCAAAGAGGATGAGGAAGGCCACCATCAGGCAAAAGAGCCCCATGGCCTCAGACAGGGCAAAGCCCAGGATGGCGTAGGAAAAAAGTTGCTGCTTCAAGGAGGGGTTCCTGGCATAACCCATGATGAGACTTCCAAATACTGTCCCAATACCAGCTCCAGAGCCAGCCACCCCCACAGTGGCAGCCCCAGCTCCAATAAGCTTGGCTGCTGTGTCAACGTCCCTTGAGACTGCGCTAGTTTGGAATCCACATCTGGGGACAAGTGAGGTCAGGGGACCTGATGCTGCCAAAATGCTGAGGTTCTCATCTGTCCGAACCTCCGGCCGTTTTAGTACCACTGAAGATAAAGGTCTACTCAGTAGCTGAGAGCTGCTCCTCACAAGGGGAGGGGCAGAGATGAGCTTGGTGCAGGATACATTCTCAAGGGGTGAGGGGCAAAGCTGAAGAGCTGCCGGCAGAGCAAAGGAGACAGAGAGGGTCTTGTCCCTATTTTCTTCCTCACCTGGGCAGTCTAAAGACAGAAAAGGTACCAAATACCCTACTTGAAAGTAGAGAAATGCTTAATAATAGGGAAACACCCTTAATTTTGTCTTCACTCCTTTGCACTGAAAATAGCAGTACTCTGAGAATATCGTTTCTTCTTTTGCTTCCCTTAAATTGCTGAAATGATAGCAAGTTAGATTTGATTTAGACAAATGGAAGAACTTCCTGGCAGGAAGCAATTAAGTACTAGAACAGTCTATCAATGGAGATTTGGATATCTTTGGCCCTGAGGGAATCTTAAAAGCATGAAATAAATTTCTCTGGATAAATCTGAATTTTGAGGCAATGTGGGTAGAATCATGGATAGTTTTACCAAGTCTAGAAGCAGAGGGCTGAATGAGATGACCTTAGACAACCCTAGAACTTAAGACCACAAAGGCAAATGACTGAATGGAAACTAATCTTCTGCAGGGAACAATGAAAAAACTTCTGTAAGTCATTTCCAGTGACACAAAAAACATAAATGGATGATCTAGAGACTATATAGAGATGGAGCATATGGTGAAAGAGATGGACTGGACGTTTTCTTTGGCCTTGAAGGCATTGTCTTGAACAATAATGGAACAATTACCTCAGTCTTCTGGTGACCTGTCTCTCATTTGTCCATAGGAGGTTCCCTTGTCAGGAAAGGTGTATATACTGAGGGTGGGGCAGAAAGCAACAGGCTTAAGGGATAGTGTTTTAATTTGTAAGTCAGGTGCTATACTTTTTCCACTCAGAGAGAGAAATCAGACTCAGTGGCCACCACAAGGCTATGCCTACGCAAAAAATCCCTTATGTGTGTACCTTAGAAGACTTCTTTTGTTGACACTCACCCCCTTTCAACTTTTTCAAGTGCTTTTCAAGGGACTTTTGCTGTAAGAACTCACTCAGCTTTGCATAATGTACCTATGTTTCTACCTCTTCTTCTACTAAAACTTTTACAACTTGTGTCTTAGTCCCTTAGGACTCTACTCTTTTTACTGACTGTGGGCAGTAATGGGCTTTCATCCTTAAGCAGTGACACTAATGCTGAGAATTTCTGGTACTCTGGTAGGCTGAGGGTGGAGAGTGGATTTCAGATTTTGAGCAGGGTGTCACTTTTAGTGTCCTTCAAATTATGGCAGGAAGTGCCACCGGCCCTTTGTGGGAGAACCAAGACATGGAAGACCACATAATGGTTAAGAGTTTAAGAAAGCTAGAGATACATCTATTGGTATATTGTGAATTTGTCTCACTCTGGTTTCTAGCACTGCAAAAGTCTATTTTTTTTGTTTGGTGTCTGCCCACAAGTACCACAATTCATCAAAATCTCCAGAGTGAAATGATTATCCCATTCAGGGAAGAAGGATGATTTGGCCATCTTTTAGTAGGAGTCAGAGGTTGAAACTATACCTTTGAATCTTTCCACTGTTGCCCTGGCTCTAGCCTAGACAGATAGAGTACATCTATTCTCTTCAAATATGCCTGGGGCTGGGGAAAGAATAGAACTATGGACAGCACCACTCAGAGCTATATAAAGTTTATGCTCTTGTCTGGAAGCCTGGGTAAGCACCAAGGACAGCTACCAGGGAGAGGACTTTTGAATCAGAACCACAAAATTACTCATAGTGTCTTAGAACCTTAAAGATTATCAGTTTAACTTCATTTTATAGATGAAGAAATGAAGGTTCATAATTGGGAAGTGAATTGTCCAAAGTCACAGTGGTTATTCATTTCCTTTTTCATCCTTTCTAGTTGGATTTTTGCCCAGCTGTTGATGAACTTGGTCAATGTATGTTCCTGGTGCTCCTGGGACCTCTAGCCTTGACCCCAGTACACCAAAGGGAAATTCAGACTTTATTCATGAAAGGGGCAGCAGCAAGAGGGCAGGAATAGTCTAGGGAATAAAGGGACTTACCAGCTTCCTCTGTGCTTATGGTGAGCTCCTTGCTGGGCTCACTGCGACCAATCTTGTTGAAAGAATACATGCGAATGCTGTAAACAGAGGCAGGGTGCAGGTCCACAATATTTGCCTGGTTGATGGTGGGTGAGATGTTGCGGGTGGATTGCTTGAAGTCCCAAGAATCTAGGGGAGAAAAGGACACAAATCTTATACCACTAAACTCCATACAAAGGAGATTACTGCTAGTAATGCATATGACCTCAAATCTCCTTGAATGAAGTCCCTTCACCAAGTATTAGAGTTTTACAGTTTCCAAGGGGCAATTTGGAGTGCTTAGGAAAAGGGAGAAGGAGAGCTTCTCCCTGAAAGGAGAAGGATCCTAACTCTGAAAGGATCCTCACTCTTCTGAACCTCAGGGAGGAAGAACGTATTCAAAGCATAGGGAAAAAAGGCTGTGGTGGCTGAGCCAAGGTAGAATGATCTAATCCTGTCTAACAGCAATTTAGGATACAAAAGACATGATGATGATGATGATAATGGCATGTCGAGAACTGATAATACGGAGCACTTAAATCCATTATCCCATCTGATCTTTACAACTCTCCTCCTAGGATGGTAATACAAGTGTTATCTCCATTTCATAGATGAAGAAACTGAGATACACAGAAACCAACTGACTTGCTTAAGACAGAACTGGGAAGTGTCAGAGATGTTTCTTGAATGTAGAAATCATGACTTTAACTAGTGTTCTTGCAGTCTTCCATTCTGCCTTTGTGACAAGGATCTTTAATATGATGCAGAGCATGAGAAGAGGTCCAAACGCAAGGTTTGCACAAAGTCCAGAATCCTGATTGAGCACTCAGGTGCCTATTTATTCTCTGAAATCCATCACACTGTATCCAAATCCTCTTTATCCTCTAAAACCCTTTTCAATTCCCAGCTCCTCCTATTTGCCTTTTCTTATTCCTCCAGCTCCCCTTAATCACTCTCCCTTCTGAATTCCTATGACTCTTAGAATATGTCTTTCCTCCCTCCCTCCCCCATACACACAACTTAGTATTTCATTATAGGCTGTTTTGTACTTGTTTTTTCCTGCATGCCTGATCTTCCCAGATACATGGTAAGCTCTAGGAATTCAGGGAATACTTCTGATCCCCTAGCAGGACTGGAAGCATAGTAGGTGCTCAAAGAATGCTTGTACATGACCTGATTGAGAGAAGGGACTGTCTACGTATTTTTCTCCTCAAACACCTGGTATGAGGTCCTGTGCCCAGAGGACACAGTTACCACTTGTTGCCTGCCTGCCTGCCCACTTCCCACTTTCTTGGCTGCTTCTCTGGTCTCTACCTGCCAACCACAGGTCAGCAGGAGGTTTCCAGGGAGCAGTCTGTCTGTGCTGATTTTGCCAAAAGTTTGCAGGTGAATTTGACCTCTCCTTCTGAAACCTTCTTTGATGTTGATGAGAAACAGCTCTCTTTAGCCTCCCCATCCCCCATCTCTTCCTCTAATGCATCTAAGTCAGACTGGGGAACATCTGGCTGATGTTGCCAACTTGATTAGAGCAGTCTTCTGACCCTGAGATGCAGAAATCACAAAGTGTATTCTTTTCCCTTCTCTAGAGCCTTTCATGGCTCTCAGTGCAGCTCAGCTGGCTTTGGCAAATATTGTGTCTTTTAGTATTCTCTTTCATATGGGTCCAGCTAACTGAGATGAACATATTTCATTAAGGTTGCTCTTTCCCTTTCTTCATCAAAGGACCTAGAATGCAGAACATTCTTTAAAAAAAACCCAAGGGGGAGGCTGGGGAGACGTCATTGCCCTCAAATCTGTGGAATGCTCTGCTAACATGAGTTGTGCCAGCTTGATGTGCTCATACTGGTGGAGAATGACTGGGACAAAAGCAGCATCTGTTCCAGTCAGCTGCCCGAGCTCTGGAAACAAATCTATTCTGCATCTCTGATTTCCTATTTTGATGGGTCTTGGAGCCACATTATTACAATACTTCTTGGATATGCAGAGGATGGGGCTTGTATCACAAAGGCAGTTCACAGTATCACAACCCCTACCATAGCTTATTACACTAGTTCTCAACACCCACTATATCACACACCAATATAACTCACATCACACTAACTCACAATACCCACTGAAGCACATAGAAATACAACTCACAATATGTCAGTTCATAATACCTACCATATCACATCTCAGTAGCTCACAATATCCACTGAAGCACATATAAATCCAACTCACAATATACTCGTTCACAACACCTACCGTATCACATGCCAGTACAACTTACAATATCACACTGGCTCATAATATTTACCAACGCATATGTAAACACAACTCACTATAGACCAGTTCACAGCTCCAAGAACAGCATACAATTCACTACATACAGGCTCATAACAATACTTTAGAACACTCAACACAGGTCATAGCATACCAGCTTGCAAAACCACTACTGAACACTCCAGCACAGCTCTGACTATATGTACTAGCTCACAACACTTACCACAGCACACACCAAGATAACACAAAAAGCACCAACTCAAAACACCTAGCACTAGGAACCCAGACAAAACAGCTCAACTCACATAGGACAGTAGTACATACTGACCCAACTCAAACAACACACCAGCTGATAGAACCGTGGTGTACAGTACTGCGGTAGGTGACTATATCGTAAGGCAACTTTTTGGCTTGTGGGGATCCCTTCAGTGTAGAAACTTGCATTCTTTGAGAAATAAAGAACAAATTTGATGCTGCATTTTACAATCTGCATGGGGCTATGTGATAGATCTGTTCGGATGGTGCTATTTATCATTCAGTATTCATATATTATCACTCTGCTGCCTGGGGCCAGGAGAAGCCAGCATGAGCACAATGGCTTGGAAGGGGAAGACTTGGTTATTTCCTTAGGAAAATTAGTGAACTGAGGAAGTAATAGAAGGCTGGCCTGGGCACCATTGAGGCAATGACTGAGATCTCAGGCATAGGGCTCAGTTGCCAGAGCGTGAGCATGGTCCAGCTTTATTAGAGGACCTCAGTTTGAATACTGGCTACACTATTTACAATTTGTATGACATTGGGAAACTCACTTTCCATTTCTAATCCCAAATTTCCATTCCTATAAAATTTGGGTGAAAGGGTTAAAGATCTCTAGTTCTCAGCTAATGGTCTTACGCTCCAAAATGGTCAAGAAGCAGTGGGCTGGGGCTGGGAAAGGAAAGGAAGGAAAAGAGGTAACAAAACAATAGAGTTATTTCCTTGTTTTCTTAGAGCAGGGAGTTGTTTTTGTTGACTTGTTTTTTGCGCCAGGGAGAGATATATGGGGGCAAGGGGTCTAGGAGAAGCAGAGAAGGTAGAATACTTAGAGGAATGTGTTATCAAATTAATTGAGGGATCTCCTGTCTAACAGGGTTGGGAACTATTTTAAAATGACTTCTTATGACCAAGAATGAGTTTGTGGATTTTGGTAGAAGGCTACTGGATTAATTATGTCTGTAATAAGCAGGAGTTTTTTTGGAATCCTGAAAACACACACACACACACACACTTGTAGACACACATGTTCCCACACATGTATAGCAAGATACAATTTGGAGATTACTCTGATTTTAAGATATTTTCCTTTCTTAGTCTCTTTGTAATTTTTATCCATTGATCTCATTGTTAATTTGAGTCAGCTAGAACAAAGTGAATTCCTCTTCCATGTGACACTCTTGGACCCTTTGAATCATCTGAATACCCAGGCTAATGTAATAACAATCTAAGTTACATTCCATTATATTGTATATAGTTCTGGGTAAAGGAAGGGCGTGTGTGTGTGTGTGTATGTGTGTGTGTGTGTGTGTGTGTGTGTGTGAGAGAGAGAGAGAGAGAGAGAGAGACTCTTTTTTCTATGGGTCTGTAAGTGCTCCAAAGGCAACATCCAGTCTTCCATACCTTTCCTATATACAATTCGAGTGCAAAATTCAATAGCAGCAACACCAAAAAAGTCATTTAATATACATTACTGATGAACTCATATTCAATTACACACCCAGATACCAGGATCCTGGTCTCTGAAGCTGGGGTAGAGAACCTGCAGCCTTGAGGCCACATGTAGCTCTCTAGGTCCTCAAGTGTATCCCTTTGAATCCAAACTCCACAGAACAGATCCCCTTAATAAAAGGATTTGTTCTGTAAAACTTGAACTTAGTCAAAAGGTCATACCCAAGGACTTACAAGGCCACAGTTTCCCCAACCCTGGCCACCATTCTGTAGAGGCTGTTGATCAGCTGTGCTCAAAGGAGCTTCAGCTATAGCTCATGGTATTTGAGTTTAGACCTAAGAAAGAACTTCCTGAAAAGAGGGGTGGTATACATCAGGGCAGAGTTTCTGACTTCTGAGACTAAAGGCTCTTTAAAATGAGATGAATGCTTACTGTGTGTTTTAGGTTCACTGGAGTTCCATATGAAGGCAGAAAAGTAGATTAAATGATTTCTTAAGGTCCCCTCTAGCCTTGAAATCTAGTGATGCTTAAAGAAGCCAAGTCCTTGCTGAGTAAGAAGTTGGCCTTGCACAGCTTTGTCCATCTAAATTAAAGCCCCCCACCCCGCCCCAGTACAGGGTCCTTTATCTGGCTTAGGGAGCTCTGATTACAATTAACTTCAGAAATATTTATTAAATGGCTATGATATTCAAGGTGACAGGCTGTGTGGAGTAATGGAGTCAGGGATACCTGGGTTCAAATTCCATTTCTTACTATAGGTATAACATAGAGTTGGGCTCAGTGTGCCAGTAGAACTTGGGATAAGAATTACTCTCAGACCTTTCTTTCCCTCCCCACTCCCCTTTTTTTTGGTCCAGAATTGTGATTTCAGTGGTAAAAAAAAAACAAAACAAACCAAAACCCAATGTAATTTGTATTCTTACCAAGTTGTGCAAGAGGTTAAGTGACTTGTGTGAGAGGTATAGGTATGAATAGAGCATGCCTTGCTAGCATACTGGCCACATGACCATGGATGACTCATTTGCCTCTCATACAACTCTGTAAGGCATTGGTGGAGAGAGTTTTCATCCTGGGAGTTACTTACACCTTACACCAATCACAGGTCTGGTCTCCTCTGTGCACATTAAGATATAAAAACATTAGTTATAAAGGTGCTGTAGATATAAAGACAACAATGAAGTTGTACCTGCCTTCAAGGGATTTATATTCTTCTATAGGGACAATGTAACATGAATCCAAACAAGCATGGAGGATTAAAGCAGGGACAACTGGTGAGACCAGAAGAAGGCTCTCAGGAGGAAGTGGCATCTTGAAGAAGGAGAAAACAATGAATGAATAAGATACAGTGAGAAAGAAGTAGATGTGGGGTTTTAAATAACTTTTGGACAAGCTGTTTTTCTGGGAGCTGTTTTGGAGAAGAAACTCCAAAACTGATTGAGGAAAAAAAATCTTGAAAAATAAACTTTCTAAAACTAAGCTGGCGAAGGCATCACCGGGCTACAGTTCATCTGAAAAAGATACATAGATTTTAATAGCCTACAATATCAGTACAATTCATCACGGTCAGCAAATGCAGTGGTCCACACCTATAATTCCTGCTGCTGGGAAGCTGAGGGTGGTGGATTGTTTGAGTTTGGGAGTTCTGACTTGTAGTAGGCTAAACTGATTAGATATCTGCACCAAATCTGGCACGAATATGGTAAACCCTTGGGATTGGGGGGCCACCAGCCTGCCCAAGATGGGGAAAAGTGACCTAGACTGGAAACGGAGCACATCAGGGCTTCCATGTCAATCAAGAGTGGGATTGAACATTTTGAGCAGCCAATATACTTCCAGCCTGGTTGATATAGGGAGACCCAGTCTCAAAAAAAAAAAAAAAATCACTGGTGTTATATGACATCGAGGAAAGTTTTTGCAGTCTGATGTTGCATTAAGGGAAGCATTGTAGCCAGGCATAATGGCAAGATGGCAACCCTATTCTTTGTCCTAGATACCTATCATATTCTGTTCAGTTCCAGATACCACATTTTAGGAAAGGGTATTGACAAATTGGAGACCAACTTAGTAAAGGCAATTAGGATGGTGAATAACTTTGAGGTTATGCCAGGTGAATATCTACTATAGAAAGTAGAAATGTTTTACCCAGACTAAAAAAGACTCAGGGGAACATAATTGTTGTCTCCAAGGACTGTCATATGGAAGAGAATTCACTTTGTTCTAGTTGGCCAAAATTAACAATGAGATCAATGGACAAAAATGACAAAGAGACAAAGTTAGGATTGACATAAGGAAAATATTTTAACAATAAGAATAATCTCCAAATCAAATGGTCTCCATTTGATGAAAATAGGTTCCCCACCCACTGAATGTCTTCCATCAAAAGACTAGATAACCACTTGTGGGGTGTGTTGTAGAGGGAGTTTTTGTTCAGGTAGAGTTTGGAGTAGATGATGTTTAAAGTCATTTCCAATGCTGAGTTCCTGTGATTCAATAGGTACATTCCAGGTATCCCTAGTTAAGAGAACAGCTAGTAATCCTGTTTGGTTGGAACACAGAGTTCGAAGGGGAAAAATATGAAGACTAGATAATGAAAAGTTGAAGAGGAAAAATATGAAGATTAGAATAAAAAGTTGAAAACCAATTTTGGAGGCCTTTACATACCATATTCATGAAGTTGTATTTTACCCTGAAGGTAACAGAGATCACTGAAGATTTTTGTTTGGGGGGGTGGGGGTGATATGAACAGAACTGTGCCTTAAGAAGATTATTCTGGCAGTTGTATAAAGGATACACTGGAAAGGGGAAAGACTGGAACCTGGGAGACCAATTAGGAATCTGTTGCATAGTTTAGGAAGTGGTGGTAAGGCCTTGTACTAGGATAATGACCATAAATGGAGACGAGATGAATATGAGAGATATTTTGGATGAGAAGTGGCAAGACTGAACATCTGACTCATTACAGGAGGACAAGAGAAAAGGTATGTTCTAGGATAACTCAGATGTCGCAAACGTGTGACTGAGAGGATGGTGGTACCTTAAATAGAAACAGGGAAGACTGGACGAGAGGCAGATTTTGGGGGTGGGGGGAGGATAAATTTCATTTCTGAGCCATGGAGTTTCAGATGTTGTCAGCAGAGAGATTAGTGCTGGACACACAGATTTGATATAATCTATGTAGAGATGTTTATTGAACCCTTTTGAAGGGATGAGATCACTAAAGGAGAGAACATAGAAAAGAGAACCAGAACAAAAGGACCTCTTAGACCACTACAGTTAGAAGGTGAGAAGTGTCCTTGTAGGAGTGAGAGATGTTTCTTAGGAGACAACCACAGTTAGTGGCTGAGAGATGACCCAGCAACGGAGACTAAAGAGTGGCAGTCAGTTCTGTCACAGGAAAACATGGAGAGTGAAGTATCATGGAAGCCAATGGAGGGAAGAGTGCTGAGGAGAAACTAGGGTAGTACAAAAAACTTCAGAGCTCAAATAGAGTGAGAAAGGAGAAAAGTTGGGATTGTTGGTATCTTTGAAGAACAATTTCATATGAAAAGCACATCTTTTCCTGATAAATTAATAGAATGGGAGCTTCTTGAGGGCAGGAGGCAGGTCTGAATAGTCTTAACTTACATTTGTATATTGTTTTCAGTATTACAAAATGTTATCTTCTTGTTTTCATTCTATTTATTTTTCCATTTTCCCTAGCCCAGTGCAGCAATTCAAATTTATGTAGTACCTTACAGTTTACAAGGCACTTTCCTTACGGCAATCCTATAAGGTAGGTGATGTGGGTATGATTAGCTCGTTTTATAGATGAAGGGACTGAAACCCAGCGAGGTTGACCAGTTTTCCTGTAGCTGCATAGCTAGTAAGTGTCGGTGCTAGGACTTAAACCCAGGTGTTCTCACTCTGAGTCTAACATTCTTTCATTAAAATATGTCTCTTGCTTTAAACACCTAAAGGGTTCTTCTTTTCTTAAAAAAAAATGGTTCATTGATGCTTCCTGTTTCTCTAGTATTTTTGATGTTATTTTGGTTGTGTCTGACTCTTCATGATCCAATTTGGGTTTGTTTTGGCAAAGATGCTGGAGTGATTTACCATTTCCTTCATCAGCTCATTTTACAGATGAGGAAACTGAGGAAAATAGGGTCGAGTGACTTGCCCAGGATCACACATCTAATAAGTGTCTGAGGCTAGGTTTGAACTCAGGAAGATGAGTCTTCCTGACTTCAGACCCAGCACTATCACTGTTATTTCCCAATATGCCTCCACCTACATTAGCGCCTCCCCTTGAAACAAAGAAAAAAAATTAAGAGAATCAACCAAAAGACCTATTTCAGACTCATCTGACAGTATACACAACAGGCCACACACAAAGAAATCCCTCCAACTAAAGGAGGGAAGAACATTTCTGCATCACTTCTTTGGTACCAAGAGAAATCATTATAATGATTTATCATTTTGCATTTTGTTGTTCTTTTCATTTCCATTGTGGGTATTATTTTCCTTGTTACTCATTAATAATGTGAAGTGCTTTAAGGCTTACACAACTAAATATATATATATGTACATTTATATACATACATATAGACAGATACACAAAATCTTAATTAATCCTCACAAGAACCTTGTGAAATAGGTGCTACTATTATCCTCATTTTACAGATGAAGAAACTGAGGCAGTCAGGTTGTCACCCTGGTTTCCATGATGCCATCTAGCTGACTATAGTACATTATAGCTTTATATCCATTAGTTCAATTATACGTACATCAATATCATTCTGTATCAGTTAAAATATCTTTTCGTTTCTCTGAATTTCTATTTTTCATATCCTATGACACAATGATATTCTATTACATTCGTATAAAATAGGTTTTATCCATTCTCCAATTGATGGACCTTTACTTTACTTTGCTACTATAGAAACTGTTTTGTGTTTTTCTAGCTTTCTCAGTGAGTAGGGGAGAAGGGATGGGAGGGAGAGAAATTGAAACTGAAAATAAAATTGAATAAAAATTATTTTAATATTTTCATATATATCATAGATCTGCATAGAATGTGATTGTATATGGGACATTTCTTTCTGTATTGGACTTTCTCTGGGGATATATGCCCAGCAGTGGAATCTTTGAGTCAAGGGGGTATAAACAATTTATTCACAATAGGGTCTTAATGAACATTTATCAGGTTGAATGAAATGGAACCGAATGGAACCGTCATCGCCTTCACCACCTTCCTCTCATCGATGGTCCTTTCTAAAATCTCAGGTGTGATTTCCTCTCAGCTTTTGCTGTTAAGACTCTAATAGTTCAACCAGGCAATGCTTCGGGGAGACTCCACACACTTGGGCGAAGGTAGAAGGAATAAAATGGTGATAGGAGAAGGAATGAAGTGTTTTATTGAGCAATGGGGGGAAAATATCTAGTGACAGCCTAGGTATCCTCTGGATAAGAATGCCCAGATGTGAGTGAAGATCCTGCCACCCCACATCAGCATGGAGGGGAGATTGAATGTGCACTGCCATATGGAAATGTCAGTGTAGATCTCATATCCCTGCCCTGCCTACCTTGTAGGTGGATTATTCCTAACCTCACGAAATACTAATAGACTTCTTCTTTCCAATTTTTCTGCTACAACTCTAGTTCAGGTTTTAATCCTGTGTATGGACTATTTCAAGAGCCTCCTACCTGCTCTCCTCACCTTCAATTTCTCCTCCTCCAATTTATCCTGCACAGCATGGTCAAATAAGTTTTTCTTATACAATGCAGTGATGGTTCAAAACCTTCAATGACTCCCTGATGCCTACTGAAAAAAAAAACCAGATCCCT
Source organism: Bettongia penicillata ogilbyi (assembly GCA_023548195.1). Classification (NCBI taxonomy): domain Eukaryota; kingdom Metazoa; phylum Chordata; class Mammalia; order Diprotodontia; family Potoroidae; genus Bettongia; species Bettongia penicillata. Next base: position 13,459,490 of record JAJHZJ010000031.1, on the reverse strand, counting down.
TGACCTGACATTCAAGACCCTCCATCTGACCCCAACTCACCATTTGAGCATCATGTCTCATTTTGCACCATACTTCCCAGCCATATGAACTTTGCTGAGTGCTGAACATGTATCAAGATTTCTCAATCCTGAACCTTTGCTCATGCTCATTCCCAACTAGAATGCCCTTTCTTTCTACCCTTTATCCTTCGAATTTTACTATTTTAATCTTTTCTTCAGTCTAATATGCTCATATTCTTTAATTGAGTCTTGTATGGGTTGACTTCCAATCCCATTGGAGAGACCATGGAGTCGATGGAACACTGGACTTAGAATCAGGAAGACCCATGTTCAAATCCCTCCTCAGGTTATTAGCTGTGACCTTTCCTTACAGTCCCTTACAGCTTTAACCAATCATTCTATGATTCCTCCTCTGAATATACTCAACATTGTCAATATCTTTCCTAAAATGCTACAGTATGCCCAGTATGGAATAAAATGCTCCAGATGTCATCTGCCTGGAGTCAGAGTCAAGCAGTTTCTCTATCCTTTCCTTTTTCAGGTACTGTTCCTCCAAACCTCCTCTCTCTATGTCCTACTCCAGCCTTTCCAGTAAACATTTACGTCCTTCTTGGGGCTTCACCAGTCCTTTATCCTCCCCTTCTTTTGAAAGGTCTTCAGGCTAGCCAGTCAGCTTTACCACTCATCTGGCTAAAGTGGGGACTCACCCAAGGGGAGTGGGCAAATTGCCCATTAGTCAGACTGTCTGATTTGACTTTGGCTCCAGGGTCAAACAAGGGAGATGCGTCCATCTGCCACAAAGTTGAGTTAAAAAAACACACTGAATGTAATTGAAGTCCCCTTTCCCCATTCAGGTCCCCAAACTCAGCCTTAGTTTTGAAAGAACAATACTTTTTCCATTCTTCCTTTATTTTGGAATAGTGATAGCCCTACCTACAATGTGCGTAAGGCAATGTGAACTCAGAGGACCTTGGAATTTGTTTCATTGACATGATGCAGGGCACTTAGCCCAGGGGGCTGTCGAGAGAGGAGTCCCAGCCCCCACTCACCTAGCATCACCAACACACTCACACACACACACACACACACACACACACACACACACACAGAGCTGGCACCTACCAGATTTGTTTTTATATTCAATGTCAAAGCCAGTGATGATGCTGTTCCCATCGAATCTTTGAGTCCAGCGCAGGTTCATGCTTCGGGCCTTCACTTCCCGGATCTCTAGCTCAGGAGGGTCTGGGGGCTCTAGGATTTTTGTGGGTAGGGGAAAGGTAGAGGAGAAGCCAATGAATGACAGCAAAATTTTCCTCTTGTCCTTACCTATTATGGAGGGTTTTAGACTCTCTTTATCTCTCCCTGAGGAAGGATTGGGTACCCCGGGCTTGGCCAGTTTGGACTTCAGTCTTTTGTTGGGGTCTGGGTGAGAGATCTAGTTGTTGTGGCTTGAGAACTGAATTTAAAATCCCACTCCATGACTTCTACCTTATTCTAATCTCTTTCTTGACTTGGGGGAGGGCACTAATGGTTAAGCTTCCCAGGGATTTCCAGAGCCAAGAACCTTCCCCAATGGATAATATCCTCTAGGCACTGCCAAGGAGAGACCCATCCACAGGATCAATCTTTTACTAGCTTTATATTTCATTCTTATCCTTCTCCCAAAGAGGTAACAAGAAGGTTCTGATCCTATTCAGCTCCATCTATCCACTTGTGAAGTGGGTCAATGGGCATAATGTAGGCTAGCATCATCACCAACTTTTGCCTTCCTAGTCTGGAACTGGTGTAGCTCTGACCTCCCACCCTGGTCCAGAGGGTCAATTAAAGAGAATTTTACATCAAATGCCTTTAGACAACATCCTATCTATGTCTGGTGCCCACCCCTTCCTCTTTGTGGTAGTGGAAGGGATATCCCTTGCTGAGATGGGGGGCTGGGAAGGGACAGAGAGGGTACCTTGCACAGTGAGTTGTATCAGACCCCGGTCCTCCCCATAGGAGTTGATGGCATGGCAGCTGAAGAACACAGAGTCCCCACGGTCAGCTGGCTTCAGCTTTGATAATGACAGGGGGCAATGAGGAGGAAGGGAAACAAGCAAGCAATTCAGAATGAGCCAAAGAAAGGTAAGTTCCTGGGATGTGTATGGGGGTGGGATTTTTGTATGTTTTTTTCCTGTGATTCCTCGTCAAGTGACCTCAGGTCCATGGATATGGCAGATTGGTTCTATTTCCCATTACTTGCTCCCAAACAAGTCTGGGGGAGTGGAAGGAGTGCTAGATTTGAGTCAGCAGACTTTAGTTCAAATCCTCTCTTCCATTTACTATCTCTGTGATTGGGTACATCACTAAGATTCTTTGAGTCTCAGTTTCCTTATCTGTAAAATGAAGGCAGTAGACCAGATAACTATAAGGTCTTTCCTGTCTCTAAGACTGTGATCCTATGATTCCAATAAGTTGGAGGCAAAAAATATCATAGAGAAAAGGGATGGGGAATGTTATCTCCTACCCAAGGAGAAATGCCATTTCAATCCAAGGGTGGGGGAAACACTAGGGTTGTGTTACTATGAGAACAGGGCCCCAGAGACAGATACATAGGGGAAATGACAAAAGGCAACAGATAGATTAGTCATTAGGATTCTGGAGGGCTTCCTGAATATGCTATGAAAAGAACATTTTTGGAGTTAAAATAGGGAGGGTCTGAGGGTTCTAATTATGGAGAGACCTGTGGTGTTCCAAGCATGGGGTTAGGCTATGGTATTCTAAGTACTGGGGGAAATGCTATGAAATTCTAAATATGCTGTCAACAGAAGACTTATATTCTGAGAATAAAGAGGTTTCAAAATCTGAGAAGCAACTCATACTGATTCCAGGGGGTTGGGAGGAGGGGTGGGTAGAATCTATTGCTTGTGTTGGATTGAGAGGGCTCCGATTTTCCTGCCAGTAGTCAAGGTTATCTTGGATGAGGGAACCCAATCACTGCCAAATTAAAGCAGCTGTACTGCAAGGAAAAGGAATGAAGACCAGGTGACTTTGCCATATAGCTTCACTCTGATGGAAAAGACTGGGAGATGGAGGAAACCAGCTCTTCTAAGCAGGTCATGACACAACCCTGGTTTCCAGGTCTATATTCAGCATGCTTCTGTGCTAGTTTTCTTGCTGATTTGCTTTAATGTGACCTCCTACTGAATGGCAATCTCTTACTCTTTATTGAGAAATCCCACATTGGAGAAATGGAAGCTGGGCAAATAGGTTGCTTTACCCTTTCTGGGTCAGGGAAATCAGTGGGATAATTCCTCATCTTCCCCCTCTCCACTTCCTTCCATTCCTCCAATGCCAACCCAGTCAAGAATGTTCTGGGAAATAATTTTGAATGAAGACCTGTTGGGTTAAGTTTAAAAGTTGGTAACATTGATCCCTAAGGATTTTCCCAAAAGGAACAGAGGCCCTTTGTGTTCATTGTGGTCCCAGACCTTCACACCCTATCTGCCTATTCTGAAGATACTTCAAAAAATTAATGAATTTAGCTGAAGGGAACTTTGGGGTTTGGGTATGGGTGTCAAGGTGGGCAGACAGTTGCTTACCTTAAGAGTAGATATGACCTCATCACCATTGTCCTTGGTGGTGATGGCATATCTCATGACTCTGTCTGGGTCAATGACCGTGTCCCCCTTCTCCCAACGGATGATGATGGGGCGTTCTCCTCGTGCAGTGCAGTTCAGTTCCTTTGTGTGACCTTTGATGGCGATGGTAGTATTAGGATGTGAGGTGATCATGGCTGGTACTGGAGAAAGAAGGAAAAGGAGTTAGAGATAAATATGGGGTAACCTCAGACCCTAGGAAAGGAAATCGGCAGGAAAGTAAGACCAAGCTTCCTTCCTTCTCTGCCTTCAGTTGTGTTCCGCTCCTCAGAATATCTGACTCTGAATTGTCAGGGATTCCGATAGCTCACAAATGACAATAGGAAATGCATCCCCCTACCCTCATCCTCCCTCCTCACCTGCCATTCTGGACTTTAGTAAATAGCACCATGTACATGAGATGAAAACCACATTCACTCTATAGGTATAACCAGTAAAGTTGGCTGTCAAACTTGCCAGGCCAATATAAAGGAGTAAGGGTGAGGTAAAAGAATGAAGTAGCTGGGATATGTTCCCATCAATTTCCCTGACCCTACCTTGTCTCAGAAGCACTTAACCTAGTCTGTAAGAGTCAGGGTTGGGGGCACAGGACCCTGATGATCTGGTCCTGGACATTTGTCTCAGCTCTCTGAAGAAAGTTACTTACTTTGAAAGGTGGTGAGCTCTGTGTGGTTTCACATGTGATTGAAGCAATTCTCTCCCTGCAGAACAATTGGGACCCCTTTCTTTTTTAACCTTGCCTGTGTTTGCATGCCCTCTTCAGGATTCATTACCATGGGAATGGTCCAGGGATGTATGTCCTATTTATATATTCACAAGAAAGCAGAGGCCCTTATGCAGATTCTCTACCTAGGGGATCTAACCAGAGACCCCACTATGTTTATCTGTGGGTTATAGGAAAGATTAGGATTAATGAAGGATTTATCAGATCCAATATCCTCATTTTACATAGGGGGAAACAAGCTCAGAGAAGTTAAATGACTTATCCCACATCACACAGCTAGTAAGTAGCATATTTAGGATTTGAACCCAGTTCTACTGACTTCACAACTAATGCCCCTTCTGTTAGACCAATCCTGCCTCTCTTACTTCATCAGGATAGAAATAGTTTAGAAAGGCTCTTTTGTCGATCCTTGCCCTAAAGAGGCAAGACTTCACCTAGCCCAAGCAATAACTCTGATCTTAGAAATTCCCAGAGGATACCCATTAGGCAGCATCTCCCCATAGTTGTGCCTCTGTTGGAACTTTGAGTATCCAGGGCCCTTCTCACACTCCCTTTTCCTCTATTAGATCCTCTTCTCAGGGTTTGGCAAACTTAAGCTAAGTGAAATATGAACAACTGACTAAGTTCTTAATAAACTTTAAAATATTATACATGTGAAGGTTTTCTGGGAGGGTGGGGTTGATTCCATTTATGTAAGGAGTTCCCTGAAAAGAACTCGTTCTCCCAATACAGCCCAATGCTTGCTGTACCATTTATAATCTCGAAGTTGCTTGGGACAGTAATAGATTAAATGACTTTCCCTATGTCAGCACTTGCTGAGGGTAAGAGGTAGCACTTGAATCCAGGACTCCCTGACTCTGAGACCTTCTCTCTCTGCTCATTATCCTGCTTCTCAAATGTGAGTTATTATTCTTAATAATATCTTATCATGATTAACATTAAAAATGTTGCCTTTGGAATATTTGCATTTTAAGGAAGACTAAACATAAGTCAGCTGTGATGATGGCATTTTCTGGCTGCTCAGCCTGTGAGTGGGACAAGGTTGTTTTTTTTTTTTTTTTTTTTTTTTTTTTTATAGAGGTCTTTTTGGCTTCCCTGAAATCACCGTAGGCAGCCCTGTCTCAGCGGACCCAGTCGCTAGGCCTCTCTGCCAATGTGGTAGGATCTCAGCACATTCCCCAGTCCCGGATCATCAAATAATGAAGCAGATAAATTTTATAATGCGCAGCTTTACACCAGGATATACAATAAAATGCGAAAGACAAATAACTAGGTGCAAGTTATAATGAAGAAAAAGCCTGCAGTCAGAGACATGCGAGTATGAATTATTGACTAAGGTTTTACACTCTCAAGGATGTGAGGAGGAATATTTTTCCATCAAAGATTTGCATAATTCACTCGTATAAACCTGGGTGGAATATAGAGTATGATTTTACATCAACAAGTCGGGCTTTGCATTGCAGATGCCCTCCATGTTTTAAAGGAGCTTTGGAACAGGAGGGCAGAGGGAGGAGCTGGGCTTGTTTCTGCCATTCCTCTAGACCACAGAACAGACCCGAGGCTGAGGTCCAGGAGGGTTTGTCTCAGCAGGGAGGTGGCAGGAATCAGATTCATACTTGAGACCCTTCAAAGGGTAGGGGGTCAGGAATCAGGTGAGTGTGTAGGGGGCAGAAGATCAAAGGTTAAGGCTAACTAAGCACAAGACACAGTGCCTTCCAGGAGAAGGGCAAGGAAGATGGTTTAGTGGGAAGCCAGATCTGTGGCTGGGGCTATAAGGTGGCTTCTTTTCAGAGGTCTCCAAATGGGCCATACACGTTACAGCCCTTGCCTTCAGGAAGTCATGCCTGTGAGCCATCTGACTGGTCATACAGAGGGGCAGGCTAGGAGGCATAGAGACTTACAGGCAAGATGGAACGTTCCTATCTCTATAGCCAAAGCATGTGGAGTTTAGTCTCTCCCTTTGTCTTGTTTTGCTTTAGTTCCTTCTGGTTGGGGCTGGGGGGGAAGGGAAGAAGAAGAAGAAAGAAAATATAAGAAGCTAGGGGGTGGGAGAGAGGAGGAGGGGATCATAATGATAAAAAAAAAGTCCCTTTGCTCAAGCCTTGGGAAATATGGAAATGCTTAGGTCCTGCTGCTCCTTGCGTGAGGGTGGAAACTCTGGGTGCTTCCTTTACTGACTGCTCTTACAGGTGCCGGTATCACAGACCCTGACCAGAGAGATAGCCCAGATCCTCTTCAAAGCCACCTGGCAATAGGGAGATTTATGAGGCAACGGGCCGAGTTCCAGGAACAAGAACCTGCCAGGGTAGGGGATAGAGAGAGGTATGTTTTCCTCGGCAGGAGGGAAGCAGTGTATGTGTTACTGAGTACATTGGTAGAGGTGGGGGTGGCGTGGGTCTGCAGTTGGGATGGCGTAAGGAACCCTAATTACTTCTGGACAACTGGGGGATGATATCATCCCATCTAGGGCAACTCCTGAATATTCCTTCAGAAAAGTCACCCATGAAAAAAAGCACAGTGAAAGAAATAAGGTCTAAAGCTTCAGGGATTGCTGCTTCTGAGAGTCTGCAGAAACGCTGCAGGGTGGTGGTAACTGATCTGAATGGGAGAAACACCTTCCCCTCCTCAAACTGGCTCATTATGCCCTGCTGCTTCACTCTTACCTTCTCAAAGGGCAGGCTTCCACCCCGCCCCACTCTGGCTCCCCCCAACTCTCCTCAGTGCATGTGCGTGAAAGAGGAGACCACACTGGGACCTTCTGCTTTCAACTCAGGGCCACGCTGGGCCCTGGGGGCAAGTGAGAGGCATCAAACCCAATGTGCTGACTCAATTTGATGTGTGGGTTTCCCTGAGAATGCCCATCCCACAGCAATGCTCAGGAGACAGCAAGCCCAGGAGGAGAACCCTGCCCTGGGGTGTGTAACCTGGGTACCACAGCGTGAAGAGCAGGCAGGGAGAGTGATGCCCTAGAGAAAGAAGCGCCTTCTTGGGAGAACTTCAGCTCTGTCTCTGCCTTCTGTCCCCTTCCCCAGGCCTATAGGGATATCTGAATCCAGGATAAAGAATGCAGGTTATGGATCAGTGATTGTCAAGAGAATTTACATTTTAACAGGACCTCAATGAAAGCAAAATCAGCACTGGAGTTAGATTTAGGAAGACTTGAGTGAAAATCCCATCTTATTCACTCACAAGCTATGTGACCCTGGGCAACTCATTTACCCTCTGCCTCAACTTCCTCATGTGTAAAATGGGAATAACAGCTACCTCAAAGCATTGCTGTGGAGATCAAATAGAGGATACATGTAGAGTACTCTGCAAACCTTAAAACTCTATGTAAATGTCAGTTATTATCTTTATAATCAATTCTCAGGGGTAGAATTTCAGGAATCAGTGGAGGAATAATTTTTTTTTAGTAGTGGTGATTGGAGAGAACCTTCTCTGGTGCCCTCACAGGTAGCCTGATCCTCCAATAGTATTAAGTGCAGGATATGATTTTTCACACTTTCTGGACATTAAATGACCTAGGACTGGGGCAGTGGTCAACTCCTGGACCCTCCTTACTATCTAGGCAGGCAGTATACCCCCTTCTTCCCCAGTAACCGAGAAGGTGGGGGTTTTTTGCCTCCAAATTCCACACTTTTCACCCCTCTACCTGTAACTCTCTGGACCAGGGATGATCTGCCTGAGTCGGGGGAACAGGTGAATTAGTGGGTACAGATTTGTGGGTACAAGTTCACAAGCTCCTTCACACTACCAGTGTGGCCTTGGGCTAATCACTTCATTTCTCTTGGCCTCAATTTCCTCTTCTGTAAAATGGAGATAATAAGAGTACTGACCTTTTAGGGTGGTGAGGAGTAAATGAGAAAATATATGTTAAGTGCTCTGTAAAACTTAAAGCAGCAAACATAAATATTTGTTATTATTATCACTTACATACAAAGAGTAGCCCAACCAGGTCAGAGACCTTGGTTTAACTGGCTTGTGGTGGTAATGAGAGAAACTCAAGGTTCTTTCCACATCTACCTCTCTCTTCCTCCAACCCATGGCACTGCAGCATCCTTCTACACTACAATGAATTACTGTAATAAATACTATTAATGTTTTATTCCATACTGGCCAGAAGGCAAAGTCTAATGAATCTCTAGCCCAAAGAGCTCTGCACTCATGGACCCACATAGATATCTATACCACCTATACTTCCAACAGGCCATGGAGAGTCACATACTCTCCTACGTGCTTATATCAAACCACAGAGTTCTGTGTGTACACACACACACACACACACACGAAAGGGCACCCATGCAGAGACATACAGAGGAGCACACAAGCACCTGCATACAACACAGAAGCATACATAAATCCCAACAGTCCTCCGTTCTGCCCCCTTCCTCCTCTCACACACAAGTTAATTTGGCCTTAGGCAACTAAATTTGGTCACTACTTATGTCTGTAAAGCCACCCCTTCAAGAAAGGTCCCTTTCTGGTGGTTTGGGCATAGGTGGCACAATTTCGTGTGTGGATTGGCAGTGGGGGGATGGGAGGATAGGGTCCATGGTGGGAGGGTGGAGACAAACATCCAGGCTGGCAGGCAGAACTGGGAGAGGAAAGAAATGTAATGCATAAACAAACAGAGAGCCTGAGTCCTTCAGTAATGTATGGTAATGACAGTCACAAAAGCAACACACTGCTCTAATAGGACACAGGAGGCTCTAATGAGATACAACTTTCCTGCTTTCTGTGGCAATGTAATTCAATTAACAGTGAAGGAAACTTCATTTTTTTAAGGGTGTTGGTGGTAGGAGAGACAACTGTCTGGGGGCTTTAAACGAGGTAGGTACAAGGGTGTCAGAACTGGCCCTTTGCTAAGTCTTCCCTGAAATAGCTCCTCTCTAGCCCCCAATACCAAGAGACCTAAATGTTGCCTGCTCTAAAGGGTCACATGCAAACATAATGGGGAGAGTGGGTGGTGGCAGTGATGGGATAATTTAAGCAAGAGAATGAAAAGCCAGCTTCCCTGGGTACCTTCGAGTTGTTGGGTATGATCAGCAAAGTAGAAAAGGGACCTTGAGTTCTGTATGGGACTAGGGATGCTCATGCTCCAAATCCTGCCTGACCAAGAGAGTCATGATAAGGGGCAGGTCATAGATCTAGGAATAAGGCTAACTTTTTTTTCCTGCTTGATTCTGCCCCTGACTTTGGGTGAGTCTTTTTACTTCCTAGGGCAGTAGTCTTCTTATCTCTAAGATGGGGGCAAGTCAGAAAACTCTGTGTTGCCTATTCCTGCCCATTTGGGAGACAGGGCCTCCAAGCCACCATATGCCTCCAGTTCTGGGTGTAGGAGAAATAAGGCAAGCTGTTTTAGGCCTGAGGACCAGGACCATGATTAGGTGTAAGTTCTCCCAGGGAATGTCTGGGCTTCATAGAATCTGAATTGACATCAGAGGTCACTCACATTTGTATAAGACCTTAGAATTTACAGAGAGCTTTTCTCACAATGACATTTCTGGACCTCAGTTTCCTCATCTGTAAAATGAAGCAGTTGGACTAGGTGACCTCTGTGGTCCCTCCCAGCTGCAAATGTATTTTCCTATGAGCCCTGTGAGATGGTGTAAACATTATCTCCATTTTACATATGACGAAACTGAGGTCCAGGGGGTTTAAATGACTTGCTTAAGGTCATTCAATAAATAGCAGAGTCAGTGGTCAAGCCCAAGTTGCCTCAATGCAATCCACCCCTCATGCCCCTGTACCACACAGCCTGCTTGGTTCACTCAGCTTGAACCACCTCTATCTTAGCCTCTGCTAAGTGGTCAACCAGTGTCTGTTCAAATCTGTGATGATGAACTCAGTCCTTTTTGAGGCAGTTCTAACTGTAAGGAAGTTCTTCCTTATATGGAGGTAAAATGTGCCTCTCAGTGACTCCTAGATCTCTGGCAGAATTAATCCCATCAGAAGGCCAATATCTTTTCTCAGAGGTGGTCTTCAAAGAGTTTGAAGGCAGAAGTCATAGGAAGCACCTAACTTCTTCCTGCTTCTTTCACTTTAGTAATCAGTATTCAGTCTCATGATTAGAAGGCATTTATAATAACAGTGGCAGTGATGCACATTTATTATGTAGCATTTTAGGATTTGTAAAGGGCCTTATCCCATTTAGTCCTTACAACAAAACAATGAGGCAGGTACTGTTATCACCTTCATTTTATAGATGAAGAAACAGAAGCAAAGAGAGGTTAAGAGACTTGTCCAGGGTCATATTGCTAATCTGAGGGACAATTTAAACTATGCCATCCCTATTAAATTTAAAATTGTTTTCAGTTGGTAGTTATGAAGAAAGCCTTATTCCCACTTTAAAGGCCTGCACTTGCAAGGATACTCGACTGAGAGCCATGGCAATGGCCATCCTGGCTGAGCAAAAAAACTGCACCTGGAACTCCTGTCTCCATGCATTTACACTGGCTGCTCCCATGTCTTCCCCTCCACCTCTTAGAAGGCCTCAGTTCCTCCAAAGTTCAGTTCAAATATCACCCTAAGTGGGAAGCCTTTCTTGGTCCCTCATAGCTTCTGCTATGTGAGATGCCCAGTCATCTCTCTTCTACCTATCCTGAAGCCTGCTTCTTCACTTTCCCACTGGAGAAGAGGGTAGAGGGAAGGACAGAGGTGGGTAGGGGCAGGGTGTACATACGTGTTGTCTCTCCCATTAGAATGGAAGCTACCTGAAGATGAGAACTTTTTGCTATTTCCTTGTATAGAGCTACTTGTCCTGTGCCTGGCATATAGTAAATGCTTAGTAAATGTTTGATAATTGATTGACTGATTCCTTTCTCTACACCTGGAAATGGAGATGGCAGCAATAACTTGTTTCAGTACAGGGCTTCCCTGTCATCCTTGATGTCTGAGAAAAGGTAGACACACAGAGAGAAACAAGCCAGAGCATCTATATAGCTTTTGGCCCCCACCTAATGACAGGAATGATATATATATAGTCCTGGGGTTCTGGTGCCCATATCCACCAATGTCAGCTAGTATCAAGATGAGAACTGAAGGCCACATCATTCTATTTCCCTCCCTGACCCAGTGGTGAGATCATCCCTTTATGATGAAATACCATATTTCTCTCTCTACGACACAGGTCCAAGGTGCCAGGTGGTCAGACACTCAGGCCGTTGTTGCTCTGTCCCTTTTAGAATGGTGAAATTGCATCAGATTTTCCCAGAGGTCCTTGGCTCAATGCCCAGCAATCTCTCCCCTACCTATCCTGAAGTCTGCTTCTTTACTTTCCCTCTGGAGAAGAGGGTAGAAGGAAGGACAGAGGTGTGTAGGGGCAAGGTGTTTATGGGAGTGGAGAGAGCTGCTCTTGGGGAGGAACAATTTTTTCCCCTTGACCTGGGGACCCTCCCTAGGGAAGCAGGCAGAGGGGTGAAGAAATCAATTTCAGTAACAAGATAGTTGTCAGAATCCAATGTAACCTGTTCCCATCTGTGAAATTGCTCTCTGGATGGCTCCTGTCACTGAGGACAGAGGCACTGTCCAGGAGAGATGCTATTTACATTTTAATTTGATGGCAAGAGGATGATAGATTTTTAAAGCACCACATGCCACACAGGCCACTCATCTCATCCCCAGGGAAGCAACGAACTTTCCAATACCCTTCAGGGATAGGAGAGCTGGCCACTTGGAGGCTATCAACTGTCAACTTCTTGACTTTTTTCTCTGTCTGAGGCCCTATACAGCATGAAGTCCCACCATCTCTAACAGAAGACCTTCCCCCAACACCTGATCCCCTTCCCTGCCCCCACAATGTCACCAGCCTGCATCCTGGACCATTGCCAGTTGTCTTGTCTTTCGTCCCTGGAGTCCAAAGCCTTGCTTAAATCCAATTTATGCACAAGTCAAGACATCACCCTCATGATGTCATTGGTAGTCTTTGAGAATGAAGGATGGACAATGACAGCAACAGGGGGTGTCTAACTTGGACGTTGCTCCAGCCCAACACCTCTACTCACTATTCTTATGTCTTTCGCTCTCCCATCCTCCTTATGCCCGGGCAAAGCAATCGTGACCAAGGAAGATACAAAGCCCATCTCCACAGATCCCCTGCTTCAAAACCTTGTTCAAAGCTCACTTCCTCTAGAGAAACTTCCCTGATCAACCTCACTTGCTTCTGAATGCCTCTTTACTCCGTGGGTTTTCCTATCTGCTCAGTTTTTCACTGTTGTCTAGTAATGACTTATATGTTACTCGGTAAGCCTTGAAAAAGTGAGCATATGTATGTATATTACATCTTCCTCATGGAACTGAGGCTATATTTGATTTATATATACAAGTACATATGAAAGCATATGTATTCTGCATATGCACATGCATGTGTATACATGTACACATATTCTGCATGCATTTGGGGCCATATTTGATTATATATATGTGTGTGTGTATACATATGTACATACCTACTTGTACAACATATTCATGTATGAATGTATGTATTTAAATATATGTATACAGAGATATTTTGTCTTTTCCCACCATGCTTAGCACACAGTGGACATTTAGTATTGTACTTTATATCACTCGACTAATTCCCCAGAGGAGAGTGTGAAAAACCATTCCTAGAAGGGTATTGGCTAACTTCTCCAGACCCCACTGGGTATCACACACAGAAAAGTCACTACCCCTTTCCTTCAGGAGAGGTTATCTCAGGGACGTAGCATAGAAAAAGAAATAACAGCATCACAGCAAAAATAATAACAATAATACTCCATATACTTATAAAGTGCATTCTGCTTTCCAAAAGTCAATTCACCCCCATTCACTGTTTCCCATCCTCATGACAAATCTAGATTTCAAAAGAGCAGGTATTTTGATCTCCAATTGAAAGAAGAGACTGAGGGTCAGAGAGGGGAAATGTTTCAAAGAGCATTGTAAAGCAATAGGGCAGGGCTGGGACTAGACCACAGGTTACTTGGTTCCCCTCTGCACTGCCTGAGCTAGTGTTCTTTGCTGGATCATCATGCATTTTCCACTCCCTAATTAGGAGTGTCCCTCAAGGTTTTATACCAGACTCTTTTCTCTTTTCTCTTGGTGATCTCATTCCCTCCCGTGGGTTTATACATCACCTCAGGCAGTTTCTGTACAGGGGACAGAGTATAATGGGGAGATGAGAGTTCTTCTTCATATTTCTTTCTTTCCACACTAATGAGTTTGGCTCAGTTGGAGTTTCTGACAAATCACCAAATCACCAGAGGAAGCAGAGACTCAACTAAGCCCTTATGGGAAGTAGGAGGGCTTGGAATTTTATGGTGAACAAGATAGGAATTTCAAGAATGAGTGACCTGAGAATCTGTGAAATGCATATTTAACTGTGCTAACTCATGTTTGAGACAGGGCAGGTTGGAGGAGTACACCAGAGGGGAGACAGGGAGGGGTTGGGGAGAATGAGGAAGTGAAGTCATGGAAATAAATCTGGAGTCAGAGGTTGCTTTTCAGTCATTCAGTAGTATTGGACTCTTTGTGACTTCATATGGGGTTTTCTTGGCAAAGATACATGAGTGTTTTGCCATTTCCTTTTCCAGATCATTTTACAAATGAGGAAACTAAGGCATAATGAGATTAAATGACTTGTCCAGGGTCAAACAGCTAGTAAATGTTTGAGGTTGGATTTAAACTCAAGTCTTCTCCACTGGAGGTCCAGCACTCTAGCCATTGTGCAAGGTAGCACACAGGCCACTGCAAATCACCTTTCAGTTTCTCTCTCTTCCTCTCTCTGTTACAAATGCCACTGCCCAGCTCCACTCGTGGTTCCCTCCCAGAGAGGGAGCCACAGGAGTCAGAGGATGTAGGTTGAAATCCTACCTTTGACATTTACTCACATGTGTGACCTAGGGCAAACTGCAACTTTCCTAGGAACTTGTTCCTTAACAAGTTAGGAACCTTAAAATGAAAGGTACCTAGAACTATGATCTTGAGTTAAGAAGCAAATGCAGGCCACTCCTGACTCTAAGTTCAGCACTCATTCTACTATAGACCACACTGCTTCTCCTCCCTCTTTCATACGATGACATCTTGTACACACATCCCTGTACTAGACTTTAACTCAATTTCCTAAAGAAATGCAAACAACTTTTACCTACAGCCCCCACCTTCCAACCCACTCTCTGATCTTTCCAGATGATGATAGGCTCATGCAGAACTGTAACTAAGAGCTTTTTTTACCTGAGATAGAAATGGTGAGGGTTCATTTTCCACAAAGTCCTGCCTCCATGAAATTAGTCAGGAGGAGGGGTGGGCTTTGGGTTAGAAGTGGGCTATGAAGATGGGACTTTAGGGTAGGGTTGAGTGAAGGATCAGGGGTAGAAGTAATTGAGAGTAGAAACATCTTTCTCCTTGGTGAAGAACCCCACAAACCCTATGTCATCACCTTGGACAAAGCCCCATTGCCCCACCCTGGTTACACTTCTGAGCATGTAGAAAACCTCAGGGTTCTCTTCCCTAAAAGGAGAAGGAAGCAGGTTTTCTTTGATGGAATCCTTGTGTCCAGTTTTGCTCTTTTGCTTTGTGAAAGGATTCTCTTCCTCCTCTATCCTTCTGTGTGTGAAAGCCTTCCCTCTGTTCCCCCCTGGCACTTCTCTCTCAGCTCTGGTTCTTTTGTGTCCCTGCTTGTTAACAAGACTCCAACAAGAGTAGGAATTCCATTTGGTGGCTGGAGATAAGCCAGCCACAAAGGGCATTGTTGGCGTGTTGGGTGGTGGAACCTCAAGAGCTCCTCCCAGCCTAGCCCAGCCCAGTTCCACTGATGAAAACAGGCTTTCCCTGAGGAAGGTCTTGGGGAGGCCTCTTCTGGCTCCTCCCTCCTTTAAAGAGTCAGGACTGTGATGTTATTAATTGAACACACCAACTTTGGCTTCTTGTCTCCTCTGATTAGCCAAGCTCTACCTGAAGCATGAGATTAATGCAAATTGCATGGAAGCAATTGGTTATGCTCTTAGAGAGCTGGTGGGCAAATACTGAAGGCATCCTTACCCTTCTCCAGAGGATCAAGGGGATGGGAGCAACTGGGATAAGCCTTTGCATTTGTCAGGAAGATATCCATCACTTGTTGAGAAAAATGGAGGAAGGGTTGGTTCTACTTAGGAAACATAGCTTTCAGTCCTAGCTCTTTGCTAGCTCACCTAAATGAATTACTCAGCATGTCTGAGCCTTGGTTTCTATAGCTGTAAAATGGGATTTTTTATTCCTTGACTTATATGTTTGTTACAGAGAAGGATCCTCTTGTCTAGATTTGGAAAGAATTGTAGGCATTGGGTTTTGAATCCCTGCTCTGTATGCCTCCTGATCAGGCTGCAAGTTCCTTGAAAGCAAGGATTGTGCCTTTCCTCTCCCTTTCATAGTAGTAGTAGACAATAAATGTTTATTGATTTAAATGAATCCATCACCAGGCCTAGAATTGAGAATTCCCTAGCAACAATAACATGTATTAAGTACCTGCTCTGTGCTGAGCAGAATGCTAATCACTGGGGGAGATGTATAGATTTAGGTTAGGTCCAGTCCCAAGCTTCACTGAGGGTCTCCTATTTGCTGGGGAACTGTTCTTGGTGCTGATAACACAAAAACAGAATTGAGGGAGTTTAAAATTGAATGGGGGCGGGGAAGGGATGAAAACTTGCACAAATACAGTTATGTTCAAAATACATATAGATTAAATACAAGGGAAGAGGAAGGCACTAATAACTCTTTTTGGGGGTGGGGAAGAGGATGTAGAAAGGTCTAATGAAGAAGTCAGTTACTTGAGGTGAGTTTTGAAAGAAACTGGTGAAAGAATGGAGATGAGAGATGAAGTGTGAGTATAAAGAAGAGCAAGGAAAACAGTTTGACTGAACAACAGAGTGCAAGAAGAGGAGTTATATAGTAAAGGGCTTTCAGTACCAAGCAGAAGAGTCTGGATTTGAACACAGAGGTCATAGGAGCTTATTGAGCAGGAGAGAGACTTAGGAAAGTCACTAGGGTAGCCAAGTGAGGCATCATTTGTACAAGAGAGAGACCAGAGTCAGAAGCTAACAATTAATAGATTATTGCAATAATCCAGATGAAAGGCGAAGAAAATCTGAACTGAATGAAGGTGTAAATGGAGAGAAGTTGTAGAGGTAGAACCAACAAGATTTAGAAACTAAATGTGTCCATCTTCTAGTTTAGTGGAGGAATAAGTAACAAACATAGATAGCCAAAATAGACAGTATTACATGAGTACATTAGAAACTGATGAATATAATGACCAGTCATGATCCCAGGGGACCGACGATGATGCCTGCTACCTCCTCCTGACAGAAAGCTGATGATGGGCTGCAGATGCAGAATGAATGATTCATTTTAGACTTGGACAATGTGGGATTTATTTTGCTTGACTATGTGTGTGTGTGTGTGTGTGTGTGTGTATACATGTATATGTATATATATATATATATATATATATATATATATATATATATATATATATATATAATGTTACAAGGGTTGTGTTCTCTTTTTCTTTTCCATGGGGTGGGTTGTAGATAAATTGGGACAGCTAGGCGGTGCAGTGAATAGAGAGCCCAGGAGCTGGAGTCAGGAAGAATATGAGTTCAAATCCAGTCTCAGACATTTTCAGTCATGTGACCACAGGCAAATCACTTCACTCATGTTTATCTCAGTTTCCTTATCTGTAAAATAGGGCTAATAATAACACCTAACTTCCTGAGGTTGTTGTAGGAATCAAATGAGATAAACTTTGTAAAGCACTTAGCACAGTACCTGGCACATAGTAAGTGCTATATAAATGTCATCTGTCATGACTCTGGGATTCTATGCCTCTATTGAGCTAAGGCTTTGTGTCTCCAGAAATAACCCATTAAAATGCAAATATCAAGGAGAGGGTAGAGAAAGAACACATGAAACCATGAACACATGAATTCCTCTCTCCCCTGGGCCTCTCCTATTATCTCTTTCAAAATGTCTTATATTTTCCCTTTCATTTCCATTGCCACCATCTTTGTGTAGGCACTCATCAACCCATGTTTTCAACCCATCTAACATTCTGTATTATGTTACTCTCCTCAAGGACCTACAATAACTCCCTACTACCTGTTGAATCAAGTTAGAATTTGCCTTTCAAGGTTCCTACAATCTAGCCTTACTTTACCTATACAACTTAACTTCTTGTTACCCCTAGCCTTTTTTCTATCTCTCCTTCACCCCTTCATCCCTTCTCTTCTAGCACACACACACACACACACACACACACACACACACACCCCATTCCAATCTCTTGCACATACCTAGTTCACTCCCACTTCTCTCCTTTGCACATGGTTTTTCTCTTACCTAGAATGTTTTTCCCAGGGCTCCCTCTCTGTCCATCTCAGTCTATCCTGTTCAAGTATCAATTCCTCCCTAAAGCCTTCTCCAGCCCACTAGCCTTTGAATTCTATTGCATTTTTAGTTAGTGAAATAAAATTCAGCACATACTTATTCTTAAATTGTTTCATTTATATCAGCTGTTTCCCCCCAAGTACTGGGAGCTCTGAGGGCAAGAATTGGTGTCTGACATCCTCTCTATTCCCCATATCTCCTAGTGCTGCTGTGAACATTAAGAGAAGTTCAGTGACTAACCCTCAATTTTGGAATGCCCAACTTCATCAGGACAGGTAATTGACAGAGGGCTGAGTTTGATCCTTTACAATAATACCTTTAGGAGTCAGGGAGGACACTGGATCCGAAGAGGGAAAGGTTACACAATGACCTTTAGTGGGGGAATCTGAGAAGAAAAATAAGGAATCCTGTGTTCTAGGTAGGTCAAGAGTTCTTTCCCCCAGAGATTCCTATTCATCAGATCAAAGAATTTATAGTTGAAAGAGGACTTAGCAGAGGTTCTTAACCATTTTTTTCTTATAGGTCCCTTTGGCAGTCTCCTGAAGCTTAAAGACCTCTTCTCAGAATGTTTTTTAAAGGCATTAAATAAAATACACAAGGTTACAAAGAAACTAATTACATTGAAATAATCCTATATAGTATCTACAATCAGTCTATACTTTATGAATTTCTACAGCATTTTAAAGTTTGTGAAACATTTTACCTGTCATCTTATTTGATACTCACAACAACCCTGGGATGTAGGTGCCATTCTTATCCCCAATGTACAGATGAAGAAACTGAGGCAAACAAGAATTAAGTGAATTGCTCAGCTTGACATAGTAAGTATGAGGCAGGATTCAAACTCAGGGTTTCCTTTTATCGTAAAAATAAGTTCCCAGACCCCCAGGTTAAGGATTCCTACCTTAGAGATTGTTTAAACCTACTCTTTCATTTCACAGGTGAAGTGATTGGGGCAAGAGAGATGAAGGAACCTTGCTATAGGTCACACAAGTAATTAGTACAGCTAGATTGAGAGAAGGTCCTTGGAGAGACAATCATATTTAGAAGAATAGATGCTGAGGGTCTGGGTTCTGCTCTTTACTCTCTGTGTGACCTGTAGCAAGTCCCAGGTCTCAGTTTTGTCATCTGTAATATGAATTAATCAAATTCCATCTCTAAAGTCCCTTAACTTTTAATTCTATGGTCTTCTACGTTCAAATCTCATGCTCCCTTTCCAATGAGCCACACTACAGGGGCAGGGGAGAGGGGGAAGAAGGAAGGGATAAGGAGATGGGGAGAGGAGAGATGGGACAGAGAGGGGAGTTTTGAGAAGTCTCTAGTTTGGGCCAATGGCAGTAGAAAGGGTTAAAGTTGTTGTTTGCACCTCTGGATCTGAGGGGTGGGAGGGTGGGAGTAGAGCAGGGAAGAAATAACCTGGTGAGGCTGAAGGGAAGGGGTGGTGGTACCCAGCTCTGTCTTCTCCATTTTAATGAAGTAGGAGATAAAACACTACTCTTTATTTTACGAAGTGTATGAAAATCAATGCGGTCCTAGAGCTAAGCAGATAATAAGAATAATGATTTAAAAAAAACCTTCAGCACATCTTTCTCTCCTTGCCCCCCTTCTCCCTCCCTCTCCCCATTTCTGTCTCTCTCTCTGTCCCTGTCTCTTTCTCCTTTTTTCTCTTTCTGTCTATAAGGTTCTGTCTTTCTCCCCTCATTGCTTCTCTCTGATTGTGTGTGTGTGTGTGTGTGTGTGTGTGTGTGAGAGAGAGAGAGAGAGAGAGAGAGAGACAGAGACAGAGACAGAGACAGAGAGACAGAGAGAGAGAGAGTCTCCTCTTTGTCTTTCTCTTGGTCTTTCCCTGTCACCCCCCATCTCTCTGTCCCTCCTGTCTCTCCTCCTCTCTCCTCCTTTGTCTCTGTTTTCTTTCTCTGTCTCTGTGTTTCACTTTCCTTTTTGTCTCTCCCATCTCCCCCATCCTCCATCTCTCTATCTCTGTCTTCCCGTCTCACTTTCCTCTGTCTCTTTTTCTGTCTCTCTTTCTCTGATTCTCTGTCTCTGTTTCTTCTCTCTCTTCTTCCTTTCTCTTTCTCTGTCACTATGTTTCTGTTTCTTGCCCCCTCTCTGTTTTTATCTCTCTGTTTTACTCTTCTCTTTGTCTCTCTCTGTTTCTCTTCCCCTCTTCCACTCTCCCCTAATCTCTCTGTCTCTATCTGCCTGTCTCTCCCCTTCCCTCCTTTCTGTCATGTCTATCTCTCTGTGTCTCACTCTCCTCTCTCTCTCTTTCCCTCTCCTTCCCCTACTCCCTCCATCTGTCTCTCCCTCTCCCTCCCTCTCTATCTCTCTTTCTCTTTCTCAACCTTTCTGCTTTCCCTGCTAGGAAGTGAAATGTTTGAACTACCTGCTCCCTGGGCAGCTAGGTGGCAGCATGAACAGAACACTGGTCTCGGAGTCAGGATGATCTAAGTTCAAATTCAATCTCTGACTCTTAGCTGTGTGACCCTGGGCAAGTTGCTTAACCCTTGTCTGTCTCAGTTTCCTCTTCTGTAAAATGGGGATAATAATAGCACCTGCCTTCCAAGATTGTTTTGAGGATCAAATGAAATATTTGTAAACTGCTTTTTAAGCTTTAAAATGTGACATAAATGCTAGTTATTATTATTATATATACCCTAACTTGATCTGGGGCTACCCAGGTAGTTCTCAGTCTTTCTCTTGCTCCTTGGATAAATGCTGGGTAACACTAATTGCTTCCACATAATTTTAATTACTTGACTGACCATCCATAAAGAAAGGTAGTGACCTGGTTGTCTTCAATATGATGCCACTAGAGGATCATGGCATCAGAGAGACCCTTCACATTCATCTGCTTCTCTGGTGCCTCATTTGTCTGATGACATGATTGGACTCTAATCTTCTTTCCAGCCTTACAACCTATAATCCCTATGATCTAATCCAGTCTTTACCTGAAGCATCAATCTGTGCTA
This sequence comes from Bettongia penicillata ogilbyi, assembly GCA_023548195.1. Lineage (NCBI taxonomy): Eukaryota > Metazoa > Chordata > Mammalia > Diprotodontia > Potoroidae > Bettongia > Bettongia penicillata. The sequence continues at coordinate 13,438,761 of JAJHZJ010000031.1, read as the reverse complement.
TGGACATCTCTGACAGGCATCTGTCTAACCTCTGCTGGAAGACCTATTTCTGGGCTGACTACTTTCATCTGGACCCAATCAGCGCCCTCTCCTCGAATCCATTCCATCTTCCCAGTAGAAGGGAAACTTCTTAAGAGCACAAATTGGATCACTTTTTTTGCTTTTGTATTCTCAGGGCCTGGCACAATGCTGATACAAGAAGCACTTAATATCTTTTTTCAGTGAGTGAATGGGTCAGAGTGGCAACTAGCCTAAGAGATCAAGTCCCAGATTCTTCCCCCCAGTTGTGTGCTAGCCTTGCTTCCATGATGGTGAGCTGGAGATCCTCTTTTCTTTCCAAGTCCTAGCCATTTAGATCCAACCATTATTTATTTATTGAATTATTTATTGAATGTTCCCTATGTGTCAGGCACTGTATTAAGCTCTAGGAATACAAAGGCAAAAATCAAACAGTTCTTGACCTCAAGGAGTTTACATTCTCCTAGAGGAAAATGACATATATTCAGATAAGTCTAATATCATACCTACATACTATATCTGTTAAATACTGAATAGTTGGAGGGTGGAGTGAGTGAGAGAATACCAACAGATGGGGAGAGAAGAGGAGTTGACTCCTAAGCTAAATTTTGAAGGAAACCAAAGCTGAGGTGAGGAGAAAGAGAATTCCAGGTATAGGGCACAGCCTTTGCGAAGGTCCACAAGAGGAAGATGGAAGGTCCTATATGAAGAACATCACACAGGCCACATTGGTTAGGTGGTTGGATGGCAGAGTTTGTGAGGGTTTTGAGAAATTAGACTAGAAAGATTATTTGGAATGAGATAGTGAAGGGGCTTTAACATGCCAAAGAGGAGTTTGCATTATTGCTTTATAGGCAGTGGGAGCCATTGAAGATTGTTAAGCATGGTGGGGGAGTTATAGTCAGACCTGCACTTTGGGAATGTCACTTTGGCAGCTGGATGGAAGACAGATGAGAGAGGGAGAGTCTGGAGGAAGGAGCATGAATTAGAGGCTATTCCAAAAGCCTAGGCAAGGGGGGTGAGGGCCTGAACTGGATGGTGGCTGCTGGGGAGGTAGGATCTATAGGATTTGGCTATGGGGTGGAGGGTGGGCTGAGAGAGAACAAGTGAATATAAGGCAGGAGACAATAGCCAGGTTTTTGCTGGGATCCTCTGTTCCCCTCGGGAATCTGTCTCCTCCCACAATCCACGTGGGGGTTTAGCTTTTTTTTCTTCAACTTCTATTTGACTGGGTCCCCAAAGCCTGGTGCTTGGTGAGAGAGTGTGTGATTTCCCTTTAATTGGCCTGACATTTTCGCTAAACAAACAAATCAAAACCCAAGCTAAACAAAGAGCCCTTATCAGGTTTAATTGGCTACGGGGGTTTTGTCTGTCAATTCACTGGGGTCTTTGCAAAGCCCAGGAAGGTCTGGAGAAACTACTGTAATAGCACACGCATAATAAGGTTATGCCAAGGGATTCAAGGGAACCAGGCTCGACCCAGGATGCGATCACATGGGGTGGCTTTGTGGAGCAGGCAGTTCAAACCCCAGCCCTCTCTGCCCCTCCCCCAGCCTCAGTCAGGCCGCTTTCCTTTGTACCTGCCTTTTATTGAAGTACTTTGTTTGAAGTTGCTTTTTCCCTGTGTGTCAATCAATGGGAGAAATTACTGCCTCCTCTTCTTGGTCGTCTTCTCTTCTTTTTACAATTTTTTTTAAAGGAAGATAAAAGCCAGCCCTGGAGAAGTGGCATTGGCAAAGGGTGTGGGTAAAGTTAATTTCATTCATTCTCAACGAATTTCCCAAGGTTGCCAAGGCTGGCTGCTTGTCTTCCACCCAGTGGCACCTCAGGTTTGACAGGGACTCAGGCTTGTGAACTCCTTCGTCAGGGTGGACAGAGAGCCGGTCTAGTAGGAGGCTGCACCCAGCATTCATTGCCACAGTGACTCCAGAGGAGTTTAGAAATCACTGACCAACCATGGATCACAAGGGGAACTCCCTTTGGTGACCACTGACCAAGAACGCTTTTATAGAGTGTTACAACTAGAATAGTTTTTAGACATCATGTAATGATTAAATCTGGAGCCCAAGGATACCTCAGAGACCGTGAAATACGACCCTCTCCTTTTTACAGTTAAGAAAACTGAAGCCCAGGGAGATGACTTGTTGAAGGTTAAAGAGTCAGTGGAACAATCATGACTCAGATCTTGATTTCTGGGTTCCTGATGTGGCACTCAAAACCATCATCATCATCACCACCACCACCACCATCACTGCCACCACCACCACCACCACCATCATCATCATCATCACCACCACCACCACCACCATCATCATCATCATCACCACCACCACCATCACTGCCACCACTACCACCACCACCATCATCATCATCACCACCACCACCACCACCACCATCATCATCATCACCATCATCACCACCATCACTGCCACCACTACCACCACCACCACCACCATCATCATCATCACCATCATCACCACCATCACTGCCACCACTACCACCACCACCACCACCACCATCATCATCATCACCATCATCACCACCATCACTGCCACCACTACCACCACCACCACCACCATCATCATCATCACCATCATCACCACCATCACTGCCACCACTACCACCACCACCACCACCATCACTGCCACCACCACCACCACCACCATCACTGCCACCACTACCACCACCACCACCACCATCATCATCATCACCATCATCACCACCATCACTGCCACCACTACCACCACCACCACCACCACCACTGCCACCACCACCACCACCACCATCACTGCCACCACTACCACCACCACCACCACCACCACCATCACCGCCACCACTACCACCACCACCACCACCACCACCGCCACCACCACCACCACCATCATCATCATCACCACCACCACCACCATCACTGCCACCACTACCACCACCACCACCACCACCACCACCACCACCACCATCATCATCATCATCATCATCATCACCATCATCATCATTGATCCCTGAGCCTGATCTCTTTACCTCAGATTCTTCTAACCCCTCTACCTCCAAATGATTAAACTTTCCTCCTCAGAACACATATGCTTATCATGGAATATTGCACATTATAGTGATGTGTGTTTGTGCCTTATCCCTCATACTAGATTGTAAGCTTTCTTATTCAGAAGAAATAGTAAAGGAAAGAGGAGTGTATAAAGCAGATGTGGATCCATGATGGACATCTGCTACATTATTAGAACAGCTTGGCTAAGGAATGCCATTGCCATTGGCCAAAAGAGTCTTTGAGGAGAATTGTAGCCCTCCACTACTGGGGAGAGGCTTACTAATCACAACACCCCCTAATGGGTGGTGCACAGAGCAGAAGATTCCCCTGAAGGTAGCTCCTCAGTTAAAGATTGTAGCTGAAGCATAGAAGGCTCCTTTTCAGGGAGGAGGCTTACAGACCACGGTATTCCTAGTACATACTGGTGAGGGTATTAGGTGACTCAGGATATCCAGATAGCTAAAAACGGATTGTAGTATATGAGGGTCACCCGGAGGGAAGTAGTTGAGACACACTATCTGATGGGGAGTAGCATGATTCAGAGAACATCATGGTGACATCAATGGAAGCCATGAAAAGGTCCGCAGTGCTAGTGATGTCAGTCACCCCTCTACAAATGCACTCTGGCTACTTGTATTACCTGTTTGGATGTACATGTGGAGATTTACTCTTCATAGTGTAGGGATTCATTCAAGGTCAATGGGGGAGATGTTCTATTCTCAGTTATTTTATTGCATATCTTTTCTTTGAGCTAATCCTTTGGCTGATTAGCAAGACCAAAGATAGTAGAGGGGGCTGGAGAGATAGAGCAGAAACCAATTCTGACCCTCAAAGTACCTGGAAACTGAAATAGCTTTCTAGAAACCCACATGTGAAGGAGAACTTGGATGCTACATTGTTGGGGCTCATCTAAGATTTCTATTTTGGATACCTTAGTACAAGGTTTTTTGATGTGTGTGTGTGTGTGTGTGTGTGTGTGTATCGAATTAGATCAGCTGCTTTAAAAAAAACTTTTATTGTTGTATGTCAAGGTGCCACTGCAGTATTATTTTTATTTCTATGGTGATTGAGTAGTGAGTTACAATGAGAACAAAACTCAAAATAGATGCTAGACTTTTAGTATCCTGGTGTATAGCAATGCACCTAGAGAACTGCTAGTTAAAGAATGGCCTTAGGACCTAAGAGATAAAGATATTGAAAGTACTTCATGTGATGCTGTAGATATCTTTGTGGAGAAGTGAAGTACTTAATACACTATATATGAGCTAGTTCTAAAATATCCGGTGAAACAATAGCCAGGGAGAAAAATCTGAAGATATCCTCGACCCTCTCCTCAGGAAGAAAAATAGCAAGAAAGTTCAGTGTGATTACACAAAGGGAGAAACTGATGAGTTGACATCTGGAGATGGAGAGAAGGCTGGGTAGTAAAAACAACCATAACATTTATGAAGCACTTTAAAGTTTGTAGAGCACTTTACAAATATTACCTCATTTTATCCTCACAATAACCCTATGAAGCAGGTGCTGTTATTACCCCCATTTTACAGATGAAGAAACGGAGACAGACAGAGGTTAAGTGACTTGCCCAGTGTCACATAGCTGGATTTACATGCAGGGCTTCCTGACTCCAGGTCTGGAACTCTATCCAAATGCCAGCATGTCAAATTATGAAGTATCCCAAGGGAACAGCTCTCTCTACTTCTTCACTGGAAAAGAACCATTCAAGTCCTAGACAGAACATGCTACATGTTATAGCAAAGCAGTCAACTGATATGGAGAAATAGGTGAGACAAATGGAAAAGTCTCAGAGCACCAGCATTCAGTCTTATGTACGGTGTGAAATCACAGGGCCTTGATGTCACTATGCTGGAATGTTTGGAAAGGTTAGAGAAACAGCCTGCATTTCAGGGGCTCTTTGGTGAAACCTATATTAAGGTGAGTTTCTTAATGCTTTTCAGCATGGAGGGGAGAAGTTCTCTGAGTTTGTAATGTATGTGGACATGCTGCTATAGAAGCTAGCGTAGAAGCCAGAACTGTAGATGTTACTGGATGGTTACAAGCTTTAAACTGTTAGATGGCAGGGAACTACAAATATATGTGGTTTTTCTGGGAAAAAGGAAGCAGCTGACAGATGTGAATGGAATGAGGCTTGAGAGGGAATAAAACAGCATTTGGAGCAGTACATCCTCACACATCCAGATCATAAGTCCTCAAACCTGGACCAAGGCTGGCCATGAGCATCCTCCTGTACCTTTCGTTTGCTCATTTTTGGCCCAAGTAGGGGTATAGTGTTAGAGAAGAGTGAGGAGAAAAGAAATAGACAAGAAGATGAAAGGAAGGAAAGGGGCAGAGGGAAGAGGAGAGAAGGGTGAGATGATTTGCTCTTGAGTGGTTTGTATCCTTTCAGAAGTGACTCTGGGAAGCACATAGAGGGGGAATTTCTCAAAACTCCCAAAGAACTCCCATTCTTCTTGTTTTATCTCTTCCAGCAATGCCATGATAATGACAACAACAACTCCTTAAAGCCCAATCCATTGTCTATTATTGGAAGAGTGCATAAAATATCAAAGTTAGAGAATTTTAGGCAGGGTGATATATACAGCAGCATCTCTCTGTTGGTAGAATGACTGAAAAGAATCTTGAAATACTGGCCAGTTTGCAATACCACTGATTGGTTTAGCACTCCAGCCAGTGTAATAAAACTGTTCCTGTGAATCTAAGAAATACATGGCATGGCACAGGCTTGCAGGATGGCCTTACTTAAAACTGTTGTGATAAATAAGTAGGCATGGAGAACACATCAAATGGAGCTGCTTCACTTTATGGTACCACAAAAAGTTAAGGCCCAACAGAACAAAATAGGAATATTAATTACTCTACCTTATGGGATTGCTTTGGTACAGATGGTGTTGATCACAATAGGAAGCAAACCATAAATGTGCATGAAATGGACTGAAGACTTGAATACTTCTGTTACGTATCAATATTATATTAAAGTTGGAGACAAATCTTACAGACAAGGACCTTATACTTTTTTTGGTCAATGACGTAGTTCTAAGGTGCCCAACAATCTATTATAGATCAATGTAGGACAATTTAAAGAAATAAATTCACTCCTAAGCCCAAATTAGTTAAGTATGGAAATGGAGAAGTTACTCAAATCTGAAGAAGGAAAAGTAGAAGACCCTGCAGATATTGAAAACCTACACTTAACGCAAATTCCAGGAAGTGCTACTTATACTTCTCAAGCTCCTACAGTCTGCTTAAAAAAATAAATTGGTGAATTGTTTAGTGGTGTGTATGTGTATGTGTGTGTGTGCTATTTTGATTCCTTAGATCACCTTTGCTTTTTAGCTTTGTTTTTCAATTGTTGATTATGATTATCAAGAATTTCTGATATGCATTTGTTTTCTGAATTCCACTCTATGTATTCCTTTCTTGTTGCCTCTATGATATTGTTGTTAGGAATGTTATTAAGCATGTTGAAAAGAATAGCAAGAATAATGCCAATGACTTGAATGATTTTAAAAAGGGGATAGGAGCACTTAGATTGGAATTTTGAAAATCCCTTTTTTGTGCTGGACAACATGAATCCAACTAGTAGATCAACTGTATCAAAACAATAATGTTAAAAAGCTGATATCTCATAACCATCATAAATGAGTGCATTCTCCAACTGTATTTGACAGAGTGTACAAATATTTCAGGACCTGCATATAACAGTATATGCTGTGTCCAATATTATAGTATGAATCACAGAAGAAATGGATCGTAGGGGGAAAGATGGAGCTTTGTGTAAATATTCCTACAAATAGGCATTAAATGGGAGACATGGTTTAAGAAAACTATTTAAGATATACAGAAAGACATTGGGAGATGGAATCAATACCTAGCAAATATGCATGGTAAAAGCATCTAAACAACAAATATCATTATGTGGACTGGAATTCAAAAACCCAAGCTAAAACACAAAAGAAATCCAGGGAATCAAAATAGCATCAAAAAAAATTATAAACAATTTAACACTAATTTAAAAAATTGTAGAGGCATGAGAAGCAAAGAAACTAGAAAAGAGGGAACTCATTAAAAATGAGGATGTCTCTGTGGTCAAAAAAATATAATAAAATGTAGGTACTATATTAGAAAGAGCACTGGAGTTAGGAAAACCTCAACTCAAATCCTACCTCAAATATACATTGTATGTGTGACCCTGGGTCATCACTTAATTTTTGCCAGCCTCAGTTTCTTCATCTGTAAAATGGAGATAATAACATCTACCTTCCAGGGTTGTTGTGAAGACCAAATGAAATATCACATGTAAAGTACTAAATGGGAGGGGAGGGGGCAGAGCAAAAAAAAAGGGAATAAGCATTTATTAAGCACCTATTATGTTCTGGGCACTGTGCCAAGCACTTTACATATACTCTCTCATTAACTATCTATTATGACTATTATCATAATCAGACTGATAGGTATTTAATAAGTCACTCACATGTCACAACATCTACACACAATCACAAAGTCTTTGACTTTGTTCCACACCTATGGCTTAATCATGTATTGCAAATATACAAGATAAACCCATGCTAGTGAGAACCTAAGATTATTTGAGATCCATATGTAAAAGTGTTCTCCATTTAAAATACCACCAACAAAATAATATCAAGAACAAATGATATAAAAGATGGTGTCTTCTAAGTAGATGGTTTAAACATACTATGGTTCTGTCTAACCTTAAATCCATTATTGCCACACTCCTAAGTAGAATTGAAAATGGTTTTCAGGATAAGGAGGGAGTTGCACCAAAACACTGTATTAATCACTTAATGTAAATGGATAGCATTAAGTTATAATAGTGCCACTGAAAATCACACTAAATAGCTACTTTGACTAGTGGAAACTTTCTCCAATGATACTGAAATGTCATTTGGGTTCCATAAGTGAAAATTTCATTGGGTGTGGTCAAATGAACCAGTAGAGGAGTGCAATACTTAATAAACACCTTGATCTTCTCCAGGGAAGACATATCAAGCATGACTCTATAGAGGAGAAAGCTAAGGTTGTATAAGTTAAGAGAATGACTGGTATAATGAAGTCAAGGCTTAATAGAGCACATTTAGGGCAATTAGTTCTTCTGTTGTACCAGTCTTCATGTAAAACTTTGACTTGGTATAGTAAATGACAATGGATCTAAAAGGTGTCCAAATAAAAACCCTTACAATATTTACAAGTCACAGAACTATGACAGGTAGAGGATTAATACTTCCTTGTTAAAAGAGGAGGAAGAAAATTGATAGATGTACTCAGAGGAAGTAATAAATAGGTTAACAATTTACAAAAATGCCTTAGCAAAAAAAAAAAAAGAATACCACTTCCTTTGGCAAAGCAATAGTAAAATCTGGCAAGAGGTAAACACCACCGGATCTGCTGAACATTATCTTTAGGTGGAAACTATAGAATGGCTAAGATGCAAGCAAGTGTGGAAATCAAAGGTGCTGAAAGGATGACACCCACATGAACTCAACCAACAATATGTTGCTGACAAAGAAGATTTTAACAAATGGCTGTCATGTGGACTCATTTATAGAAATGAAGGGCTTTATGAAAGCAATTCAGCATCAGAACATTGCCACCAGAAATTATAAAAAGACTATTAATAATTAAGAAGCTTAGATTTGTTGATCAATGCAGATTATGCAATGAAGTGGTAGAAACTGCAACATATCACTGCGGGTTGCAAAAACTTATCATCTTCTGGATACTTAGAGAAATATGATCAAGTAGTTTGAATTATACAACAGAAATTTGCTATGATTTACAAGTTTACAGACAACAAATCTTTATACTACAAATACAGACCTAAAAATATCATTGAGAATTAAAAACTGTATTGGAACTAGAGTCTGAGCACAGAAAACCATTGACCATAATCACCTGGGTCTAACATGGTTCCACAAAAATTTAAGAACAACATTTTGAATAGATGTCACCATATCAAAAGTCCACAGTCTTCAAGCTATATGAAGTGAAACCCTTTTAAATAGAGAGAGTCAGCAGAAGAAATCAAAATCATATGGAAGCAGGATGAGGCACATGCCAGTCCCATCGTCTTATCTATTACTGCATTGGTTCTGGAGATGTTTTTCATGAGCTTTTAGAAAATGAACTTATACACAATTTAAAAAATTCAGTTACAAAACCATCATGTTCCCTTCATAAGATTAAATAGAAAAGAATAATAACAGGATAGTGACTTGTTCTGAGACTGTTTCTATCTGAATTCCTTTGAAAAAGATGAGAATAAGATGAACCGTAGCAATACTAACAATTTACATAGCTCTTTAAGGTTTGCACAGTTTTTTTACATGCCATCTCTTTTGATTCTCACAACATTGGGAGGTAGGTTATTACTGGACCCATTTTACACATGAAGAAACTGATATACATAAAAGTTAAGTGATTTGAAGATAGAGTGCTTAAATGTCTCTAAAGTCCAGATATTTCTGAGTCCAAGTTCATTGCTCCATTTACTACTTCAAAGAAGAGAGCAAATTTTTTTCATATTTATTCCCTCTATGACTCACCAGTCATAAGTTGTGACTGCCTTTGGTGGGCAGTGAGAGGCCATGTCCAATGTCCTACATAATTTACCTTTCTATAATAGCACCTTAAGGTTTACAAGGCACTTTGCTTACAACTTCCTGCGAGGCATCATTATTTTCATCTTACAAGTGAAAAAACTGAGGCTGAACATGACATCCCAAAATCACACATCTATTAAGTTGTGGTTGGAACCAGGACTTGAACCCATGTCTTCTTACTTCAAGTACTCTTTCCACTAAGCTGTTATATGATATTGGAAGAGCCCAGTGATCAAGCAGTGGTCAGGTAGCTGGCACAGTGCATAAATCACTGGACCTGGAGTCAGGAAGACCTGAGTTCAAATCTAGCTTTACTTATTAGCTGTGTGATGCTGGATAAATAATTTAATCTGAGTTAGCCTCAGTTTCCTCATCTGTAAAATGGGAATGATGATAGCACCTATCTCCCAGGGTTGCTGCAGCAATCAAATGAGATAATATGTGTGAAGTGCTTTGTAAACCTTAAAATGACATATAAATGCTAATTATCATCGTCATTAGGAGATCCAAAATACTGCTTGATTGCATCCTCTTTCCTGTTTGATTCTGGAATGCAATTTATGGTCTACATTTCTCTTAGCATCTTTATCTTCTTAATCTTATTGCTCTTAGGTAGAGAATAGAGTACGTCTGCTTTTTGAAAGCTCACAGATGTGTCTTTTTTGACAAGAGGGATGAAGTCTGTTGTAAAACATTAGATGGGGATAATACATGTAGTTGAAAGAGGGCCTTGAAATGTGGCCTCCTGCCTCTCACCAGGGGGAATCACAATACATGGGGAATTGTTAACAAAGTTGATTTGTGGAATATTTTGATACCTGAATAACCACACTGGTGATGAGCCCCTGATCTACATATCCAACCCTAGTCTATCTTTGGAACTTCAGACTCACTTTAGCAACCATCTTTGAACATCTGGAACTGAATGTTCCATAGAAATCACAAACTCCACTTTTCCAAAGTAGAACTCACTATATTTTACCCTAAACCCTTCTCTCTTCTTTACTCCTTTATTATTGTTGAGGGTACCACTATCCTCCTTGGCTCCCAACCTTGGTTGGTACCACTATCCTCCTTGGCTCCCAACCTTGGTTGGTACCACTCTCTTCCTGTGCTCCCAACCTTGGTTGGTACCACTCTCTTCTTTTGCTCCCAACCTTGGCTGCTACCACTATCCTCCTTGGCTCCCAACCTTGGTTGGTACCACTGTCTTCCTTTGCTCCCAGCCTTGCCTGATACCACTATCCTCCTTGGTTCTCATCCTCGGCTCCTCACTCTCACTCTGCCCCATGTATCTGGGACATTACCAAATCTTGTCATTTCTGCCTTCATAACATCTCATATATTTCCTTTCTACTTACACAGCCAACACCTTTGTATTGGCTTTAATCACACTCAGGGAAAATAGAACTCTGTGCTTTGTAAGCTGCAATGATTTTGCCCTTTACCCTTACCTTGAAATATTCTCCCACCAAACTGGACCCCTTCTCCTACTGGTAAGTTCCTTCTGGATGTATTCACTTTAGAGGCTGGCCCAGCCCACCTATGCTGCCTTCCCTTTCCTGCCTTCAGGAAGCTCACATTCTAATGGGGGAGATAATGTGTAGGTAAGTAGGTACATATAAGATATGAACAGAATAGATGAAAGTAACCTGGGAGGGGGAGGCACTAGCAACTGGAGGGACTTGAAAGGGCCTCCTACAGAAAGGTGAGATTTGAGCTGGGTCTTGAAGGCAGCCAAGGAAACTAAAAGGTAGACATGAAGTGGCAGAGCATCCTAAGTATGGGGTACACAGCCAATGCAAAGGTAAGGAGATGGGAGATGGAGTGGTTGACTTGGAGGAATTCCAAGTAGGTCAGTGTGATTGTATCATAGAATGTGTGAAGGGAGTAAGAGGTTAGGAGACTGGAAAGGTAGGAAGGAACTAGGTTCCAGAGTCCACTATCCCACCTTTCCCTCTTGCCTCCAGCCCCTTTCACATTGTTGTTCGGCAGTTTTTCAGCCATGTCTGACTGTTCACAGCCTCATTTGGGGTTTTCTTGACAAGGATACTGGAGCAGTTTTCCATTTCCTTCTCCAGCTTATTTTACAGATGAGGAAACTGAGGCAGAGTTATGTGACTTATACAGCTAGTAAGTGTCTGGTGACGGATGTGAACCCAGGAAAATGAGTCTTCCTGACTTTTGGTGCAGTACTCACTCTATCCACTGCCCCACCTAGCTAGCGCCTTTCATAGGACCATAGAGTTACAGCAGAAAGGGACCTTAGGCCAACTCCTTCATTTTACAGGTGAGGAACTGAGTCCAAGAAAGGTGTGATCTGTCCAAATAGCCATCACAAGTAGCAAATAGCAAAACTGTAATTCAAACCCAGACTTTCTGATCATCCTTCCTTCCTTTTAAAAATAATAGCTGACATTTAAATAGCAAAACACTTTACCATATTATCTCCTCTGAGCATTCCAACCTTCCTTGAAGGTAAGTGCTGGGAACTGGATCTCAGGGAAATGAACTGACCTTTCTATCAGGAAGTATCTCTGGTGGAATTTTAGCCATGATCTGTCCTGGGTTAAACCTAAAATCTCACACTATTCACCATACTGTCCTTCTCTAGAGTACTCTCCACTACACCATGGTTCCTTCTTTCCTTTCTTTCCTTTTTCCTTCTTTTCTTATCCCTTCTTCAGCACAAATTGAATAAGCAAGGGACAGGCAAAGGTGTTTGCTCAAAGCTGAGGTAGGCTTAGGGGAGAGGGCTCAAGGGCAGGGGTCATAGGACTGTACTTTATTTTTTCTCTCTCAAGTCCCATTCCATTTACCACTTACATTTACCATTTACAGCCAATTACCATCTACCACTTGCACATACAGATGAATAAATGAAAAAGCATTTATCAAGCATTTACTACATACCAAGTATTGATATAGAAATACACAGAGATAATCCAGAAACCTGGCAGGTCACCTCACCCTTCTAGGACTTCGTTCCTCATCTCTAAAATGGGGGTGGGTGAGTATAAGGTCCTTTCCTGCTGTAAGTCTGTGGTCCTATATAAGAGGATGGATGCAAGAAGAGAGAAAGGTAGGGAAGTGTATTTTGGAACCTAGCCCCTTCCTACCTTTCCGGTCTTCTGACATCTTACTTACTTCTACACATTCTATGATCCGGCCACACTGCCATGCTTGACTCTCTCCCATGCTCCACACCCAATGCCCCCAGGCCTCACTGTTTCCTTTATTACTGATTTGGTTCTAGAGTTGATGCTGGTATAAAGTAGAAAGAGTGGCTATCAGAACGGCCAGGTTTGAGAAGGATCAGGCGGCATGATCCACAAGCCAATAAGAGTTTGTTAAGCACCAGAGAGAAACAAAGGAAGGAAAAAAAAAAACCTCAAAGCAAAATACTGTGATAGAATGTGTTTAGGTGTTTATGAGAAAAACTGTGAGAGTAAGAGTGTGTGAGAGAGAACCTTTGACGGAGAATGTGTATATGTGAGGGCAAGTGAGCCTACGTGAGACTAAATGAGTGCGTGATAATGAAAAAGAAAGTGAAGGAGGTACAGGTGTGAGTGGGTATGGACACAAGTGTTTGGGACTGAGAATGAAGAGAGGAAAAAGGGACAAATGAGGGGGATAGAAATGTTGGAATGAAAATGAAAATGCCTCTATCTGTGACCGTAGGAAATTAGTTTTATTCTGTGTTCACCACTGGCTCTTTTGGGAAAGAGCAGATACAGAGAAAATAAAAATCTGTTGTGGTTCGGTCATAAATATCAGATTTGTTCATATAGCTAGCTGCCCTTCACTGCCCTGCCCCACTCCAAGCTTAGAACTTTCAAGTAAATTTGACATGATAGAATGTGATAAGTTCATTGTATGAGATTGACATTGTAACCCATATACCCATAGGTATATGGATGTAGCAAGGTATGAATCTTCTAAAGAGGTCAGAATGCTTTCTGCCTCCTCCCTGGCTTGTGTGATAGGCTTGAGATGTTTAATCGAGGTCTAGAATGCTACAGTGATTTTGTTCACGGTCACATGGCACATTAGGAACAGAATTGAGGAATGAATTTTATGGCATATTCTCACATCTCAGAACTGTAATTAGGAATATTTTTGAAACTGGGACAAAGTGTGGGGGGGAATCACTTGTGTGAGAACCTGAAGGAAGAAAACATGGTTCAACATCATTTTGTTGGTACCCCTTAATTTTCAGCATTGAGGGCAAATCCCTAGTTGCCACACCCTAGTCATGGCTATGCTACATTCTTACCACTGGACTACCATGGTAGATACTATTGTGAAACCTCTAGGTGCTAGAAGGTACCAGTAATTCAGCAGCAAATTCTGGGAATCCCCTTATTCATAGAAGAAAAGGAAATGACAAGAAAAACGAATCTCAGAGTGAGGGCTTATCTCTCCTGCTGACAGGAGGAAGATAAACATCAAATAAAGAGTACAATTTCAATAAGGCTTCTCACAGCCCTTCCAGCACAGACAGAATTAGCCAGACGCTTTGCTTCCCCTCTTTCTTTGGTTGGGCCATGTAGATTGATTGCCTACTTTTATTAAGGACAAAGTGCTTTTTGATAGTGTAAGGGAAGCTGCTCCCTGGAGCAGGGATTCCAGCCCCCTGTGCTCCTTGTGCATCGATCACCCAGGCTCATGTGTCCTGAGCTGAACAGAACAGAGAGAGGGATAAGGGATAAACACGCTGAGATTCTAAAGGGAGGGAACTCCCACACCCTGCTTGGCCAATTTTCTGCAGAGCTTGGAGCTCTCTGATCTTCTAAACCTTCTCCCATCGTCTAAGAGAGACTATGTACCGTCCACTTACCTCCCGAGGACCAGAGAATGTTCTTTGGAAAAATGACCACTATGCAACATTTTGGGACATAGAGAACCTAGAATATGGGTAGGATTATATAATGGGAATGTTATATTCACATATATCCACAAACTTTTATTAAATCCTAGAATATGTGTAGGATTATATAATGGAATGTTATAATCACATATATCCACAAACTTTCATTAAATACAGACCTATGTCAACTTCCCACCCTCAACACTCAAAAATCTTCAGTGGTTCCCTATTAGCTCTATGGTAAACTAGAGAATCTTCTACCTGGCATTTTAAGGTCTTCACAAACTAGAACTTTGTTAGCTTTTTGGTCTTTTTTCATATTACTTCACACACTTTCCATTTCAGCTAAAGTGGCCCATTAGCTGTTTTCTCACGCACAACATTCCATTTTGGATCTCTGTGCCTTTGCCTAAACAGTATCCCATATTTGGAATGTATTTCCTCATTCCTACTCTGTAAAATTATGAGTTTTCTTCAAATCACAGCTCATATACCACCCCTACAAAAGGCTTTTCCTGACCCATCAGTACTGAAATTATCTTGCATTTCATTGTATGTGCTTCAAATGCTTGCACACACACACACACACACACACCATACCACACACTGATATTGAATGTATGTATGTTGGATCCTTCTAGTGGAATGTGAATTCCTTGTGGGCAGGGACTCTAGAAGAATCTTTGTATTTGCATTTCCTAGATACCAGAGCACTGTGTTGCACAGATCTCAGAAACACAAGTCCATCTTGTGCTCTCACATGCTTATGTATCCACACTCAATGTCCTGGGTACCTTCCTTGAGTTGTCCTGACACCCTGAGGATAGTAATGGAACTTGCATCTTGTCCATAGGTTATATACCTTATCCTCTCCATGTCATCGAACCATCTTTTTCAACTTTTTGTTTCTTTGCTTGGATCCTTTATAGAACTTTCCCTGTGTAATCTCTTATTTGCAATGACTTGTAGCCGGCTCACACTTACGAAGGGCCTCTCTCTTGCCCCTCCAGTGATACTCAGCTTCAAATTTTCAGAGATTATAACATTCAATGACTTATAGTCATATAACATCAGCTGAAGAACATTGGTATTGCAGACAGATCTCTTTCTCACGGGCAAGATTGGGGTCATTAAAAGTGAGCAGTTTTCTAAACTTTTGGCCTAATTAATTTTCCTTCAATTTCCTATCATGGTCAGGACAACAGGTGTTTTTTTTTTATCCACTTAATATTTCCTGTGTGGATATTTAGGTCAAATTCTTTGGCATGATTAAGGATTTTAGTTAGGAGTTTCTGCAGTGTTTTGGGGATTGACGTAATAAATCAATGTCTCTTGCAAAGAGACCTGCATGACCACATATATAAAAATTATATAATATAACATATCATATAAATTTATAATATATTATAATAATATAATAATATATTATATAAATTATATAACAGATATAACAATAGTATAAAATGATATATAACATAACAAATTATATATTATAATTACATACTAAAATATTACATATAATTATAATATACCACATGTAATGTCATATACAAAACTATAATATCTATATCTATGTGACTATAATAAATCCCTTTTAATTTGGACTGCAGTGGGTCTCCTCCATGACAAGAGCAAACACCTTTGGTGAGCATACATCTCCTTGTTTTATAATTTCTTTCATATTAATGGAAGGTTAGTGAACAACGTTATCTTTTCTTTCCTTCCTCCTTCCCTTGTTTCCTTCCATGCTTCTTTCCTTCCCTCCCTCCCAGCATTCTTATTTCTCTCAGGCTGAAAGTACAGTAGCCACTCATATCTAATCTCAGTAATGATTGGCATAGAAACTTCAATCTGTTCTGTTTTTCTGACCTGGGTTATTTTGCCCCTCTTTAAGCATCCTGGTGTCCCTTCTTTCCTGGGGACATTTTGCTGTTGGACTTAATGCACACACTTGATCAGCTTTAGGCCTGCTGCAGGTCAGAACTCCTAAACTCAAGGGATCCACCAGCCTCAGCCTACCCAGGTTCAGAGACTAGGGCTCTGTTATTATAGGGAATCTTCTATAATTTTGGCAAATGCTTGGGAAGACACATTTATGAATGAGAGCTTTTAAAATGGTGTTTTGTTCTACCAAATAAAATGTTATTGTTGGCTTTTTAAATTAGTGCACAAATAAGCACTAGGATTTTGTGTTCTCTACATCTTTTAGTCAATTGTATGATGGTAAAGATGTGAATATTGCTTTTGGAAGTTTCCTGTTTTCTTCGAATACTGTCATCAATTCCTTGTTAAGGATATTCTCACTGGGAAAGTAAACCTATGGTTGGTAGTAGTAAATGATGTTTTCTCAGTGGCCTTTTTCTATATTAATGAAATATAATTTCCCTCCTTATTTTCTTATATCTTACCTTACTTCAGATGCCTTGAAACTTGCTCCCTCAAAATTATGTCACTTCTACATAGATCTCCTTTACTTATAATCGGTCTAGTCAAACTGCTTTAGGGTACTTAAATGGTGCAATGGATAGACTGCCAGGCATGCAGTCAGGAAGACTCATCTTCTTGAATTCAAATCTGGCTTCAGACAGGCAAGTCACTTAACTCTGTTTGCCTCAGTTTCCTCATATGTAAAATGAGCTGGAGAAGAAAATGGTAAACCATTCCAGTATTTTTGCCAAGAAAGCCCCAAATCAGGTTACAGGGAGAGAGAGACATGACTCAAAAATGACCAAACAAAAATTACAAGCTATTATTTCTATCTTTGTCCTCTTCTGTTCCATGTCCATTTTCTCTATAAGCACATTTGGGATCGTGAAGCTGTTAGACTATATGTGTGGTAGCCTCCCTGTCCTTGATGGTAAAAAAAAGTTTTATTATACAAATTCCTACAGATCTTTTCCATCTTTGGTTTGTTTTCTTCTTTCCAGTTTCATTTTTAAACATCTTGGAGATAACTTGTTTAATAGGATCTTATTTTAAGATTTCTTAAAAAAAATTTCTTCCACTGCTTTGTGAGCTACTTTTATTACCACCATCCTTCACCACAAGATTTGAAAAGTGTTTTTATATTTGAGACTGATATTGCCTTCAGTTACCATTTTTCTGCTTAGTGAGTAAATTAAGTGTTTGCTGATTAAGTCAGATTTTAGGTTCTTTGGATTATGACAATTTGTTTACATTGGTTAAACATATATATGAAATTATTTAAATAAGTGCTGATGTCTTTTTATCCATTTCCAATTTATTGATATCAATAACTTATTTCAATAGGTCAGGTTGGATTTAATTTAGTATCATGTCACATCTTTTAAAAATTTGTTCATTCTTCCGGTGTTGTATTAATTTTGTTCTCTAAGAAGTTAGTAGTATGAGTGTAAAGACAGATTATTCAGGGATGATGCCCATATCAGTAATGTGTCATTTCCTGTTTGTAAAAATAGAGTTAATTTTCTTTTTTGTTTGTCTGATATTATTGTTTGTCATATCTAGTACCCACTGGTTCTTTCCTTGAAGAGAGCATTCATCACGTGGAGATGCAAGGTTTATGTGTGGACTACAAGTTTCTGACTTTATTCATTTCTTCTTCCTGATTTATATTTTCCAATGTAATGATCAATTATGGCCATCTTCACCTATTCTCATCTTTCTATTGAAGTCATTTCTACTGGGTCATCTCCAATCTTCCTGATGAATATCTGGTCATGGGATTCAGATGGCTCTGGAGGAGAATTAAGGCTGGTGACCTGCACAGCCCTCCCTCACTCAAAACAAAGTCAAGTGCAAGTCATGTCATCATTTCTCTGATGGCATGGTCTTCTTCGACAACGAAGGATGAACACACACTGAAGTCATTAGGTATCAAAGTGTTGGCTGATTTAATTTGGAGGATCATAATGAATTTTGGGAAGAAATCCTCTACCTCTTCATCCTCTGCAGCACATACTGGTGCATAAGCTTCAAATATTTTCATATTTGTCTTTTTGCATACAGTTTTCATGAGAACTGTATTATGAAATGATCAATAATCATGTTTCTTCTTATCTTAGGGTGCATGATAAAACCAATACTGTTAATTCCTTTATCTGTCTTCCCAAGAAGTACCTGCCTTTGGTTTCATTTATAGCAAGAATCTTAAGATTGATATAATTCAGTTCCTCCAGTAGGATGCCCACATATTGATTACTAGATAAGAGTCTCATATTTAGAGTAACAATAGCTAAATTAATGTTTATAGATTGCCTAAAAATTGCATTTCTTGGCATTCTCTGGTCCTGTTTTCTGACATTCTGTCATTTCAGAAACAGAAAGTCCTCATAAGACTGAGGACCATTTACCAAATGGTCAAACTAAAATCTTCTCTGTACTTAGCAAGGCTGGTCCTTGGAAAGCAGCCTCCGCTTAAGACTAGGACCATATTTGAAGTCTTTCCTGCATGATACAACTTGCCATAACTTGTGTTCTGGTGGCAAAGCCTCCTAGATCCCCTAGCTATGATCATGCATCAGAGGACACTGTATAACCTTAGACAGAAGAGATGCTAAAGAGATGATTGTTTAATTGAACTGAATTTACTAAGTGATGTGAATGGGATTTGAACACATGATTGTGATCCTATGTTCTATGAATATAGTACAAACAGTACCTATTTAAAAGATGTAAGGCATTAAATTGAAAAGTTTTTGCACAAACAAAGCCAATGCAATCAAGATTAAGAGGGAAGCAGAAAAGTGGGAAAGAAACTTTACAACTAGTATCTGTGATAAAGGTCTCATTTCAAAAATATAGAGAGAACTGAGTCAAATTTACAAAGATATAAGTCAATCCTCAATGGTGAAGGGATATGAACAGGCAGTTTTCAGAGGAAGAAATTAAAGCTATCTATAGTCACATAAAAAAATGCTCTAGATCACTATTGCTTAGAGAGATGCAAATCAAAACAACTCTGAGGTACCACATCACACCTATCAGACTGGTTAACATGACAAAACAGGACAATGATAAGTGTGGAGAAGATGTGGGAGAGATGGAACACTAATTCATTGTTGGTGGAGCTGTGAGCTGATTCAACCATTCTGGAGGGCAATTTGAAACTATGCTCCAAGGGCTATAAAAATGTGCATTTCCTTTGACCCAGAAATACTACTACTAGATCTGTATCCCAAAGAGATCATAAAAATGGGAAAAGGACCCACATGTACAAAAATATTTATAGCAGCTCTTTTTGTGGTGGCTAAGAATTGGAAATTGAGGGGATACTCATCAATTGGAGAATGGCTGAACAAGTTGTGGTATATGAATGTAATGAAATACTATTGTGCTATAAGTAATGATGGCAGACTTTATAAAGTTAGACTTTAGAAAAACCTAGAAAGACTTATATCAACTAATGCTGAGTGAAATTAGCAGAACCAGGAAAACATTATCTACAGTATCCACAGTGTGCAAGGAGTGTTTTTGATAGACTTAACCCTTCACAACAATGCAAGGACCTACAACATTTCCAAAGGACTCATGATGCAAAGTGCCATCCACATCCAGAGAAAGAATTATGGAGTCAGAACGCAGAATGAAGCAGACTATTTTCTCTTTTGTTATGTTGTATTGTTTTTTCTCATGGTTTCTCCCATTTATTTTAATTCTTCTATGCAACATGACTAATGTGAAAGTGGGTTTAATTGGAAAGTGTTGTAGAACCCATATAAGAGAGGGTGGAAAGAGGGGCAGAAAATTTGGAACTTACGGAAGTGATTATTGAAGACTGAAAACAAATTTTGAAAAAAAGATATAAGGACAATATAGTTAAGAAGGAGCGTGGGATAGTGGATAGGAAAATGGCACCAGAGTTAGGAGGACCTGGCTTTAAGTCTCATCTCCAGCTTTGTGGCCGTGTGACCCAGGGCAAGATGTAACTTCTTAGCACCCTACGCAACCCTTTAAGACTGTGGATTGCATAACTATTGTTGATTTCCTTCAATAAACTGGAACGTCCTTGCTAGGAGTTCCCTACACCAATGAAATCACAGGCCTTTAAGAAAAATGGGGGCGGAGGAGGAGAAGAGTATTAAAAAAATCCTTTTCATTTGTATTGTGGTTTTCACTTTTAAAACACACTCACATCTATTATCTCATTGGTTCTTCACAACTCTATGTGGTAGGTAGGGCAGGTATTATTATCCCCATCTGACAGAGGAGGAAACTGGGACACAGAGTGCTGAGGTGACTTGAATTAGAATGTTTGTGTTGTGAGGGACCTGAGAGGCCATCTAATCCACCCCCCTCATTTATGCTGGAGATAATGGGGATCAGACATGTCAAGTGATTTGAATCAGTGGAGGAAGACGGCAAGAGAAATCAGGACTCTTGTCTCAGTCAGCTAGGTGATGCAGTGGACACAGTGTGGGGCCTGGAGTCAGGAAGACATGAATTCAGCTGCAGCCTCAAACACTTACCAGCTATGCGAGGCTGAGCAAGTCACTTAATGCTGTTTGCCTTATTTTCTTCAACTGTGAAGATAATAGCAATACCTACTTCCCAGGTTTGTTGTGAAGGTCAAATGAGATAGTCTTTGTAAAGCACTTCCCACCATGCCTGGTGCACAGTAGGTTCTTATTCTCTTCTCAGGTGGGTCAGGGTCCTCCTTTTCTTTCTTGCCTTGCCTTGCCTTCCCTTCCCTTCCTTTCTATAAAAAGCTTCATAGGATTTGTAGTTGGAAAGTACATCAAAAATCATCGCATGCTTATAATTGGAAATAACCTTAGTGATCTAGGCTAACTCCTTCATTATACAAATGAGTTAAGTGAACCTCCCACAGATGCAGCAGCTTGCCTTTAACACAGATCATAAGTGGTCAGCTGAGATTTGAACCCAGAGCCTCTCACTCCAAATCCAACACAATTTCCATCACCTAGGAACAAACTATTTATTTATGTCCCAGGACTAGCTTAGTCAAATTCAGAAAGGCTCATCATAGGGAAGATTGGCTATCGCAACTCAAAAAGACTCTATGGAAGGATACCTATCTGTGTCTGGGTAGTAAGTACCCATGTAGAGAAAGTCCTGTGTCTTCTGAAATGGTGAGACTGGTTGTTTGGACTCATTTGGCAGTCACTTATATTTACCTCTTGATGGCTGTTTGTCTTACCTAAACTTGATTTTTAATTCCAAGAATCACAGAACATATTTTCTAGATAATATGCTTTACAGTACTTAGTATAATATCAAGGATGTCTCCTCTATTTAGGATACAATATATACCTGAAAAAGATAACACCTTAAATATGTCCTATTCTCTAAACAAAATGAGTTTGACTTCTGCGTCGTTGTTTTTACCCTGTTTCTCAGAATGGTGGAATCCCAATAGTCACTATTTTCAACTGCAGAAAAAAACACCTCAATTTACAAATCTAGCACCCAGGCTCAAAGAAATGAAGTGGCTTGTTTAAAATTACTGAGTTATTTAGTGAAAGAGGTGAGACTAGAGTCTGGATCTCCTGATTCTTGCCTTTGTGTTCTTTCCAAATTATCTTTCTATGTTCTGCACTATGATGTCTTATGAATGGCTTATTATGTAGATATATTAATTGATAAAACTATGATATGTGAAGTATATATATATGACATAAATACAGTACTGAACAATATACAAACTCTATATGTCATATGAATAAGAATCAACCATAAGCCTCTTCCTGTAGGAGCTGTCCAGGCTTTTAGCTCCTCCAAGAAACTTTGTTCTGAGATGGCTCAAAGAAACATCCATTTGAGGGACTTCATTTCTCATAATTTGGAGTCTCTCCTTTCCTCTACCCCTTTCCCTCCACCTCCTCTAGAAGAAATGATGTTTCTAAGCTAAGGAACATGAACCAAATTAGGCCTGAAAAGGGAGACAAATAGGGAAGTGAGTGTTTGGTGATTGAAGAGGACTCACTCTTGACGGTGAGGAACATGGACTTGCTGATGTCAGTGCCCACTCCATTGCTGGCCTGGCAGAGGTAATAGCCAATGTCTTCCTCCAGTACATGTCGGATCAGTAGTGAGCTGTTGGGGAGGATCTGGATGCGACCCGTGAGAGGGACAGGGTGGTACTGCTGAGGGTTCCCGCTACCTGGAAGGAAATCCAAAGAGAAGTGGTTAGTAGGTAAACAGGAAATAACATCCAGAAATGTGAAGTATCTCTTATAAACTATTATGTAGATTGCACAAGTCCAAAGTTTAACTCCAAAAGCTTTTCCTTTATATCATAGAGAAATGTAGAAGGAATCCCAGTAGCCATTTCATAAAAGCTTTCAGTATTAGTCAATGCACCCCACAAAATCCTCTGGTTGAACAAGTAAATATTAGAAGTGGGTATCTTCAAACTCAAGGAGGACAGCAGCATCAAAGATTTGCTCAGATTCACTTCTGTACAGAAACTGATCTATCTCTAAAACAATGAAGGAATATTTTTTGAGATTAAGAGGCTAACATTAATCATTTGGAGATCTCTTGACCAATGGCAGACAATGGTAAACTTAAGAAAGAGACTGAGACCACAAAGAATCCACATCAAAACCAAGCCTCTTAATCACCGAAAGGATCTCATATTGCTATAGTGTCTTAAGATTTATGAAGAAATGCCTCCAACTCTGCCTCTGACTCTAACCCCAAACCTCTGACTCCACCTTCACCTCCAATCCTAAATCTGCCTCCAACCCTAACCCTAAATTCATGCCTCCAGCTCCCACTTTCCTCACCCCATCCCCCAAATCAAACAAAAAACCTTGCAAGGGAGGTGGTGCTAGCATTATTTTATCCCAGGTTTACAGATGGGACACTGAGGCTTAGAAAGAATGTAGGTTCCTGGAGGGCAAGGCCTATTTCCCTCTTGTCTGTAAATCCCCGAAGTCTCACATAGTGCCTGGCACATACTAGGTGCCTAATAAAAATTGACTGAGAAAATAAATCAGTTGACTTGGTCAAGGGTAAATAACAAGTATTGAAACTGGGATCTGAATCCAGATCTAATTCCAATATCAGTATTCTTTCTGCTATATCATACTGTCTTTCAAGCTTCCTCTTACAATACATTATCAATGAAAGAACATTTCAACTAAGAAATCAAGGCTTCACAGAGGACTTTGCAGAAGGTTCAGACCTTTTGAGGCTTCTCAATTTAAATATCTATAGCACAAATGTGATACCCATAGCAGCAGCTACGGATATGCATGCATATTGCCAGGGTAAATTCGCAAAATATTAACTCTTCCTCAAAGATGAAATCAAAACATTTATTCAAACACCAGAAAGCCAAATCCATCATAGTAACAAAGAAATCTATACACATTATCAATGCAGGGAACACAACCATTCCCAAGTCTTCTCTCCTTCAGGCCTCCCCACTAACAAGCTCCCTTAGGCAAAATCCCTCCCTCTCTCACTCATGTTAGCTGCTCTGCTCTGCTTTGCCTGCCCTCTCCCTCAGCTCCACTTCACTCTCTTTCCTGCTGCACCTTTCCTACTCCACCCATTCAGCAATATCTTCTCACCATTGGCTCCATGTGACTCAGGCTGTGGACTAGGCCAAAGCTCAAAGCAGGTCACATGGGCTTATTAAGGAGCAGAGAAGACCTTCAAATTCCCTTACTGTTACAATGCCAAAAGATACCACTCAGAGATATGTCCAGCACTTTGTACCCTCAGGTCTAGCTCCTGCCATTTCCCCTAAACTCCCAATGACACTGTCTCTCAGGCCTCCTGAGAAGCCCCCTTCTGATGTTTTCAGCCACATCCATGGAGGGCAAAGGAGTCCATGAGTCATGCTTGTGCTTGAGAAGAGACACTGAAATCTGACAGAACTGTGATCCTATGTGAGTTGATCAGAGACCAGAAAGAAGAGAAGAAAAACTGGCACCAGATGACTGAGAGAGAAGTAGCTTCATAGAATCACCTAATGTAAAGTCAGTAAGGACCTTAGAGTTCACTAAAACAAACCTTCTCCTTTTACATACAAAGAGATTGAAGTCTGTAGGGATAAAATGATTTTTTTTGGTTCCTCTAAGCCAAGTACTTAGTTGAAGACTGGAACCCAGATTTTTGGATTTTCAGGTCAGTTCCTTTTCTAGTAGTACAGTTGTCCCTTCCACATAACAGGACCTAGAGATGCAGTGCCCCTGAAATCTGGAAAATTCATGTGAATTTTTTTTTTGGCACTCCCTTCATACCAGAGAAATCTGAATTATTATGTCATTAAAAGATAAAATATG
This sequence comes from Bettongia penicillata ogilbyi, assembly GCA_023548195.1. NCBI lineage: Eukaryota > Metazoa > Chordata > Mammalia > Diprotodontia > Potoroidae > Bettongia > Bettongia penicillata. Next base: position 13,413,948 of record JAJHZJ010000031.1, on the reverse strand, counting down.
TTGATATTATACAATACTGCACATATATTTTATGTATTTCCAAACATTTTCTGTGTCATCTGCTGGCCTTCATGTATTATTTACTGCTTCTGAAAAACTCCCTCAAGTTCCCATTTAATTTCTTATGGTGACTCTTCATTCTCGAAAAGGATTATGACATCAAGATGATGACATGACTTACATTTGATTTTGATTTGAGTGAGGGAAAGCTGTGCTAGATCACCAACCTTACTCTTTTCTCCTGAGTCATCTGGGTCCAGTGGCCTGATATTCATCAGGATGACTGGAGATGGCCCAGGATGCAATGTGGGATCTTGGTCATTTTAGGCTAAGGTCTTAATCAGATTCTTACTTTGAGTGAGATATACTCATTCAATGAATAGACCTCTTTAAGTAGTTACTCAAAGGATGGTCTCTTTAATAATAATTGTTTTAATGGTGACCTACAATGCATTGAAACTGCAATGTGTGTTCTTTCTTCAATGCCAAAGAAGACCATGCCATCAGAAAAGTAATGACATGACTTGCTTGTGACTTTGTTTTGAGTGAGGGAGGGCTGTTTAGGTCACCAGCCTCACTTCTCCTCCAGAGCCATCTGAATCTAGTGACCAGATATACATCAGGATGACTGGAGATGACCCAGGATGAGGCAATTGGGGTTAAGTGACTTGCCCAAGGTCTCACACAGCTAGTGAATATCAAATGTCTGAGATGAGATTTGAACTCAGGTCCTCCTGACTTCTGCACTGGTGCTCTATCCACTGTACCACCTAGCTGCCCCAGTGAAACTGCAATGGGGAAAGTCACAATGTAGAAGAGATAATGGCATAATATCCTACTTGAATATGTTTGGCTTCAGATCCTGACCTTGCTGGAAAAGTTTAAGCCCTTGACTCCAAGAATATATAAATATAATTTCTAGCAAATTCTGCTCAGACCTATGCAGTCCAGAGGTCTAAGGCTCAGATTGAATAAGTTCTCTCTAGACATAGGAATATGAGTTCCTCATAAATGTTGCATGGGACCAGCCGATGGAGGGCACCACAGAATAAGATACTTTTTAAGAAAAAAAACCAGACATGTATACCACCTCTATTAAAGTGGTGAAGTGGGGCAAGTTTCTTTTCATGTCAGAACCTGGAGATTCCACTCCAGTGTGTGCTGGGGTGGACAAAGAAGAGCAATGTCCATCTTAAGTGGAACTTAATCTGCTCAACTTTGAACTCTTGCCCTGGAGCCTGATTGTTGAGTGGATGAGTGGCAGATATTCTAAATCATGCTTCTCATCCCCACCCAGCTGCCCACCTAGTCACCTTCTTGCATCCACACTGTTGCTATGAAGGTACCTCCCTTTCCCTTCATATTTCCCTCCCTGCCTCCCTCTCCACTCTCTGCTTCCCCCTCTTTCCTCTTTTCTACTTCTTGTTCTGGGAACCATAATCACATAAAAACTACCATTAATCCTAGGCAGAGTGTGTCAAAGTACTCTCATTTGCCATCACTGCAACTTCTCAGACAAAAAAAACTTCCTTCCCTGGTCACCATTTCCTTTGTATGTGTTTTGTCTCACTCTTGCAAGCTCCTTGAGGTCAGGGACTGTCTCTCTGTTTTGTTTTGTGTCCTCAGGACTTAGCACAGTGTCTGACACAAAGCAAGCACTTAATAAATGTTATGCATTCATTCATACCATCAGTCTTAGCAGGCTCTTAGCCCACTCTCCCTGAAATAATTCCCAGCCAAGGCCCTGGTGCCTACCTTTGGCATGCTTCCACATGACCTTCGGTGGTGGGTACCCATCCACAGAGCAGTTCAGCACTCCAGCTTTGCCATAAATACCATCCTGGTTGTTGGGCTGCACCACAAAACGAGGTGGGACTAGGGAAGTTAGAAGGGGGAAAAGGGAAGAGAATGTTCCACTGAGTCAGTAACTACTATAAACAAACTTGCTTAGAGCTTTCCAACAACCTGAATCTTAAGGGGGAAGAAATCCCAATGTTAGGCTATGGTCACCCACGGCCATATCTCTTAGATAGGGCTAGAACTTACTTCCCTATATTGACATTCCTTTGTAGAGATAAAGTCTTTTCTTCTACAGTTCCTAAAATTCTGATATATTGAGGTTCTTTGCAAGTCAAGATAAGTAACCTCAACAGCTAATCGCAATTCCTCCATCCCTATGACCATGGGATTGTCTCTATCTTCCTTCCCCTCTCCTGCCCTTCTCCCACATGGGGGTCTCACCTCGCACAATCAACTGCCGCTCACGGCTGACAGTGGCAGCATCATTGCTGGCAATGCAGGTGTAGTTTCCATTGTGATTGAGGGAGACGCTGGAGATCTGGAGAGAGCTCATGAATTCCTTGCTCTCGATGGTCACCCCTGAGCCAGAGATGATTACTTGGCCATCCTTCCTCCAAGTGATCCGGATGGGCATGTCCCCAGATGAGACCACGCAGGGTATGTAGAGTAGCTGTCCGATGGAGGCAGGGGGAAACTCAAAGGGTTGAATCAGGGGGGGAACTGGACAAGAATGGCAAGAAAAGAAGCAAGAGGGAAATGATAGCATGATAATCAGTCCTTTGCTAATACCCTTTCCCTCTTGGTTCCTGTTAGGAATATTCATTTGCATGTACTTCCCTATGGACTCTGGGATGGCTCTGTCCCAGGATTGGTTCTTTCCTTAGTGGGAAGTGTATAAAAATTCTCCTGATGGTGGCTAGGTCCTTGCTTCAGAATCAAGGCCTCCTTGGTTACTCATCCTTTCCAGCTATTCTTACTCATCAGGTCCTGTGAAAATCTAAATTGTCTCCCAGGCATGACGGCTCACCTTGCCTTGCCCTTCATTATGTGTATCCTTGGCTCTTGGCTGCCTGCTTATCCAGTGTGGCCTTTCCGCTAATCATCATGAATTACAACCCTCTATTTGGACCCAAATTTTATTTTGTGTTTGCATCCGGACCTCTGATTGACTGCTGGCCTCTGACTAAGTCCAGATCCCCAATTTCCCTGTTGTGTCCTGTCCTTTTTGCTCCAGTTCCTTACCATATATCCACAACCCACTACCTCCCATGGCATCAATGCCAACAGATGTGATGAAACATGCCCAAGTTGTGAGACTCTTCCCCATATGTACCCCACACTGCCTTATTTATTCTTGTCTCTATCTCTGGAGCTCCCACTCTCCTATCCTTTCACTTTTCTAATAGAAGAAGGAGAGACTGGAAGTTTGTTGCATATTCTGTTTTCAGAAGATCTTGGCAAGAAAAGGATCCCACAGAGGGGCCCAGAGAGAAAGATCTCACAGACACCCCAGCTCCACAGTGGGCTCAGAGAGAGAGAACCTCCAGTCAATCAGCTGATAAACATTTATTAAGCACTATATCACTAGGCACTCTATTAAGTGCCAGGGATATAAAGGACAAAAGATAGTCCCTGTTCTCAAGGAGCTCACAATCTAGGGTGGGTAATACAGCATGCAAACCACTATGTATAAACAAGTCATATACAAGATAAGTTGAAGACAATGAATAAGTGGAAGGCATTAGAATTAAGGGGGAATCAGTTAATGCTTCCTATAGGAGGAGAGATTTTAGTTGGAACTTGATGGAAGCCAGGGAAACCAGGAGGTGAAGATGATAAGGGAGAGAAATCCTGTTCTGGGGGACAGCTGGTAAAAACATCTGCATTTGGGAGATGGAAAGTCTTGTTCAGGGAATGGTCAGGAGGCGAGTGTCACTGGATGTGTGTGTGTGTGTGTGCACATGTGCATGCATGCATGCATACATGTGTATGAAGGGTGAAAGGTATACAAAAACTGGAAGGAGGTGGGTAGATCATTAAGAGTTTTGAATGCCAAAAGAGGATTTTATATTTGATCTCAAAGATGATAAGGAGTCACTATTTATTGAGTAAAAGGGTCACATGGTCAGACCTGCATTTTAGGAAGATCACTTTTACAGCTTAGTAGAGGATGAACTGGAATGGTGTAATGAGAGTTAAAGATCTTCTCCCACCCATTAATAGACCTCAGGTGGAGTCCATTAAGGGAAACTTGATTAGGGGAGGCTTGTTTTATAGGAAGGTGTACAGCTTTTGCTAATTGCTAATGAGGCATTGAGTTACAAGGGTTGTGATGCTCTCTGGCTCTAAAAAGCATATATATCCTCTGAGGTGAGGTTTAGCTTTGGGGGCTCGCTCTTTGGAAGAAGGTTCGTATACCAGATGAGACTCTGGGTAGGCTTTAAGGAGCCCCCTAGCTTTGAAAGCCCAGATGTTGGTGCTTCTCTCTTTGGTAACTCTGTATGTAGGTAATGGTCAGACAGTTGGATCTGTCTGTTGATCTGTGATGTATGTATTGCTTATGGTCATACAGTTGGAAGCCTGGTCTGTTGGTCTTTATTTCTCTACTTGAATTTTCTTTGTAGGTGAATGTGATTAAAGATGATTGTTGACCCCTCACAAGTTGCTTTTGTTTTAGCAAAGCAGATCTAAGAACCTGTGCCAGCAGGCCATCCTGGATGCATCAGGGTGATTTGCTATTACAAATGAGGAGAGAGTTGAACAGGGTGACCCAACCAGCAGGTTATTGCAATAATCCAGGCTTGAGGTGATGAGTGCCCATACCAGGGTGATAGCAGTGCCAGAGGAGAGAAGGGGATGTATATGAAGGTTGATACAAAGGCATAATTAACAAGACTAAGTAACCAGAGCAGATACAGGTGAGAGATAGTGAAGAATTGTGAATGACACTGGTTGCAAACCTGGTACCCTTGACAGGAATTGGGATGATTCAGCTTGGAAAAAGGAAGGCTGAAGGGTCTTAAAGTCTCTAACACCTATTGATCATCTTTCTATGTCTTTGATGGGCACAAAGCAAGTAGAAACAGGTTGAAATTGAAGTAGGGAAGATGATGAGACATGAGACTGTGAAATTAGGAAGAGAAGGGCCCAGATCCACAGAGGGTCCTGAAAGATCCCACAGAGTGGCCCATATCTGCAGAAGATCTAGACAGATGGACCTTACAGACAGGTCTAGACATAGAAACCCTCTAGAGGGTACCCAGATCCTCAGAAAGAGGTCCTTCCCCACTCAAAGGGATCCATATCTATGGAAGATTCTGATATATCTATGGAGGGCTCAGGCAGAGAGAGAGCCTAGAGAAGAAGGTATGAAGGAAACAAGGAAGGAAATAAACATTTTATTAAGCACTACTATGTGCCACGTACTGTGCTAAATGTATTACAGATATGATCTCATTTTGGCCCTCACAATAACCCTGGCAGGAAGGTGCTAGTATTATCCCTATTTTGCAGTTGAGGAAACTGAGGTAGATAGAGGTTAAGTGACTTGCTCAGGATCACATAATGATTAAGTGTCTTAAGGCTAGATTTGCACTTAAGTCTTCTGGATTTCACATCCAGCTTCTACCTAGCTGCTTCTAGAGAGGGGCCCCAGAGAGGTCCCACAGAAGGGACTCTGGGGAAAGAAAGTACATATCCTTTTTCTTTGGGTAAGACTGGATGAGGAGACAGGAAGGCAGTAGCCCTCTCCTGCAAAGTATGAGTAGTAGAGCTGTGGTTGTCATCTGCCCTGGCTGGTTTATCTGATGATGCATGGCATCAACTGATCTAGTATGCCTTCCCCTGCCACTTATGCCCTCCCCTCAGGAAATCTCCCTCATGCACCAAAATCTAAGTTGCTGTTTTGCATATGTGTGTGTATGTATGCATGTGTATTCGTGTGTGTGCATGTGCATGTGTCTGTGTGCGTGTGTGTGTGTGAGTGTGTGTGTGTGTGTGTAAGGGGAATGGAGGGACTGGATGGAGCCCAAGTCACTCTTAGATGGATGTTTCTTTTCCAAGGTCTACATGAAGAAGTAACCATTATCTTTATAATAACTCAATTAGACCACAGCTTCTCCAGCAAGTAGGGGATGGGAGGAGAAGAGAAGAGCTTAACAAGGGCAGGCACTTAATAGATGGATGAGAACTCCTTTCCATAGTCTGGTAATTAAATTATAAGACTGTCTACAGTCCAACGGCCTTTCCTGGCCCATCCTGGTTCATTTAGCTGAGTGAAGCTTCCTTGACTGCTTCTTACTTCAGTGGCCATCCCTAGAGGCATAAGGATAAGACCCTGGAGGAGGAAGGATGGGAGAAGGATGAAACCTTGGTTTCATCTGGAGGTATTGATGAATATAGGGGAAAATGCTACTAACATGTCTGTGCTATCAGTGGAGATCTAGGTAATATGACAGGGCAATGTTGGAGATGCTAGTGGACAGGGGTGAGCTCTGTCGGGACTCTCTTGCCTGGACTGACTTTCAGGATGTTTTAGGGAGGTCAATCCTTTGAGGACAGATTCTTACAGAGAGAAATATCTTGCATAAGGGTGGTGGGATAGGAGATGGGGAAGATGGAAGAGAGCTCTAGGCCTGGAAAGAAGGAATAAGTTAGGATTGAAGCCATGAGATGAGAGCTTTTTCCATCAATGGAACCTGGAAGTTGCTGGCATGGTTCAGAGGCTCTAGGGCCAGTGGTTGGATAGAAAAATCAGAGAGCAAGAGGCTTCAAGGCTTCCAAGAGAAAAGTGCCCTAATGTCCTAGTATAAGCTAGAAGGTTGTTGCTCTGTACCTTGATTTAGTCTTGCACTGATGACCCAAGAAGATGTGAAATGCTCAGACCCAAGCAAAAAGAGAGCCTCACAGATGACCTTGTATGTGAGGAAAGACAGGAACTGGATGATTCAACTTGGAAAGTCTTAAAGACTTTGAAGGCTACTGATCAGATTTCTACATCTCCCCTGGGTATGGAGCGAGTAGAAAAGGGTTGAAATTGAAGCAGAGAAGATGATGATACATGAGGAAGACCTTTCAAATAATAAGGGTTTGGGATTTTGGAACAAGTCCCCAGAGGAGGTTATTTGCTTATTTACTTAATTAGAACAGTCAATATGAAAGGCCCTGTTATATATAATTGGGTAGGGATGAGGGAGGGAATACAAAGTTTCCTAATATAAAACTCAAAGGACTCTAGTGGTTTCCATTAGTAAAAAAGATAAAATAGAAAATCCTCTTTAGCAACTAAAATCTTTCACAACCTGACTTGCAATCTACCTTTCCAGACTAATACACCTCCTACAGATGAATCTTTGCTTTTCTTCACATATGACATTCCATTTCCCATCTTCCCTTGATGTACAAATACACTCCCTCCTTGCCTTTGCATCTTAGAATCATCTTTATACCATGGTAGTTAGGTAGCATAGCACATGGAGCACTAAACTTGGAGTCAGAAGAATCTGAGTTCAAATCCTCTTTCTCCTGCATGACCTTAGACAATTCATTTAACCTCTGTCAGCCTCAGTTTCCTCATATGTAAAATGGAGACAATAATAGCATCCACCATAGAGGACTTTGTGAGGATCAAGAGAGATAAGATATAGAAAGTGCTTTGCAAATCTTAAAGCACAATATATAAATGACAGCTATTATTAGTTTATCATTAGAAGCCCTAGTTTCCTTCAAGGATCAGTCCAAACACCACCCCCCAAATGCAATCCTTCCTGCCTTTCTCTTCTCCTCATTCCTCGAGATCTTTGATGTAATAAAAAACCTTGTAGGGATGGAGGTTAGAGGAAATGTCAAGATGCTAAAGCCTCATACCTATACCAGATGAGAATACTTCTCTGTTGAATGACTCAATCATGAGTTTTAGAAGAAGTGTGTGTTTTTTTCCCCCTCTTAATTTAGTTACCTTTTGAAAGCCATTAGAGGAAACTATGCAGGGGTGGGGAACCTGTGGCCTTGAGGTCACATGTGGCCCTCTAGGTCCTCAAGTATGACCCTTTCCACCCCTAAACTAGAGTGACTTACACAGGAAGTGTGCTCAGATTGATAGAAGAAGCTTGGTCTTACATGGAATTTGTATGTGCTGGCGGGAGAGAGTGTGTCTCACACTTTGGGAGAATGTTTTGCACCAACTCTTCTTATACTACCACTTCAAGAAATAATTCTTAATAAAAGCTAATTAATCTTTTTCCCACTTAATTTTTCTGTCAATACTCTTAACATGGAAGTATGTTTTGCACAATCTCACGTATATAAAATGGGTATTATATTGCTTGCCTCCTCAATGGGTGGTGAAGGGGCTGCAGGGAGGGAGACAATTTGGAACTCAAAATTTAAAAAAATGAATGTTAGAAAATTAAAAAAAATTTTAATAGCTAATTAAAGTCTTGCTCACTCAATATCAACTGATAATCATGGGAAGGGAAGCCTATTCATGAGCAGGGGTTCATGAGGTTCAACATTAGAAAACAACCCCAAATCCTCAGGGTTACCACTGGATCCTCAGGGGAACCATAGCAGTCACCCTCCTGGGACCCAGTCTGTGAGCACAAATGAGGGTTGGAAGAATGGCTCCAGAACATGCACTATATCTTATATTATATATATGTATATATATATATATATACACACACACAATACACATATGTATATGCATGTATATATATGTACGTGTGTGTGTTTCTTTGATGTACACGTGTCCCCTTACAAAATAATACACCCTCTTTGGAGTAGAGACTGTCGCATTCTTTTTCTATATATCCCTGCCACCTGCCACAGTGCCTGGAATACATAGTAGGCATTTAATAAATGTTGGTTGATAGACTGATTGATTAAAGAAGCTTATAGTCAAGTTAAGGAGACAAGATACACATAAATAATTATAGTTTGAGTCAGAATATGATCATTGCTATAAGTTTAAAGGAAAGATAGATTAGAAGATCAGGGAAGTTTCATGAGAAAGGTAGCATTTCATCTGGGCCTTGAAGAGTGGGCACATTTTCAATAGGCAGAAGGACACAGGAGGGAAAGAATTACAGGTAGATGGCACAGGATAAGAAAATGAGGAGAGCAAGAAAAGTACAAGTTTATTGGCTCTCCTAGGGAAATGTCTGTGGTTCCTCTTTTATAGGTCCTCAAGAATAGGATTAATGACCAGTGTGGTATGGTTTGGGTGCCACTTACAAAGAGATATCAAATAACTATCTATCTGGGTACTTCAGACATTTACCTGCCTGAAATCCCGGGGTGGGGAACAAGAGGGGTTAGCTGAGGGGACCTTTTGGGGACGCTTCCAGATCTACACAAGAAAGGAGAGGAGACAACTTCTGGAGGTCTGGCAAAAACAAAAAACTATGCAACAACTGTAGAATTCTGTACTCTGAGACCATCTTGATCCCTTAGTAACAGAGACAATTCATACCCTTAACCACGAAGATCATCAGTTTCTTACCTTTTTGTTGTTTGATGATTACTGCCTGAGCTATAGTGCATGTGCGTTCTTCCTTCGTTACCGAAGAAGACCATGCCATCAGAGAAATAATGACATGATTTGCACTTGACTTTGTTTTGAGTGAGGGAGGGCCGTGCAGGTCACCAGCCTCACTTCTCCTCCAGAGTCATCTGAATCCAGTGACCAGATATTCATCACAATGACTGGAGATGACCCAGGATGAGGCAATCGGGGTTAAGTGATTTGCCCAAGGTCACATAGCTAGTGAATGTCAAGTGTCTGAGGTGAGATTCCAACTCAGGTCCTCCTGACTCCTACACTGGTGCTCTATCCACTGTACCACCTAGCTGCCCACCCTGAGCTACAGTATTGCCCTCAGCAAGGCAGCCTTGAGAACATCACTGTGTAGATAGCACTGAACTTCTAGCTTCTCTGCCCAAGGAAAAGGATCATTCTTTTGCAGAAAGCAAGTTTTAAGGAGAGCAATTTTGACTCTAATTACCATTGTCTTTGACTTTCTCAGTCAAAGTAAGCTTCTTGAGGGCAAGGGCTGTCTTGCTTGCTGGAATTTGTATGCTCAGAGCTTAGCACACACAGTGCCTTGCACATACTGAGTGCTTAGTAAATGCTTTTTCATTCCTTCACTCATTCATTCATGGAAGTGTCAGAGGCAGAAGTAGAGGAGGAAGAGGAGAATTTAGGGGGGAATAATGGTGGACAAGACAAGCAGATATGCTAACTCAGATCATAGTCTACCATAAAATCTTTATTGTCACTTGTCGGGAAGGGCAAGGCGCTAATGAATGATGTGTTGACTGCTGGCTGGGGCCAATAAAGCCTTTATGGCACCTCTCACTGTCACTCTTTTAGACCTGGCCCTTTTTATTTACTGCAGTCATTAGCAAAGTATGGATGATAGGAGAGGCTGGACTGGAAACAGCATAAGCTGTAGACTAGGAATCAGGAGACCTGGCTCCTAGCCCTGGCTTCATCACCACCTTGCTGTGTGACTTTGGGCAAGCTATTTACATTTTTTGATTCTCTATTTCATCATCTGTAGAATGGGGATACCATACCCATCATTCCTTTTTCTGGGATCCAATGAGACATTGATTGTGAAAATACAAAATATTATACAAATGGAAGTGTTATTATAATAACAGAGGTAAATAAGGCAATTGATCTGTGGGGCAGAAAGACAGGAACCAATGATCTTAATGAGGACATGAGCTTCTCTTCTGAGTATGATTGTTGACAGTAGATAAGACATGAGCTTCTCTTCTGAGTATGATTGTTGACAGTAGACAGTAGATAAGAACAGGGAGAACTAGTCCTCTGGGGTAGTATTATGTTGGCCCATTATACATAGCATGGCAGTAGAGCTATGTTTTGGAAGGAGAAAAGGCAAGATGGCCAGGGGAGACCTCTTTTTACAAGAAGAGTATGGCTCTGTGTGTTCGTATTTCTGTTTCCTGTACTATTTATATCTTTGGGGAGACATTGCGCATTGTGCTGTGCTCTAGTTCTCTTTAAGTTGCCTGAGGTCTTAGGCACAGAATATGCTGAAGTGTGGAGGAATGATGACTTTGTCACACGGTCAGTGACAATCATGACAGTACTCTCTGAGTCTTTCCCTGTTCTTTTAGATTTGCTTGTGTCAGAGATCGAGGTACCCTTACAGTCGGTGGTTGTGAAACAGTGACAAGTGTTACTATTACTGTTATGGGTGACTGATAGTTAATACCTTACATCTTTAAAAAGGAGGGCATTTCTATATCATTCTCCTGGCTTCTTCAACTGGGAAAATAATATTCTTGCTAGCAGCTTTGATAATCCCTCCACCTCATTTCTTTCCTTTCTATAAATTAAGATGTACTTGGTTCATTCTCCTCTGGAAGATGGTGTCATCTCTCATAATAATGAAGGTGTCTTTGGGAGGGCTTCAATAGTATAGATACCAGAACCTTACTTCCTAACAAATAGTGGGAATTGAAATTTTGGGTCAAACCAACTTGGTTGAGAATCCAGCTTTCACCTCCTTAATTCCCTCCCCCCAGACATCCTCTTAGACTTCATTTGGGCAAAGGTTGGACAAAGAGAGGAAGCAAATCAGGGGAGTCCTGGGAAGTAGTTATACCTGTTTTGAGTGACCACAAAGGAGTGCTATAGAGTATGTTTGTATTAGTTCATTCTACATGCCCACAGGTCCTATGTGCCTTTAAAAAGGAGTATTTGCTACTTGTTCTAAAACAGAGCACACAAGTCCAAATGTCCTGGTGAGAGCCTGGAGAAAGACGCCCTGCTTCCTTGTTTTCAGCTCTGGAGTTCCTAAGTGGTACTAATATGATGATGGAAATGTTCCCTCACATTCAGCACCCAGGAGCCCAGAGAGTCAGCTGCACCTTCTCATTTAATTAAAGATTTAGCATGCATGCCCAGAGCTGCTTTTATGCTACGTTATTTTTGCAGCTAAAGGGGGCCCCAAAGACATCTTGTCCATGTTGGATTGATGTGCCTGCATCTTAACATCCTGCCAGGGACCTTGCCTGATGTCCAGTGATATAAGCACTCCCCCTTCCAGCAAAGCCTGGGTTTCTCCTGCCAGCCAGTTCTCACTTGTGCCAAAGACCCAGGGAAGCCCTGTGCCAACATCCTCCACGGCTTTCCCTCCTCCCTTCATCTCTCTGGGCCATAATCAGCTTGCCCAGGGATTTTTCGATTCAGCACCACCTGCAACCATTTCTAATAGCTGCCAGGAAAGCTGGCACATGAAGGGATTGGGGGTGGGGCTCTGAGGGAGGAAAACAAAGGTATTTGAAGGAGCTGTCAGATTCCCACCCCGGCCAGGCTCCGAGAAGCTCATCTTGTCATAACGGGCTGGAGAGATAGTATTGGGGTATATGAAAACCATCCCTGTCTTAGGTGCCTGTGGACTTGGACACCTTGTTAGTGTCCCCTTTCTGTGCCAACCATCACCTCCTAGGGCACCCCTGAAGGAGGGCATCAGCTAATCAAGCTACATCATCCCTAATTAGTTATGATGGGTTTTTCTGCAAAGCTGAATGCTAATCAGAGTAGAGAGAGGTTGGTGGCTGGAGGTGTCAGGGAACAGGGTCAGGGGATTGGTGGTGATGGATTGGGGGTGGAAATGCTTTGGATACCAAGAAAGGGCTATGTCACAGGGCTCTCGGGGGTGCCCCCCCATCCCAGACCCTGGAAAACTCCCTCTTTCTGGGACTGTATTTCTCCTAATGAATTTTCACAATCCCTTGAGTTGGAGGAACTTGAGAGCACACACACACACGCACACACACACACACACACATACACACACACACACCCTCAAAATGACATCGGCTGAGAAGATGCTGTTTTTCAGTGCAATCCAAAGAGCTTTAGCAAGTCACTGAGATGGAATGCATCAGATTCAATTCATTAGGACCGATGGCTCCCTGAATGGGGCTGAATAATTGATAGGCAGGAGCAGCTTGCAGGGTGTTCAGTGTGCTCCACAGACTGAACACTGTAATTTTTTTTTTTATGCCAACAAACATGGCCAAATGCCGGGTGCGGGCAAGCCGAGCAAAGGTTAGATGTTTTAATATGTGATGTTTACACTGTAAACTCTTGCTCCACTGCTTGTAACGGGAAATGGATCCAGGCGGCCCAGTGACAGCTGAGAGGGAGAGTTGGGGCTTCGCTCTGATTCAGCTGCAACTGAGCTAATTTGCCGAGGCTGCTGCAAATCTCCTCATGCTCAATGACTGTGGTTAGGGTGTGTGGCTCACAATGGCAGCACACGCTGGGCCACTGCCAGGGTCTGAGGGAAGGGGTGGCAGTGGCAGAGATGGGATGAGCACCCCTAGAACTTTCACACAGTCACAGAGCTAGAGCTGGAGGAATCATAAATGTCATCTAATCCAACCCCCTCCTCTTATAGATAAGGAAACTTCTCTATAGGCCCACTAAAGTGAAGTGATTGGTTGAGGGTCATAAGGTGACCTCTCCACTCTGTGACTTTTTAGAATCCTATGTCCCCAAATCTCTCTCCCCATCCTATCTTCAATGATGGTGACAGAAGCCTTGCTGTATGACCTGCGCCAAGTCATTTAACTTCTCTGGGTCTCATGTTTTTCATTCCTTCTGGCTGCCACCATGTTCAAAAGCCCTACACCAGAGGTGGGAAACCTGCAGCCTTGAGGTCACATGTGGCCTTCTAGGTCCTTGAGTATGGCCTTTTGACTGAGTCCAAGTTTTACAGAATAAATCCTTTTATTAAGGGGATTTGTTCTGTGAAGTTTGGCTTCAGTCAAAGGGTCACATTTGAGGACCTAGAGGGCCACATGTGACCTTGAGGCCATAGGTTCCCCGCCCTGCCCTACACTGTGCTCATCATATGTAGTGACACTATTTTGTTGATAGCTGTCCACAATCATCTATATATCCATTTTTGGACCTCTGGTTTGTTATCTTCAACTCCCTGTCCTACCATCACCTTAAACTCAATTTGCCATTTTTAATCCAATAAACATTTATTTGTCCACAACAGAACTGATTTTTCCTCTTTCAAACATTCCCCTCAAAACTTTCTTTTTCTTGACTTCCTTATTTCCATCACTAGAATCATTCTCCTCATTCCCCATGCTCCATCTACGATGCCTCCTCCTCCTCTCTCCACTTCCAATCACCCTACTGAATCACAAAGTTTCTTGGATTCACCCCTTTCTTACTTTTCTCATTTTTATCACCCTAGACTATACATATCTACGGACATATATATGGACTAAATATTACATTCTTAAATGGTTTCTCTGCCTCTTGTCTTCTCCAATCCTTCCTGCATACAGTTACCAGATTAATCTTCCTTAAAGAATAATTTTTATAATTTTTACTCCTCTGCTCAGAAACCTTCAATGGCTCCCCATTACTTAAAATGATACTGTTCAAACTTCTAAGCTGGATATTTGAGAACCTCCACAATTTGGACCTAATCTACCTTTCCAATTTCATCTCTCACTGATGCCCAACATGAGCCTTCCATTCCAGGAACACTGACTGACTCATCTACCATATTCTAATTAATCAATTGATTAATGATTAATTGATTAATCAATCTTCCAAAAATATCATCCACTTTCCCATTTCAGTGTCTTTGCTCACACTCTGCTTCCAGCCTAGAATGTCTTCCATACCATCCTCTTCCTTTATTCAAATGTCCATCATTCAATGCCCATCTCAAATTTTACCTCCTCCATGAAGCTTTCTCCAACTTTCCCAAACCACAGATTCCTCCATTCTCCGAACTCCTAGAGTGTTCTACCAGTCATTGGGCTCTCCTTGTACCTTGTCATGTAGAGTTATTAAGCTTTCCATATGTTCATCTCATCATCTGGACTGTAAGATCCTGCATGCCAAAGATTTGTCTTATTCTGTGTCTGGGTTGCCCTGCAGTGCCTAACATATTCCAAGGCAGGTAGTTGTTATGCAGAGCATGCTTCTTAAATTAATCACAGGTACTTAATCACTACTTTTTGAGTGAAACCATAACATTTTCAATTTTACCTGTCACCTAAAACCTTTGAAATTCATGTTATCTGTAGGTGTTACTTATTCCTGTGCCTGCAGGTTCCACAGATATCCACATTCTCTTTTCACCCTAAATTGTGTTCATTAGAGTTTTTATCCCCCTACAACTGTTTGTAGATGACATGAATGACTAACTCTTCATACGTATACTGTATGGAGGCTTTTCTTCAGTTGCCTGTGAATGAGCGGAGCTTTCCAGAGTATGTGTCTGTAAAATTCCCCCAAATCAGGAATTAGGCCTATGCAGTTTTTTATGGACGCTATTCAATACAATGAGAATCTCAGATTTCATTTGTGTGCTGATTCTAGGCAGCTAAGCAGCACAGTGGATAGAGTGCTGGGCCTGGAGTCAGGAGTTCAAAGCTAGCTTCAGACACATTAACTGTGTGTCCCTGGACAAATCACTTAACCTCTGCCTGCCTCAGTTTCCCCATCTCTAAAATGAGGATTGTAATAGCACCTGCCTCCCAGGGTTGTGGATTGTTGTGAGCATTAAGTGAGATAATGTTTATAAAGCACCTTGAAATTTTAAGGCGCTATATAAATGCTAACTATTTACTAAGGGTGAAACCTCTATAACTTAATATATGGTCCTTGCATTAGTTGCAGCTCCACAAAATCATCTTCATTTTGTCACCAAGCAGATGATGAGCCAAAGCTCTTAAACAGGTCTCTAGATAATATGAATGCAGTCTGTTACCAGACCTGTACTTTTAATCTATGATAGAAATGACCAGGGATTATACTCCATCTGTATAGCTTTCAAGAACCCAGAGTCACTTCCACAACACTAATAAAGGCAATAATTCTTTATTAGAGGAGTCAGTGCAGTATCAGGTATGATGTGTTTGGGGCATGGTCAAAGGTTAGGAACCAGCTACTGGAAGGTTTTAGTGGACTCTCATCTTACATAGTTTAATAAGGGAAAAACAGAGAGGTTCTAACTCTCCTCTCCTAACCCTATGACTTACTAGAGTTACCTCCTTTTCAGAAGGGTACAGAATCCTGGATCTACTCTGTATAGATCTTGTATGCATCTAGTCCCTTTATGTGCTATCTCCCCTATTAGACAATGAACTCCTCAAAAGTAGGAACTGTTTTCCCCTTTCTTTGTATCCCCAGAGCTCTGCTCTTAATAAATGCTTATTGATTAGGGATGATTGATTTAATGGTAGTATGGGGAGGGATACAAAGTTTAGATAAAGCAGGGTCCCTGCCATCAGGGAGCTTACACTCTAGTAGGGGAACAAGGTACACATGAAGCCAACTCTAAGACATAATCATATCTGATAGGTCCCTTTAAGATGTATTTCCTTGTCATACTTACCTTTCACTGCAACATGGACACTCTGGCTGATGGACAGCTGAGGCTGGATAAGAACGCTGCAGAGGTATTCTCCTTCATCCATGCCCTTCTGGACGTCCATCAGTTTGAGTGTTCCATTCTCAAACACCACCTGGCGGTGATTGTCAGGCAGCAGCAAGGTATCTTTGTACCACTTGATGGAGTAGTAAGGGTAGCCGATGACCCTGCAGTTGATAAGTGTGTCCCGCCCTGCCACTGCTGTGATGTTCTTCATTGCTCGGATACTTGGGGGTCCTAAGCAGGGGTTGGGAGAGGGAAACAAGGGGCAAAGTTAGCCACAGAGAGCTTGGGATCTCCTTGGAATTCTGTTCTCAGGTCACTTAGCATAAAGGTAGGATAACTTCGGGACACGAGGATTAGATCTGGTGATAGAAGAGTTAAGAAGACCTCTGACCTGAGGTGATTGAGATAAGCTGGATTTGGGGCACCCCTCTAACCTCCCAAAGAAGCCTCTCATCTTACATAGTTCACTCTTTGTGAAGCCTAGAAGCCACCCTTTAATAAGATGAGAATCTACTGGCCCACCTGGGGAACAGAGGGTTGGTAAATGCCTAAATGTACTCCTTCCCCTGGTGACTGCAAGTTGCGGATTTGCCTCTAGGTAGACAATGAGATTTTTTCTCTTTTAATGTAAATGTGAAGTCTTAAGTACTTTAAATTTTTAGGTGAGGACTAAAATGAGATCTTGCCTAGTAGTTGGTGATTGTCTTCTCATATACAAACATAGATTGGGAATCCCTAAATTGGCACATTGTGAGAAACAGTATTGCAAACTCAGTCAGGAGACCTGGGTTCAAATTCCAACTCTGTCAACAACTGGCTGTGTGACCTTAGGTAAGTCATTCTACTAGGTTTCCTCAGTATCTTCTTCTGTAAAATGGGGAGTTTTGGTAGGATAACCTCAAATGTCCTGCCCTAACCTTCAAGGATTTCTTGTTTTTAAGGGAGTTATTTCAGTCATGCCTGGCTCTTTGTGACCCCACTTTGGGCATTTTCCTGGCAAAAATACTGGAGTGGCTTACCATTTCCTTCTCCAGCTCATTTTTACAGTGAGGAGAGGATGTTTGGGAGTGGAGTAAAAAATGTCCAAAAAGTATTTTTAACAAAATTACCTGTGTAGGCAGGGGTGTGGAGAGAGGAGTACAGAATTTGGTGATGTGAAACAAAAAGATTCAGTTCTACTGCAGAGCCTATTGCTTGGGTAGAGAATAGAGAACAGGATTCCCATGACCAGAGCCAAGGAAATAATTAAAATAATAAAAACAGGAGCTGGAGTCCATAGAAGACTCCTTGGCCATCTCCAGAGATCCAAAGAGAGGGCTAAAAGGTAGTAGCTTAGCCCATAATTGGAAGACAGAAAGAGGATGGACGAATCTGCAAAAGTCAGGAGACATACATTCACAGAAGGTCAAAGGATTTAGAGCTGGAAAGAAACTTTCTCTCTCTGAGCTTTAGGTTCCTCTTCTATACAATGAGGATAATACCACTTATGGTACTACTTACTTCACAAGGTACTTAGTAAACCTTAAAAATTATATAAATATGAACTATTGTTATTTTAAATAACAACATGAATAACTATAATCCTAAGAACTAAGGTCTTAATGAGGTTAAATGTTCATAAATAGGAGTGATGACAGTAATACCTGAAAGGGATTATTTTGTGTTATAAACCTTAAAATACCACATAAGTATGAGCTGTTATTGTTAAAAATAATAATATTAAGTACTAAGAATAACTCTAATTCCAAGAGGCAAGACCTTGAGACTTACATGGGAGGCATGACAGCAGCACCTGGAAAGGATTATTTTGTGTTATAAACCTGAGCCAAGAAAAATGAGTCATTTGAGTCTCAATGCGTGATTGATCTCCATTATATATATCTGGCTTCCTGACCTTCCTTCACAGTGGAGGAAATGCTAGGTGGATAACTGGACTGCTGATGGGACTAAGGATCGACAAAGCACATAGTTGCCCAGGGTATAATGTGCAGGGAGACACAATGAAGGACATTTATTTTTTTATAAATGCACATATTTTTATACTTACATATCAATAATTCAATGGCCCCATGATATCATTAATGTGGGCATTCCTCTAACTGGTGCAAATCACTGCCCATTCATGCCTTGTCATCCTGTGAGATGCCTGTTGGTGTTTTCCTTTGACTTCTCTACTCAACAAGCTGTTGGCCTGGCTTGAGACTTTTTGACATTCTCTGAGTACCAGTGGACAGCCCTCAGGCCATCTGTCCACCTATTAGCCTTCCCTCTCCTATATGACTAGCCCACCCCTTTTTCTGGTCATGCATCTCCTCTATACATCTAATCCAACCAACTTTACAGATGAGGAAACTGAGGTCTAAAGAGGTTAAATGATCTGCCCAAGGTAATACAGACAAGGAAAGATCAGGGATGAGATTTGAACCCACAATCTGTGACTCCAGAGCAAGTACTTATTCCACTATGTCAAGCTGCCTCCTAATAACCCTTATATATTGATTATCATTAAAATATGTTGTAGCCCTCTTGTACAACACTAATTTTAATGTTAAAGGAAGCATAGGTATGCTTATTTAAACTGCTTGACAGTGTCATGACTTATAGTGGTGTCAGATTCAAGTAGAACTGAATCG
Source organism: Bettongia penicillata ogilbyi (assembly GCA_023548195.1). NCBI lineage: Eukaryota > Metazoa > Chordata > Mammalia > Diprotodontia > Potoroidae > Bettongia > Bettongia penicillata. Next base: position 13,395,059 of record JAJHZJ010000031.1, on the reverse strand, counting down.
TGGGGAATGCCTATTGATTTAGAAAGTCACAAATTGACATTATCTATGTTGTATCCTATTTTGTATTTATTTTGTGAAACATTTCCCGATTATATTTTAATGTGGTTCTAACCACATGCAGAGTTTTTCAGGCTGTCTGCTGGCCCTGAGCTTAACACCTCCACTCTAGAGGTTCCTTTTTTGAGATAATATTTTAATGACTGAATTACTAAAAATAATCATTTACTTGAATAATCCATGATGATTCAAAAAAATATTATACCCATCCACATGTGAGCTGCTAAATGGATGAAAAATGTTTACTCTGCAAACTATGGCATGGAGATGGAAGGCTTTTTCAGTGAGTTGGGTCATCATTACTTTTGCCTAGGACAGAGACAGCAGCTGGAAAATGAGATGGACCCAGAGAGAAGGTTGGATGGAATTGGGGCTTTAAAAAAATCTTAAGTTCCAATTTGACATAAAAACCTCATCTTTTTTAAAAAACACAGGCCTTCTGCTAGTTGTGTGGCACAGTTGCAAATCTTAGAGCACTATAGTCTCTCAAAAAAAAAAAAAAGAAGATGTGGGTGACTTATGGGGCAAAGGAGAGATCCACACATTTTTTTAATACCAGAAAATATTCCATCCAGGAGATGGAGAAATCCATTTTGTGAGGTCAAATCTTATGTGTCCAAATTAAGGTCCAAAGATTCTGGTGTACAGTGACAGGGAACATAATTTCAATCTTTGCCTAACATTTATAAATTCTTTTTTGCAGTGAAAAGTATATATGGAGTTATAGTGGACTGGGTGGGGAACAAGAGCACTGCCAGAGAGGACAAGACAGGAGGAAGAGGCCAAGACCCAAGTGTACCATCTTTGATTGTGAAACTTCTTTTGGGTGATGGCCATGAAAACTCAGTTAGAGGATAACCAAGGATGAGCCGTATTACATTATGATGATCCTGTTTCCTAATATTCTACAGAAATATGTATGTCTCCCAGAGGAAAGTAGGCAATTAAGATCTGCTTTACTTTCCTTCTCACTGAATAAAGGAGAGTCACGTTTTGTGTTGTGGCCTTGTGGTAATCATGGCCACAACCACTGGCTAGGTGTAGCTCAGAGTTGGGTGAAGCATAGACCATAGGCATGGCAGATGCCTTAGAGAAGGAATCCTGTCCTCTCACTTAACTCAGGAGGACCCTGAGGGTAAAACTGGAGAAGTGACTTGTCTAAGGTCATACCGCTATCAATTATTAGAGCTGTAATTTCAACCCATTTCTTTTGACTCCAGATCCAGTATTCCCTACCCCCGCCCCCATATCATGACAAAGGTGCTGCTGCCTCCATATCTTTGAGAAGTTAGCCAGTAAAGACCGAATGAGAAAGATGGTAGAAAAGAAAGAAAACCCATGAGGGAGAGGGCTGGGGTGTGACTACTCAGCTACAACCCTCCCTTCCAGAGCTGGAGTTGGAGACCCCTTTTGATCCCTTCTTAGCTCACAGTTCTATGATTTGTCCTTCACTTTAGTCTCAACTCTTCTCACTGGTAGTCCAGAGTGTAAGCCCTGACTGGGGTCTTTCCCAGCTGTGGTGTCCTGGTCACACCACACTTCCCAAATGGTGGGTTAGGAGGAAACAGGACTTGTGGAAGATAACTTTCTCAGGTCTCTGACCCCACAGCTCAACTCTCTAATCTCTGCCTTCCTAGTCTTTGTAGGCTCTGCATGCAGGGACAAGGGCGGCAGTATGGTTCCTGAATCTATGGCATGCCCCAGCCCCGAAGTGACTGGATAGAGGAAGAGAGAGAGAGAGGAAGGATTAAGGAGGTAGGAGGCAGGGGGAGGGAGAGGACTAAGGTAGAAGAGGATGGGGAATAAACTACATCACTTACACACACAAATAAGAATGTAGAATAAGGGTGGGTGTGGTTAAAAGAGAGGAGGGAGAGTGGGGGTGGGGAGAGAGGGAGATCCTCCACCCAAATCAAAAGCGTAATGAACAATAATAATCAATAACGACAATGATAATGGTGAGCATAAAGATGACAAAGGAAAATAATAGCCTATTCTGATATTTAAATGTAGACAGGCACCTCTTACGTTTATTCGCGCTTGGTATTCAGCATTGCCCACTGAGTTCCGTGCAGCGCATCGGTAGACGCCCCCATCACGGATCTGGGGGGCTGTGACATTCATGTGGCTGATGGTCGTGCCGTCTGACATGGTGTACTGGTTGGTGCGGTGCCCGCCGTCCCGCTGGATCGGCTCATCATCCAGGGCCCAGGTGACGGTGGGAGGTGGGGCGCCTTTAGCTGCGCACATCAGTGAGAACTGCTCCCCAGGGTTTACCACCTTCTCGCTGAAGGAGGAGATGATGCGGGGTGTCCCATCTGGGAAGGGGCAGGAGGAAACCAACCTTGGCATCACCACATAACACAGAGTGGGTCCCATGGGCCTTTCCCCCACCCCAGCAGAAAGGAAAGAGGTGGATGGAGACCCAGGTTGGTTAGTGACTCACAATGTCCCTGCTCTGGCAAACGGAGCCGGAGCAGGAGAATTAACCAACCCGCCCTAAGCATCGCCAGGTTGATCTTTGTTGAGGTCCTTGTAACAGAAAGCCTGGGCCTGAGACACAAAAGGTCTGGGTTCTAACCCTAGCTCTGATACTTTGTGATTTTAGGCAAATCACTTGGTCCCTCTTTGCCTCAGTTTCCTTATCTGTAAAGTGGAGATGATGCTTGTCCTGTCTACCACACCAGGTGACTGAGGACCAAACAGATGTAAAATGAGGTGTAGTGAAAAGAATGTTGGATTTGGAATCAGAAAACTTGAGCTTAAATCCAGATGCCATCATTAACTAGCTGATTGACCCTGGGCAAGTCACTTCACTTTTCTGAGGCTCAGTTTCCTAAAATGGAGATGACAGTTGAAATTAACTACTTCGTAGGATTGCTAGATACAGGAAGATGAGAAATTATTAATTTTCAAATTTAAAACAGCTATTCAGGAGCAAATTATTATTATTATTTTACCACATTTACATGCCACACATTTTGGGTTAATATCCAGATGTTGATCTGAGCCAGGGCCAGACTCCCCAAGCTATGTCCCATTCACCTGAGGCTACTTAGTCCTATTATTTAAATAAGATAAAGTATGCAAGACTTCCTCTGTGATGCGCTGTAATACAAACGCTCTGCACTGTTTCAACGTCCTAAGTCCAGGGGAGGTCACTGCCTAACCCTGAGGGAGCTAAAGCCTCTGGCAGTCACTCCTAGACTCTAGCTATTCAGCATGTCCGGAGCAGATCTGGCTCTCTGCGAAACTGGGAAGTGGGCACATCAGGCATCCTCCCATTGTCCTTTTCACAACCCTCTCCTTCCTCCTGATGTTCCCCCCCCCCCCCCCACGCTTCCCCGCCCCCATCCTATGTTCTTCCTTCTCAGCTACCTGTCATCTAATCCTCCCTGAGGTGGGAGCAGATAAAAGCTTCAAGAATGATGGATCTCAAGAAACCAGGAGGGACTAGTTTTATTTCAACAGGGATTCTGGAAGATGAAAAGTCTTTCGAACCCCAAGGAATGAATCCCTGTAATGGTGGAATTTCAGGCACTGTGACAGGTGGTGGGTGAGGCGGTCTTGGCTAGGGGCGGTCTATGGTTGGAGGGCTTGCCCCAGGGAGGGGCTGCGGTGTGGAGGTGATTCCCTGACTGCTCTCTCAGCCCCTTCCCTTTGCACTCTGCTCACCCTCCAGAACAATGATGGCGAAGTCCTGGGCCGTCTGGGATTTGCGAGTGGCGAAGCATTGGTAAGCCCCGGAGTGGCTTTTCTGGGCGGAGGTGATGAGCAGGGTCTCGTTGCTGAGCCCGCGGATAGAGATGGTCTCATCCGGCACCACCAGCTCTGTGTTGCGGTACCAGCGGATGGTGAGCTCCGGGGGGCCAGTCAGGGCACAGGACAGGATGACGGTGCTGCCGATGCCTGTCTTCAGCTGCTTTGGCGTCAGGGTCACATGGAGGGGGTCTGGGCCAGGGTGGGCCAAGGAGGGAGGAGGGAGAAAGAGAAGAAAAAAAGGCTTACTGCTGGTGGTGCAGGGGAAACAGCATGGCCTTGGGAGTCAGGAGACCTGGGTTTGAGTTCCAGCTTTGCCACTGCTGGCTGTGTGACCTTGTATAAGTCACTTAAAGGCAGAATGGTGACTTTGGGTCAGGAGAGATCTGGATTCAAATTCTTCCTCTGACACCAATTGGAAGATCACTGACCCTCTCTGTGCCTCAGTTTCTTGGTCTGTAAAATGGGGGGGGCAGATTATGTGATCTCTAAAGTTCCCTCCAGCTCTGCTATGCTGTGAGTGTATGATTCATATGCTTTTTTTTTTCTCGAAGCAGAGATTCAGTCCTCTCCAGCTAACTGAGGAGGGAGTGCTTTGAACATTCCTTTAACTTTCACACCATTTGTCCTATGTAAATAAGTTGGAATCATCTCCAGCAATGAGGCTGGACATATTCTAAGGAGGCTGGACCTAGACAGAATGACCATGGCCTTGATCTCTTCTTTCTCCTCCTCCCCATCCCTGTGCTGCTATCTCTTCAGGGTTCTTTTCTTGCTATTTTTCTAGGGGTCCACCTGTGCTGGGGTCCTGTATTATAGAGAATATAAATCTATGAGGGCCCCCATGTAGCAGCTCACAGTGGAAGGAGGTGGTGTGGCTACCTGGGGGAATGGGAGAGAGCTCAGAGTAGGTGTGATTTTCTCAGCCAGTTGTCCTGGCCTGGAGCCTTTGCCCAGCTGCCTGGAAATGTCATTTCACAATGAAACAAGTGTCAGATTCCTGCCCACCATAGTCCTCTGCCCTGGTGCCTGCTCCCCCAAACCTACCCACCTGAGAAAGAGCAGTTCCCAAAGTTTTCTTTTCCTCTTTTTGAACTCAGCAAAGAACTGCCAGGGAGGATTAAGTAGACATCGGAGCCAGCTGATATGATGATTGTGTGTGATGGATCAGCTAGAATGTCCTCATTTCATGCCTTCTACTAACGGCTACCTGGGTCAACCCCTTGGCATACATAGCTTCAACTTTAGAGAAGAGCTGCATGCACTTACACGTTCAGATGTGGTATGTGTAGATATCCATGTGTGTGTGTGCATGTATGTACATGTGTGGCTATGAGTATAGTATGTGTCTGAATGTGTCTGCATGTATACATGGTTTAAGAGAGCCTGCCAAAGAGAGTGATTGATGGTCTATTATGTGGAGAGGATCACTTTCGGAAGCAGGTTGTCCAGGACACCTCTTTTGTTCTGTACATGTATGAATATCAATGTCAGGACATGTGTATATGCATGGAGGAAGTGACACATATTGGTTAGCATGTACATATATGTGTATATATGCTGGCATGTTTTTGACATGCATTCATGTGTCAGGATTGAGTAAATGTCCGTATCTGTGAGTATATGTGTGTGTACATGTGCCTTGGGCCAGGGCTTAGGACTGAAACAGTTATACACATTCAGGTAAGTTGCTTCTTCCCTCTGCCACTGCCCAAGCCTTTCTCCCCTAGCTGGATCCCTGGATTTATGAGTCAGTGTTTATGAACTTCACCAATGAACAGAGATGCCCTGACCTTTTTCCATTTGGGATCATGCACCTAAGAACTTCCTCTCAATTTTGGCAGAAGCTCTGGCACTGCCATTGCTCTACCTGGATGGTTGGGTCTGAGTGTGTGTGTGTGTGCGTGTGTGTGTGTTTGTGTGTGTATGTGCACATGTGCATGTGCATACACCTGTGCATGTGAGCTCAGGAAGGAAGGGAGAGCCCAGCTCCATTTAGCCATTAGGAGGTGGTGCCCAGCCTTTATTGGAAGGTCTCTGGTGACTACGTGTCCAGTGATGCTCAGGCGGGGAAGAAGCATTAAACCAAACCTAAATCTCACTCTCACTCACAAACCTCAATTCATCTTTCTGCTGCTCGCATGTCTCAGGGTTATTTAATACAGCTCAGGTCCCAACAGGAAACAGAAGGTACCTTAATATCGAACTTTCAGCATTTTATCCAAAGCATTTACATCACTTACTGTCGTTCTCAACACATGGGGTTGATTTGCTGGGGGCCGCTGTCTGCTCTTCCAACCACACTGTAAATCTTAGCAGAGACAGCTCTGCCATGATAATACCATAGATAATAGTGCACTCTAGCTCCCTGTACGGCCTGAGGAAAGGAAGGGGGAATAGACCCTGGGCTTTAGGGCTTGATATCAGGAGAGGCAGATCATTAAAGTAAGCCAAAGAATGGGTACCATCTTTTGGAGGGAAGGGGCCCCAAGAAACTCTGTGCCTTCAGCTATAGTAGGAGGAAAGGAAAGGTGAGAAAAGAGCTTTCTGGGACATTCAGTCTCTTAAAATGGCCCATTCCTAGAATGGGACCCCATTCTTCTGAGAGTTCCCCTTTTACTACCTTTTTAATTCTGAATATTCAACCTCCTATGTTGCCCTTGGGAAGAACAAATGCACAGGGCATCAGGTCATCTCTGCTCCACATCCCTCATGTCCTGGGAAAGTGTGGAGAGGACAGGTTCCTACATAGCCCACCAGGTACATGTCCCACTTCCTTCTGTATCATCCTTCCTCATCCCTATAAATTCTGGAAAGCCAAGAATATATAGATTCCCAAACATAGACAGAAGGAAGGACCTTATATATCCTCCAGCCTGAGCCCCTAGTTTTACAGATAACTAAACTGAAGTTTAGAGACACTAGACTTTTTCAAGGTCACATAGCTAGTTAATGGCAAATTTCTGATTGTCAACCTAGTATTTTTATTACTATACTAAATCATCTCTCATTCAATATAAAAAGAGATTGAGTCAGATCCTGGTGGTCTGGTAGCCTACTTAGCAATAAGGAGCTTCATTTATGCCCAAGGTGACCATTCTTTTCCTTGATCATGGGTCCATGCATGTACATACATGTGATGACCCATCAACTTATTTTCTTTTACTTTTTTTGAAAAGACTGACCTTCACATATTCACCAAGGCTGGAAGTGCAGGGGCTATTCACAGAATTTCTCCTAACTATTAATTGTCATGGAAACTTTGACCTATATCATTTTTGACCAGTTCTAGTTCTCCTCTCTTTAGGCAACCTGGTGGCTCATGCTTTCCAGGGGTCTCATCATATTGGCTGAAATCACAGTGGATACCCAATCTACATAGCCCATGGCAGCTCAGAACTCTTGAGCTCAAGAGGTCAGTCAGCCTCAGGAGCGAGATACTCTATCTAGTCAATTTCCTTTTTTACTTAGGAAAGTGATACCAATGTGGATGCTTCCAACACTCCTGATACCCCTCCACTCCTATGTGTGAGGTAGATCCTATATTTGCATATTTGTCTGTTGGAAACCCCCTCCTTTTCAAGTCCCAATTTAGAATTCACCTCCTTGTCTTTCCAACCTGCCTCCCCACCAAACCCCAATTTGCCTGGACCTCTCCTTGACATATATCCCACTTCCTTGTATTATAGGATCAGAAAGAATCAGAAGTGACCTTAGTGGTCATTTGGTCCATTTATGTTTCTCAAACTGTGCTATAAAGAACCCTGAAACACCTTAAGGGTTGTTTTTTAAACGAACCTTATATTATTTGTTAATAGGCATTGACAATAATAATTTTAAATGTTTTACTACAAGGTTTTTGCTAAAGTTTGTTTCAACTGGAGGGTTCTAAGTCTTTCCCAATTCTAGTTCATTCACCACTCAGCTGTCAAAGGGATTTTCCTAAAGTACAGGACTGATGATATCACTCCCCTCCTCAGTAAACTCCAGGGACTCTCTATCGCCTCCCACGTGAAATAGATAATCCTCTGTTAGGCATTTAAAACCCTTCATAACCTGCTTCCCTTCCACCTGTCCAGGTCTTATACACCTTATGCTCCCACCCCTTACATATTCTGTGATCCAGTGACACAGTGGCCTTCTTGTGGCCCCCTGCACAACATCCCAATCTCTAGACTTTGGTTGTTTTCACAGGTCATCCTCCATGCCTGGAATGTTGTCTTTCCTTACCTCTGCCTCCTGGCTTCCTCCAAGCCCCAACTAAAAATTCACCTTCTACAGGAAGCCTTTCCGGATTTCCTTTCATGCTAAAATCTTCCCATTATGGATTATCTTCAACTTATTCTGTATATAGCCTTTTTTGTATGGAGTTGTTTTCATGCTCCTCACTAGTCAAGTCTGTGAGCTCTTTGAGAGCATCTTTTGCCATTCTTTGTATCTCCAGTGCTTAGCATAGTGCTGGCACATAGTAGGTGCTTGATAAATTCTTGTGGACTGACTATGGAAACATTTGAGAACCATTGATCAAATCCAATTTCCTAATTTTACGGATGAGGAAACTGAGAACTAGAAAGATTAAATGACTTGTCCCAGGTCATACAGGTATTAAATAGATGATCCAGGATATGATTAGAGACCCTCTAATTCCAAATATACTTTTTCTACCATACCACATGGTAATTTGTTTCCATGTGTTTCCCCCATTAGATCATAAGCTCCTTAAGAACACAGCCTTTGATGGATCTATTTTTGTATACACAGCACCCAGCTTGGTACCTTGCTGATAGAAGGTACTTTATAAGTATTTATTGAATGAAGAGTAGATGAATGAATGAATGGATAGATGGATAGATGGATGAATGAATAAATGGGCAAGGTGCAGTCATTGTACTTTCTTTCTGCCCCCCACTAGGAAATGGCAAGGAGGGCCATGATTAGCCCATTAGGACTCTACACACAAACTCCTTCCTTTTTAGTTCCTGAGGTTTCTTGATTCTTTCTTTTATATGAACAGTATATTATTTGCCAGAGGGGAGGAGATGAGGTGGGGGAGAGAAAAGGGAAAGAGACATTATCTCATATGCAAGTGACTTGAATGGGCATTATTATTATTTCCCCTAATGTAGACCCTATCTACATGGAAAAACAGCATGGAACAACTTTGCTAAGAGAGGAGGGACAGTCTGAGGAGCCTAGGCTACCTGGTCTAGGAAATAGATATGAAACAGCCAGTTTTTGAGCACCTACTCTATGCCAGACATGGTGCTAGAACTTAAAAGATAAAAATGAGAGAAGTTTAGTATACTCTGGTTCTCTTTTTCTTGGGTGAAAAAACAGGTTATTTTAAAGGTAACTAGAAAAACACCCTACTAGTAACATGGGGGGACATTATAACTCTCAATGTTTTTTGGGAAAGAGATCCAGGATGGAGTTCTGAACCTGGGAACTTATGTAGACCAGGTGTTGGACTCACCAATGACTGTTAGGGTGCCTGTGGCTTCAGCTGAGCCGAAGGTATTGGTGACTTCGCAGATGTAGGTGCCACTGTCCTCGGCCCGCAGGTCACTAATGGTCAGCCCTGTGATGCGCTTGGTCCACCGGCTGTCTGTAGGGAGGGGCCGCCCATCCTTGAGCCACCTGATTGCTGGGGCAGGGTAGCCTGAGGCAGTGCAGGGCAACTCCACCGTTTGGCCGGCCCTCACTTCTCTGGAGTGGAAGCTGTCAAGGATGGTGGGGGTTGATTCAGCTGGGTCTGTAAGGCAAAACAGAATTAGTAATGCTAGCTGGGAGTGAGGAAGTAGAGAAGAGGTTGGGACTTAGACTGAGACCCAGAGGCCACATAGTGATCTAAAGGAAAGATTGGAATGTTGTGCAGGTGGCCACAAGAAGGCCAATGTGTCACTGGATCATGGAATATGTAAATGGTGGGTCTGGCTCTGAACAAATAATAATTGTAATAATTCATTTTTGTGCAGTGTCACACCTAGGGAGTCCTGAGGAAAACACTGTGTTATTCCTGCCACAACAGATCCATCTCTGGTATGGCCCTTTCCCCTGGTTCAGGCTAAATCTAGAGCCAAAAAGGCCTTGGATTAGGAGGCAAAATAATTCCAGAGGTAGAGAACTAATAAGGGATTCACTAAAGTTAAGCTGTTTACATCCTACATGAGAAGATGATACTTGTAACTCCCAAGAACTTTATTTTTGTACATAGATAGAGGGGATGGGTGTGAATTGACTATGATGGGATGATATCCAAAAAAATAGAATTAGGGCTGAGAAAAAAGATAATTCCATATGGAAGAGCAATTGGAAGTCCAGGACTGAAGAGAGATACACAGAGATGAGAAGACATCTTAATCTCTTCTTTGCAGAAGTGGAAACAACATATACTATCAGATTTAGTGGATATGCTGTGGTGCAGTTATGTTCAACTCCTTATAACCCCATTTGGGATTACCTTAAAAAAGATACTACAGAGGTTTGCAATTTTCTTTTCCAGCTCATTTTACAGATGAAGAAACTGAGGCAAACAGGGTTGAGTGACTTGTCCAGAGTCACTCAGGGAGTTAAGTATCTGAGACTAGATTTGAACTCATGAAGATAAGTCATTCTGACTCCAGGGTCAGTACCCTATCCACTGTACTACCTAGCTGCCCTGCTGATATACTGGTAAGTTTTAGTGAACTGCTTCTTCTGCCATTTCTCTTTTTTATGCATTTTATAAAGGACAACTCTCTGAGTGGAGAAGGGGAAAGTGAAAGTGATGTAAAGAACAAAATATAACAATGAAAATTTTATAAGGAAAAAGGGACACGCAGAGAAGCAAGATGGTGAGCAGTACTCTAAGGAATCGGGAGCCTTGGCCTCTTTTCTTGGCTTCATCCGCTTGCTAGCTATGGGAACCTTATTTCGTTATCTCTGAAACAGGATTCATAGGCTTGTGGTGAGGAACAAGGTATTTTAAAATGCTTTGTAAACTTCAATGTCGTTTCTTCTTTGTGGCCATGAACTCCCAGTTGTTCTCCAGCTTAGTGACCTCCTGGCTCTAAATAAAATGTGTAAGGGATTATTATCACTGTTGTTAGAAACAGGATGAAAGGGCAACAGAAGGAAAACAAGACAAAGACAGCTAAAGGGAGAAAGAAGGGGAGAGAGGAAAGGAAGTAGGGATGAGGGTTAGAAAGAGACAAGAGAAAAAGGCAGGGGAGGGAAGATAGGGAGGCAGGGAAAGACTGAATCTACTAAAATGAAATTCAAGAGGGATGAATTTAAAGTCTCACACTTGGGAGCAAATAATCAACTCCAGTGAATTCATTCCTTCCCAGTTACACTGGCCTTGGGCCTGGCTCTTGATGCCAAGGACCCTGGCTTGAAACTATTTCTCTGTCCTCCTCTACAGCCTTCTCTACAGTTCTTGGATTCTTTTCTTTTGGTTGGTTTGTTTGCTTTTGAGTCAATCGGGGGTAAGTGACTGCCCACAGTCACATAGATAATAAGTGTCTGAGGCCAGTGTGAACTCAGGTCTTCCCGATTCTAGGGCTGGTGCTCTATCCACTGTGCCACCTAGCTGCCCCAGTTCTTGATCCAGGGGCCACAGAAGTCGCTCTCTTATTATCCATCCTCTCTGGAAGCTGCTCAAGAAGAAAGCATCTCTTTTTTCTGGGTCTGTGAATAATGAAGATGATGAGAACTCTCCTTTATGGTGGTTTGGTGACTGAGAGAGGGAAAGAGTTCCTTCCCTTGGGGAATCCAGGAATTGAGGGCTTGGGGGTGGGTGAGCTTTGACATAAGCTTGAGGTTCAAACTTCATACATGAAAAGATTAGAATCCAAACAAAATAATACATAACCAAGTACGAGATGGGTGGTATGGATAATATGCCATTAGGTATCACTGGACTTCAATTTCCTCATTGTTAAAAGGAAGATTTTGGACCAGATGATCTCTGAAGTCTTTCTAGTTTTAAAGATCACAATGCTAGGGAATTTGCACTAACAGAACTCCAAAAAGTTCCAGGGGACATAGAAATTTGAATGATGGCATGAGTGAATGGGATTGCTAAAGTTCATTTTGGATCCAGACATCCCCAAATCGGGATATTGTTCACCAAATGTCCTAATGTGGTTATAGTCCTGGCAGAGTTTAAACTGGTTTTAGAAAGTTTTGAAAATATTACTTTTCTCTGAATTTTTTTTAACCCCTGCCCATCCCCATAATGAAAGCTAGCACTTATAAAGGGCTTTCAGATTTACAAATTCTCTACATGAGTTATTTCATTTGCTGTTCAATGCAGTTGAAAGACTGATGGATTTGTGTCAGTGAAATAGAATTTGAATTCAAGTCTTGTTGCTTATCACTTGTGTGATGCTTGGTAAGTCTCTTCACCTATCTGATCCTCCATTTCCTCATCTGTAGAATGTGGGGGTTGGACCAGAGGACCTCCAAGGTTTCATTCTAGCTTTCAAATCTGTGGTCTTATGAATTCATACACGGTCTGAGGAATAATTTCATCCTCCAACAGATGGAAGAACCAACAGGGGAAATTCTGTTTCAGATCTCATTCTCACTCATAAGGAAGAACTGGTTGGTGGGATGGAAAATGATGGAAACCCCCTGGGGCAGGGAGAGGAAGGGAAGAGATTCCTCCTTTCTAGGGTTTGTAATAGGGAAGGGAAGGAGATGCTTTCATAGTCTGACATGCAATCTAGGTTTTAGAAAACACATTTAGAAGGGTTCAGAGAAAAGATAGGCAGAATCCCATAGATTAAAATGCTACAGGGGAAGAAGTTAGTCCAAGAGGGATGGGAGAGACTCCAGAATGAAATTTTGAAGACAAAAAAGAGAAACCATTCCAGTGAGGAGGAAAAAAAGGATATTTGTCTAAAGAGATTAATCTGGATGCATGGGGTACTCACCAACTAATTTAGATTAAAAAAAATGTATGGAAGATGGAAGCAAGACCACGTGAAAAAGGTTGAATGAGTATGGCACTGATGTGTAAAAATATGTCAGGAATTCTAAAGTGCAGAATAAACTAAGGCTATCCAGAAAAGTTAAGGACTACAAAAAGGGATAATTTATTTACTCTTAGCTACATTAGAAGAAAAAGGAGGATAAAAGAAGGGAAAGACCTTTGTATTAGAAATGGCAGAATAAAAATGAGTAACCGGGGGTTGATGCTCTCAGAGAGGTAAAGAGAAAGTAAGGGAGCCTCCAGGTTTCCTCAATGAATTCAAATTCATCCAACCCAAATGAACCATAGCCTCTGGAATTAAAGAGAGGGCTTATATAATTAAGGAGGGACCACCAGTGATGTTTGAAAGATGGAGAAATGGAAAACAGAAATGATACTACAAGATTGGAGAAGGGCAAGTGTTGTCCATGGCTTTAAGAAGGCAAGAGAACAAAGTTTTCAAATTATAGGTTTCTAAGCTTGACTTCAACTCCTGAAAAATTTTTAGAGATGAGCATTACAGATGAGCATTTAGAGATGTTTGGTGAACACATAGAAGTGGCATCAGTGGTTACAAAGAACCTGCACAGATTCACCAAGAAGAGGCTATGTTAGACTAACCTCATTTCCTTTTCTGATAGGATTACTAGATTAGTAGATGAGGGGATTCTGAATGTATATTCCACCTGGATTTTAGCAAAGTTTTTTTTGTGAAGTATTTCATACTATTCCTATAGGGAAGATATGGTGATAGAGACTAGATGATTATACAATTAGATATATTCAGAATGAGTTGGATGGACAACTCAAAGAGTAGTTGAAATGGTTCAATATCAACCTGGCAGGAGGTTTCCAGTGGAGTACTTCTGAGATCTGTGCTTGGTCCTTTGGTGTTTGATATCTTTATAAATGTCTTGGAGAAAGGCATAGCTCCAGTGCACATCAGGTTTGTAGGTGACACAAAGCTAAGGGATACTTAACACATTGGATGATAGTCAGTGGCAAAAAGATTTTGACAGGCTGGAGCATTGAACTGAATCTACTAACATGAAATTCAAGAGGGATGAATTTAAAGTCTCACACTTGGGCGCAAATAATCAGCTTCAGTAGTGCAAGATGAGGTAGGGCATGAATCCCAAAATTTTTAATGAACTATAAGCACAATGTAAGTCAGCAATGTCATATGGCAACAAAAAAGTAAGGTATTCTTGGGTTGTATAAGGAAGATATAATTTCTGGGAATAAAGAAATGATAATTCCATTGTAGTCTGCCTCCATCAGACCTCATTTGGAGGATTATGTTCCATTGTGGGATGGTGATGGTGAAGGGCCCTGAGTCCATGTCATGAATATCAGTTGAAAGAACAGAACATGTTTAATCTGGAGAAGAGAAGCCTTAGGGATGTGACAGCCATGCACAAGTACTGGAAAGGCTGTCCTGTGGAGGATGGATGCAACTTCTACTTTGTGTGAACCCAGAAAGCAGAGCTAGGAATAATGGGTGAAAAATATGAGAAGGAAATTTTAGGCTTATTATCAGGAAAAACCTCCTAATGGGGGATCAGTTGTTCAGGATGTTGTAGAGGGGGCTTGTGTCTTAGGGAATGGTAGGGATTCAATGAACTTTGAAGTCCCTTTCACCTTTAATGCTGTGATTGATGAAAAGCAGTATAGTATGGCATAAAGGATAATAATGGAACTGGAACCAGGAAGTTCTGAGTTCAAATGTGACAAAAGTTGTCTAAAAGGATAATGGGCTTCCTCAAGAGGTGATTAGCCTCAAAGTTGCATGAGAGTTTTCAGCTGCTTACATCACTCCTGGGTTCCCCCCTTGGTGGTCTTCAAGAAGAAGCTTGATGAGCCCTTGTTGGGTATATTATAGTGGGGAGCACTTTTGGGAATTTGTTGGACCAGATGGCCAACTTTCATGTTCTAAGATGTAGGAAGTATAGGATATTCCCAAGGTTACATGGTTAATAAGTAGCGAGGGGCCTCAAACTTCAATCCAGGTCTTCTTTCCCTTAGTTTAAAGATCTCTTCAATAGATATGACTACCACCTGTCATCAAACACACATATGTGCTGCTATCTTTTACCTCCGTGGTACTATGTGAATCACAGCAACAGCAAGGATCTTCCCACCTCCACCTCCCAACAATGCTATGCTTTGGTTCCAACCATTATTCTTCCTCCCCTCCCAGCACTACACATGCCCATTACTACAGATCTATAGATAGAGGCTGTTGTTCAGTATGTTATAGAGGAGGTCTGTGACTTAGGGAAAAGGTTGGAATCTATGGACTTTTGAGGTCACTTCTACCACTAATACTATAATTAATGAAAGGCAGTATGGTGTAGCATAGAGGATAGTGGAATTGGAGTCGGGAAACTCTGGATTCAAATCCCATCCTAGACACTTAGAAGCTGTATGACTCTGGGCAAGGCACTTTATCTTAGTGTTCCTGATATAGTTTCTTCATTTATAAAATGAAGGGGTTGAACTGGATGCCACTTCAGTTCTATTTCTGTGATCCTATGAATCTCATTTTACAGAGGAAGAAATGAAGCTCAAAGAGGCATCGGACTTACCCAATGTCACTTAATTAGTAAGTAATGGAACTGAGACTGTACCCCAGGTGTTTGAGTTCCAAACTCAGTGTTCTTGCTGGCACAGCTAATCCTCTCCTCCCATCTAGTACATGTGGGGGCTACTTCTTTGCTCTAACATTAGTGAAATAGAACCAGGAATGCAGAAGGTAGGAAATCCACTTAGGTCATCATATGAGGGGACACTGACATGGCTTTCAAAGGTGGCAAAGTAATTTACCCATATTACTTTATCTGAACTTCGCCTTCCCCAAGGGAGGTACTACAGGTATTACTATTGCTGTCTTACAGATAAGGGCACTGAGTTTACACAAGCTGAATGATTTGACAATGAATAAACTGTTAGTAAGTGTCAGAGGCATTTTAACTCGTATCACCTAACTCCTAGCCCACAATCCCAGACACTACCATGCTGTCTGTCTACTCCCAAATCAAAAGATGTAGGGGAAAATCTGAGCAGTTGCTCTCTTCCTCTATCAGGGAAGATAACAGAGAACAGACTGCATTAATTTACCCTTGTTCATAGAATTCTTTGTGGAATAACCTGGCTCTGGGCATTATAAACTGTGATGAACGGGCATGCCACTTCAACCCCCTGTTCTTCAATTCTCATCTGTAAAATGAGCATAAGTATACCTAAATTGTCTATCTTACGGAGCTGTGAGAAAAACACTCTGTAAAACAAAACATTGTTACGTATGTGTGACTCATTCATCTTGGATATAGGTCTTAACTCCATCATCCTGGGAACTTTCCCATGCCAGAGATCAGATCTCTATTTTCCTTGGTGTCCTCTCCTATTCAGCCCAGAGTAGATACCACCTATAGTAGGTGTTCCATCAAGGTGGTTGGGTAGATGGTGGCATGATTTTTCTTTAGAGGGGATGAAACTACCTACTTTAGAATTTTAGAATGTTAGTACTGGGATAGATCTTAGAGATTGTCCATTGAACACTTTCAATTTACATTTGAGTAAACTGAGGCTCAGGGGGAGAAGTAACCCATACAATTTCAGGCTGTTGTTGTTTTGTTTGTCCTTTGTTCTCGAAGAGGACCATGACATCAAGATGATGACATGACTTGCAGCTGACTTTGATTTGAGTGAGGGAGAGCTGTGCAAGGTCACCAAACTCGCTTTCTTCTCCTGAGTTATTTGGGTCCAGTGGCCTGATATTCTTCAGGACAACAGGAGATGGCCCAGGATGCAATGGGAGATTCTAGCCCTTTCAGGCGAAGGTCTTATTACACTCTCACTTTGAGTGAGATATACCCACTCAATGAATAAGCTTCTTTAAGTAGTTACTCAAGGGATGATCCCTTTAATAAAAATAAAATTAGGTTGTGTTTGTCTTTCATTCTCACAGAGGACCATGACATCAAGATGATGACATGACTTGCAGCTGACTTTGATTTGAGTAAGGGAGGTCTGTGCAAGGTCACCAACCTCACTTTCTTCTCCTGAGCCATGGCATGTATTAATGAAGAGCTAAATACTTGACTGTTCCAATTCATCCATCCATTCATTTATTCATTCACTGGGAGAGGTAAGGGGAATTCAGAAACAAGTTTCAGGTTCCCAGTATTTTAAGATGGAGCCACCAATTCCCTGGCTCTGGGGACCCCAGAGCCTGCTTACTGGGCACTTAGAAGTAAAGCTGAACTGGGGCAAAAAGAAGTCACAGCACCAAGTCTCCTAGGCTCTTAGATTAAGAAGGAACCTCAGAGATCACCAACCTCCATGCCACTTTCAGCCAATAAAGCTGAACAACCCAATCAATCAGCAAACACCAATTAAGCAGTGAGCAGAGAGCCTGGTCTGGAGTCAGGAAGACCCAGGTTCAAATCCCCACTCAGACATTAGCTGTGTGACCCTAGGTAAGTCACCTTATTTGCCTCAGTTTTCTTGTTTTATAAAATGAGTTGGAGAAGATGGCAAATCACTCTAGTATTTTTACCAAGAAAACCCAAAAATGAGTCCCAAAGAGTCAAACAGCACTGAAAACCTCTAAAATGACCTAAAAAAATAATTTCAGGCAGTTAATTATCAGTAGAGTCCTTTCTGTTATACTAAATTTTGCTGTAATGTTCTTTTCATTACCCTGTTAATCAATGTGCTCTCTAAGGAAGTAGACATCAAGATAAACACATTTTCATTGTTTGCTGACCATAGATTGTGACTCATCCAGGGTAAGTAGGTGAATAGCTATTTCTAAGACTGATAGTTAAGGGAAGACATCATGACATGAGTGGGTTCCTTCAGATATTAGAGCTATTAGAGTCTGACACTGTAAGGACCTTAAAGATCATAGATCATAAATTTAGAGCTAGCAGAGTCTGTATCAGTATCATTATATATATATATATATATATATATATATATATATATATATATATAGAGAGAGAGAGAGAGAGAGAGAGAGAGAGAGAGAGAGAGAAGGATTGGGTGGGAAGGACAGGGATGGGAGAGACAGGGAAGGACAGGGATGGGAAGGGAATAGATAGAGATATTCATATATATATGGGTTAGAACATCTAATTTAATAACCCCCATATCATTTACTACAGCCTCTTCATTTGCCAGATGTGGAAACGGAAGCCCAGAGTAGTGGTGTGATTCATCCATGGTTCCCCCAAGTTGCAGAACTAGGGTATTCAGATCCACTGCTTTTTCTGCTGTACCAAGCTTCATCTCAGGAAGGAACAGAAATTTCTTCTGTTTGACAGAGTGTTTCAGAAAGGGGAGATGGCCAGAGCTATGCTAGGAATAGCTGCATCTGGGGCATATTTAGTTCATCTGTGAGAAGATGGAAGCATGTTTCCAGGGATGCTTATTATCTTTGGTGTCCTAGAACACCTTGATTACACCTGGTTCTGGTTATGTTTCAGAAAAAAGACTGATGCCCCCTCTCTCTCTGCTCCCTACACAGGGTTAGATGAACATACAATACTCCTGCCTTTATAGACTTTCTTCCTTGGACCCTCCCCTTTGGACAACATGGTCTATTTCTTCACTGACCAGAGAGAGTTGGTAGGATACTGTATCCTGGAAGAATTACTCAGAGTGACATTTAATTGATATAAAATAGACAAATTCAGTGACACAGTGACACTCCAAAATTCATAAGCAGAGGGACTGTTAAGATGGCCAAGGAAGGTTTGGAACGCAGAGTGAAGAGGGGGAGGAGGGAATTAATCACTGAGTCTCAG
Source organism: Bettongia penicillata ogilbyi (assembly GCA_023548195.1). NCBI lineage: Eukaryota > Metazoa > Chordata > Mammalia > Diprotodontia > Potoroidae > Bettongia > Bettongia penicillata. Next base: position 13,376,474 of record JAJHZJ010000031.1, on the reverse strand, counting down.
GCGTGAAATTAAATTCCAAGGGAAAGAAACCTCTTTCATTATCCCAGAGCAGAAGTAAAAAAATGCTGCGATGTGTACATGGTGACAGCCAGAGGGGATGGGGCATTGACAGCTCCAGTGGCTGAGCTGGGAGACAGATGGCTCTACCTCCAAGAAAGAGCTAGCAGCATTCTGAGAGGGGTGCATACGTTGTTGTGTAAGGAGTGGGTGATGGGTAGAACCTGCAAGTCTGAGAAAGAAAGATCCTCATAATGACTGATGTAAAAAGTTGACCCTTCCCTGTGTGGTGGAAACCATAGCTTAGAGTATCAGTAAGATCTCATGTTTTCACCCCAAAACAAAAAACAAACAAAAAAACTCATGTAGCTTTAGGGGGTCATGTTCCTGGAGCTAGGATTTGGTGAAATGTACAAAAAAAGAAAGGGAAGGGTATGGTGCCTCAAGGGCCTTCTCCGGAGGCTGCTTATTACAGCAATCACATAACATTGCTTCTTATAGCAAACTTTAAAATGTGATGATGTTACACTGTCCAGCTAGAATATAAGTTCCATAAGGGTAGAGACTATATCATATCTAAAATGTGCATCATTCCTAGTATCTAGTATAGAGCTCTGCATGCCACAGGTGATTAATGAATGCTTGCTGAATTGTACTATTATGTAATTTTATTTTCTCATTTCCTTAGCTATTAACCAGGAAGTGGAGCCAAGATGGTGGAATAGAAAGATGGACCTGCAGAAGCTCCCCACCATAGCCCATAAAATACCTGTAAAAAATGACTCTAAACAAATCATAGAGCATCAGAAGCTACAAAATGACAGAGTGAAAGAGATTTCCAGACCAAGGCAGCCTGAAAGGCTGGCAGGAAAGGTCTTTTGCACCGGGCTTGGGGAGGAGTGCAGCCCACAGAGTGCAGCCCAGCCTTGGCCATGCAGCACCAGTAGGAACAGGACTGGAACAGGTCTCACGGGGCAGAATCCCCTGCAACAGCTGTGGTTCCCAGATTGCTCAACCCACAAACATCAAAGACAGCTTCAAAGGTCAGTGAGAAAACTCTCTAACCTGGGTGAGAAGGGAATATGGTCTGGCCCTGCCAGCAGCAGCAACTGCAATGGCAGCTTCCACTTTTGGAACTTTCTGCCTAAAGACCCTGGGGGAATTGAGCCACTAATCTGCATCTCAGCCCTGAGTGGTGGCCCTTGAGTGAGGAGGAGAGCTGGCAGTGGAGCTGATGGAGGCTCTGGAGAGGGAACCCTACTGGTAGACCCTCTCTATTGATTATGCCACTTTGGAGGAACTGAGAACTTACAGGTCCCCAGAGTATACCCTCTTCTTGACAAGGGACTTAGAAGTCAAGTAACTGGCTGGGAAAATGTCCAAAAAAGGGAAGAAAAATAAGAATATAGAAGGTTACTTTCTTGGTGAAAAGGTATTTTCTTCCATTCTTTCAGATGAGGAAGAACAATGCATAGCATCAGAGGAAGACCTAAAAGTCAAGACTTCTGCATCCAAACCTCGAAAATAAATATGCAGTGATCTCAGTCCATGAAAGAGCTCAAAAAGGATTTTGAAAATCAAGTAAGAGAGCTAGAGGAAAAATTGAGAAGAGAAATGAGAGCAATGCAAGAAAATCATGAAAAGTGAGTCAACAGCTTGCTAAAGGAGAAACCCTGAAAATGCTGAAGAAAATAACACCTTTAAAAATAGGCTCACTCAATTGGAAAAAGAGGTCCAAAAAGCCAACGAGGAGAAGAATGCTTTCAAAAGCAGAATTAGCCAAATGAAAAAGGAGGTTCAAAAGCAATTAGAAAATAGTTCTTTAAAAATTAGAATGGAGCAGATGGAAGCTAATGACTTTATGAGAAAGCAAGAAATTACAAAACAAAACCAAAAGAATGAAAAAATAGATGATAATGTGAAATATCTCATTGCAAAAAAAACTGACCTGGAAAATAGATCCAGGAGAGACAATTTAAAAATTATGGGACTGCCTGAAAGCCATGATCAAAAAAAGAGACTAGAAATCATCTTTCATGAAATTATCAAGGAATACAGCCCTGACATTCTAGAACCAGAGGGCAAAACAAATATTGAAAGAATTCACCAAACACCTCCTGAAAGATATCCCAAAAGAAAAACTCCTAGGAATATTGTAGCCAAATTCCAGAGTTCCCAGGTTAAGGAGAAAATATTGCAAGCAGATAGAAAGAAACAGTTTGAGTATTGTGGAAATACAATCAGGATAACACAAGATCTAGCAGCTTCTACATTAAGGGATTGAAAGACTTGGAATAGGATAATCCAGAAGTCAAAGGAACTAGGATTAAAACCAAGAATCACCTACCCAGCAAAACTGAGTGTAATATTTCAGGGGAAAAATGATCATTCAATGAAACAGGGGACTTTCAAGTATTCTTGATGAAAAGATCAGAGCTGAATAGAAAATTTGACTTTCAAACACAAGAATCAAGAGAAGCATGAAAAGGTCAACAGGAAAGAGAAATCATGAGGGAGTTACTAAAGTTGAACAGTTTACATTCCTACATAGAAAGATAATATTTGTAAGTCTTGAAACTTTTCTCAGTATTTGGGTAGCTGGAGGGATTATACACACACACACACATAGACAGAGAGCACGGGTTGAGTTGAATAGGAAGGGATGATATCTGAAAAAATAAAATTAGGGGGTGAGAGAGGAATATATTGGGAGGAGAAAGGGAGAAATGGAATAGGGCAAATGATCTCTCATAAAAGAGGCAAGAAAAAGCTTTTTCAATGGATGGGAAAAGGGGGAGGTGAGAGGGTAAAAGTGAAACTTAACTCTCATCACATTTGGCTTAAGGAAGGAATAACATGCACACTCAATGTAGTATGAAAATCTATCTTACACAACAGGAAAGTAAGGGAAAAGGGAATAAATAGGGTGGAGGATGATAGAAGAGAGAACAAATGAGAGGAGGGAGCAATTAGAAGTAAACCCTTTTGGGGAGGGACAAGGCATAGAATAAATGGGGGGTGGCAGGATTGGATGGAGGGAAATATAGTTAGTCTTACACAACATGACTTTTATGGAAGTCTTTTGCATACATTGAATTGCTTGCCTTCTCAGGGGGGATGGATAGGGAAGGAGGAAAGGAGACAAGGTGGAACTCAAAGTTTTAGAAATGAATGTTGAGAATTGTTTTTGCATACCACTGGGAAATAAGAAATACAGGTAAAAGGGTATAGAAATTTATCTTGCTTTATGAGATGAGAGAAGATGGGGATAAGGGAAGGCAGGGGTGTGAAGAAAGGAGGGCAGATTGGGAGAAGGGTAATCAGAATGCATGATGTTTTGGGGTGGGGGGAGAGGAGACATGGGGAGAAAATTTGGAACTCAAAATTTGAAAATTAAACTAAAAGTAAATAAAACTAAAAGTAAATAAATATACATAAAAAGAACCCCCCCCACCCAGCAAATTCAAAATAAAAAAAATCCAGCCTTTGTTTCAGGTTAATGAAGAAAAAGGGGGGCTTGTGTAGATGATCCAGGGGGATCTGAGAGAAGTAGAAGAGTGAAGATCAAAGAAGGATTATTGGTAGCAAGAGATGGAGACTGACAACTGTCAGCTCGGGGGGTGCAGAGCTCTGTGCTTAAAAAGAAGAAGTGAAAACCTTGGATAGGAGACAGTGTGCTATTGAGGGAAAGCACCCTGACTCAGGAGTTAGAGAATGGAGATTCTAATCCTGACTCTGTCTTTTGCTTCTTGCATAATACTGGCAAAGTAATTTAACTTGCCTGAGACTCAGTTTCACTAGCTGTAAAATGAAGGGGTTAGATTAGGTGGTCTCTAGGTTTCCTTCTAGCTATAGATCTTCTGAGTCTGGAGTGCTGACCTTCTTGCCCAAGTTTCCCTCTTTTTCTAAAAGTTTAATTTAAATTTTCCAATGAATAACTATTGATTTTTCTTCTTCCCAGCCTCCAATTGAAAATTATCCTCATAATGAACGTGCAGAGTTAGTCAAAACTCTTGCATTGTCCATGCCCTGAAATGTACACCCTAGTCTATATCTATAAGATGGATTTTGCATCTTGTCTCTATCACTGTCAATCAGAGGGGTAACATGTTTCATCATTAGCCCACTGGAATCATGGTTGATCATTGTATTGACCAGAATTCTTAAACCTTTCAAAGTTGTTTACAATATTGTCTACTCTTTGCAACATTGTTGTTATATAAATTGTTTTGATTCTGCTCTCTTCATTATGCATCAGTTCATATGAATCTTCCCAGGTTTCTCTGAAACTATCCTTTTCATAATTTCTTAAGACCCAATAATATTCCATTGCATTCATATATTATACTTGGCTTAGCCATTCCCAAATTCATGACTCCCTTTTAGTTTCTAATCCTTTGCCACTACAAAAAGAGATGCTATAAATCTGAGCTTTTATTCAACAATTTTTTTCAAACCTCTTTCTCCCACTCTTCCCCCCACTCCCACTGAGAAAGCAAGAAAAACAAAATCCTTTGTTACAAACATGAATAGTCAAGCAAAATAAATTACTGCATTTGCCAAGTCTTTTTTTTTTTTTTTAATCTCAAGCTGCCCTCTATCATGTTTCTGTCAGGAGGTAGGTGGCCTGTTTCATCATGAGTCCTCTGGATTCATGGTTGGCAATTGTGTAGATGAAAGGTCCTAAGATTTTAAAAATTGGTTGTCTTTATAATATTGTTATTGCATGAAAATTATTCCCTTAGTTCTTCTCAATTCACTTTGCATCAGTTCCCTGTTTTCTCTGAAATCATTCTCTTCATCATTTCTTATAGTGCAATAGTATTCCATTACATTAGTATACCATAACTGGTTCAGCCTCTTCCCAATTGATGGGTACATCCTCAGTTTCCAATTTTTTGCTACCACAAACAGAGCTGCAATAAATATTTGTGTACATATGAATCCTTTTTTTCTTTCTTTTATCTCTTTGAGGGTTGTTGCTGTTCATTCTTTGTTTTTAAAGATAATGACATCACAAATGAGTGATGTCTTGACTTGAACATAAATTCGATTTAAGTGAGGCAGAGTTGCACAAATCATTAACCTCATTCTTTCTTCCAGAGTTACTGAACTCTGTGGGAAGACAAAAATCATGACAATGGCCTGGGATGCATTGGATGGTCTTGGCATCTTTGATATCTGACCAAGCTCTAAGTGTTCCACAATGCCTACTTCATCTGCCCATTTCTCAGGGGGAGATATTCACATGCTTGGGATAGGCATCCTCCTGACTCACTGATGGGTTTAAAACCTGTCATCTACCCTCAACTTGATTTCACCCCTACTGGGGTGTGGCCACTCCACATGCTACAACTTCTTGGTATAGACCTAGTAGTAGTATTATTGGGTCAAAGGGTATGTACAGTTTAATAATTTTTGGTCACAGTTTCAAATTGCTTTCCAAAATGACTGGATCAGTTTTACAGCTCAACCAACAATGCATTAACAAGATATATATTTTTTTCATAGCCCTTCCACCATTTGTAATTTTTCTTTCTTTTTTTGTGTGTCAAATTTGTCCATGGGATGGGTGTGAGTAGAATTTCAGAGTTGTTTTAATTGGTAATTTTATAATTATTAGTGATCTGAAGCTTTTTGGGGTGGAGCCTTTTTTCTACATGGCTATTGATAACTTGGATTTCTTCCTTTAAAAACTGCCGGTTTATATTCTTCAGCCATTTATCAATTGGGTAATTGCTCTTATTCTTACAAATTTGAATCCATTCCTTAAATATCTTCAAATTATCAGAGAAACTTACTGCAAAGATTTTTTCCCATTTGCCTGCTTCTATTCTAATTTTAGCTGTATTGGGTTTTTTTGCGCAAATTTTTTTAATGTTATGTAATCAAAATTTTCCATTTTACCTTCTGTCACCCTCTCTTTCTTTTTTAGTCATGAATTTTTCTCCTATCCATAGATCTGAGATACTTTCTTTTTTGCTTCTCTTATACCTGCACATGAGAGTGGATTTCTAGGGATTCTGAGGACTCAGACCACTGTTACTTCTCCTATCCAATTTGTGGTTGCCCAAGAAGGAAAATACTCTGCCCCTTTCCCACTCCTATAAGTTGTATTCATGCTAGCTAGCCCTCCACAAATAAAGGATTAGAACTCCAGAAGACATCAACATAGCTAACTTGTAGCCCAAACCACAGGAGCTTTTGATGGCTAAGCCTGAGACAGAGCAAGAGTCACTGGAAGATGAGAGTGGTTCACAGGTATGTGGGAGGGAGTGTGGGCAGTCAGTAGGCACCCACTCAGGAGTGGGCTAATTCTGCTCTAGAAACAGTGGTATCTTTGCCAAGAGAGAAAACTTACAAATCACCCTGTCACAATATATCAGACCAGATTCCCTGCGTTACTCACACAATCCCCTCTCATCTTTCACCCCAAGTTGCTCATTCCTTTAGAATCCAGGTAGGTGGTAGTAGACTGAAGACTGGGTTTGGAGCCAGGAAGACCTGAGTTAAATCCTACCTCAGATACTTGTTATCTGTGTGATTGACTGGACAAGTCATTTAATCTCAGTCTCATTTTCTTCATCTGTAAAATAGGGATAAAAATGGTACCTACTTGAAAGGACTATTGTGAGAGCCAAATGAGATAACATTTGTAAAGTGCTTTGAAAACCTTAAATAACTATTTAAATGCTATTATTATTATTAATATAACTCTTCATCACCATCCCATAGTAGTGAAAGGGGAGAAGAAAGGATCTTCCTTGGGAGAAAGGTAGTAGGCCATCCCTTCCTATCCCAATGTGTAGAAAGGTCAGGTAGCCCAAGGAAGGGTCCCAAGGGTTCCACCAAGGGGTTTATCCTACTGGGGTTTGCCATGCCTGACTCAACAGGACCTGGAATGCTTACTTCTGTGCTATGTGAGTGGCAAGCAGATATGATGCAAAACATCATTAAGCAACACATACAATTTTGTAGCAAACCTCTCAGGTAACATTTAACAATAAGACTATGACCCAAGGAAAATACCCAGGGTAAGGGGAGCTTGTCACACAACTAAAAGTCAGAAAGGACCTCAGATATACGATTCACACTTGAACAGGGAATTCCCTACCGGGGGTAGGAAACCTGCAGCCTTGAGGCCACATGTGGCCAGCTAGGTCCTTGGGCAGCCTTCTGACTGAGTTCAAATTTTACAGAACAAATCCTTTTATTAAGGGGATTTGTTCTGTGAAGTTTGGAGTCAGTCAAAGGGCTGAACTTGAAGATCTTGGGGGCCGCAGGTGGCCTCAAGGCCACAGGTTCCGCACCCCTGTGTTACTAATCACAGCAAATATTCATTCAACCTCTGCTTTTAGAATTTCAGGGAGGGGGAGCTCACTACTTTCCAAGACAATCCATTCCACTATTGAAAAATTCTAATTGTTGGGGAATTTTCCCTTAAATAAAGCCTAAATCTGCCTCTCTGCCATTCCCTCCCATTGCTCCTCCTACTGCCCTTTGGGGCTAATCAGGCAAATCAGATCCCCTTGCCACTCATCAACCCTTCAGATACTTGAGGACAGCATCACCCTCCTCCCAACACTGACATTTTCTCTTCTCCAATTCCTTCAGTCCAAGCCCTTGTGGTTTTAAGATCCTTCCTCTTCTTCCTCCCTCTCTTCCCAACACATGCTTGCTTGTCAGCATCCTTCCTGAGCATGGCAGCACCCAGATATGGTCTGCCAAGGGCTCGGTGATGGCACTGCTCTCTCAAGGCGGCCTGGGAGCAGTTTGCTTCTCCCCTCCCTACATCAAGCCACTATTCCCTCGGTGCTGCCCATGCTCCGTGGGCATCAGCAGCACTTTGCTTCCAGGCCTTGCTGTTCATCCACCCGCTGTGTGTGTGAACTGAATCCACAGATTAGAAAGAAGCTTGGGAAATCATGCTTCTGATAATTTGAACTGAGATTCAAATGGCCAGTCCCTCGTATATCTAGCATTTGGATTTGCAAAAGACTTGGTACATGTTATCCCATCTGATCCTCACAGCAGCCCTGGGAGATAGGTACTATAATTATCCCCATTTTATAGCTAAGGAAAACTGAGACTGAGGAAGGAAAGAAGAAAGGAAGGAAATAAACCTACTATATAAGTCAGTCACTGTGCTAAGCACTTTATAACTATGATCTCATTCTCAACCACTCTAAAAGGTAGGCACTTTCATTAGCCTCGTTTTATAGTTGGGAAAAGACAGAGACTAAATGACTTGCCTAAGGGTCACACTGCTAATATGTCTGGGAAGGGATGAAAATTCAGGTCTTCCTGACTCTGGTTCCAGTACACTACTTAGAATGTCAGCATTACATGGAACCTTAGAGGTTTTTTAGAACTACTGTCTCTTCTTACAGACAGGGAGAGTTAGGGCCAGGTTATGCAGCTAAAATATATAGGGCAGGCTCAGAACAAAAAGGCCAGTCTCTTTGCTGCTGGTGCAGAGCTCTTTGTCTTATATCCTGCTGTATTCTCCTGGGGATCTGGATCCAAGGGACAATAGGAAACAAAAGAGAAAATATTTTCAACCATACCTTAGTAAAAAATACAGAAATTATTCTGTATAAAACAGATGGTTTTCTATCTAATAGAAAATAAGCTGCTGGAAGGCAGGGGACGCTTTCATTTTCATTTTTGTTCTTGGCTTTATATCTCCAGCATCTAGTCCAGTGCCTTCTATAATAAGCATCTAATAGATGCCAGTGGAATGAAATGAATGAATGAAAATCAGAGTTTCTTCTGTGAATTTTTCATAAAAGTGATGAATATGCCAAAGCTTTCTGCAGGGAAGATATTTCAGCAGGAAGTTAAGATGGGAGGAAACTGAGGCCTTCTCCTTCAAAATCTCCATTTAATGCTCACTCTTCTGGAAAACCTTTTTTGAAATGATCCTTTCTCACTATATTTGCTGCTTTGCTTCCTGTCACTCAATGAAGGTATGCAACATAACTTTTGGAACTGGACCTATGATTTCACACATAACAGAATTCCTAGATGAAGAAATTTCTTCTACCAGTGAAGGTTGTAACCTTCTCTGCATCATCATCACCACCACCACCACCATCATCATCATCACTAGTATCTAGTGATAGTATCGCTTTAAGACTGGCAAAGTGCTTTACAAATATTATCTCATTTATCCTCATAAAGCTCTGGGAGAGAGATACTATTATTATCACCCCCATTTTATAGATGATGAAAACTGAGGCAGAGAAAACGTTTAAGTGACTTAGGTCTTACTGACTCCAGGTTCAATTCTCAATCCACTCTGCTACCTAGGGAATTAATTGCCTAGGACATTAAGAGATTAATGGTCAATATACTAGTAGGAATATTTGCTGCTGAAATGAGATAATATTTGTAAAATTTGCCAACTTTAATGATCCATATAGATGTCAATTATTATTCCCCCCACCCATTCCCACCAGATATAGCTTTAATATGGCTTATACTAATTCTAAAGAACAAGGGAAATAGTAAAGATGGAGATGACAAAAATGTCCATTCATTTGGATGGAAAGAAATGTTTAAAAAAATCACAGTAAATTTTTAATGGGGTGATCTTGTATAATTATACTTAGTACATTATGTTTTAATGTTTCAAAAGATTTATGATTCCTCCTGCAGGGATACTCCCTCCACTGGCACAGATTGCAACCCCTCCACACCTTTAGTCAAAATTATTTCATGATTTTATATGGTCAAAAAACTCAACATGCAGTAGTCACTATTCTAGTAAAGAGTCTCTTTGAATTTAGCTAGTTTGGTTCTAAGAAGACAGATGCAGAGTTTATACTCTATACAGACTGTACTATATTTTAAACTTGGTAATAATAATGAAATAGTAACTAATTTATGTAATAATTTAGTATTTATATATCACTTTCTCACAGCAGGTAGGTGGAAGAATTGGAATGGTAAGTGGTGTCAACATTTTCCCTGTCTTACAAACGGAGAAACTGAAGTTTGGAAAGCTAAAATGACCATAAATTGTCACAAAACTAGCGATCACCAGACCTGGGATTTGAACTCAGTACTCCTGACTCCAAATTCTAAATTTGTGCCACATTGTACACAATATTTTATTATCTCTTATGGTAGAAGCTGGCAGAGCTTTTCATCCCTTGGTACAGCTTTGAAGAAGACAGCTTCACCTCGATTCCATGATAAGGCATTCCAGTAGGACTCAGACAGAGGTCCTCATTGTATGTTTATTTTCTCTCTGTCTGTCTGTCTCTTCTGTCTCTGCCTCTCTCAGTTCTCCTTTTAGGGATACAGATTATATTAGGACTAGATTATATCTCATGAATCTGAACCTGCAAATAAGCTGCTTGGTGAGTATCTGGAAATTTCTTACTTGTATGCTATCTTTCCAAGACTGAACCTCTGTATTCTAATTCTTCTACTACTCATTCAGAACCCTTTGCCTATGCAATGGCTACCCTTATCCATGGTGCTAGCAATGACTCCTGGACTTTGCCATTTAAGTTCCCTTTTTTTATTCCCCACTTTTGATCTTGACACATCTCCCATCCCCAGTCTGGCCTTGTGAGGGCCCACTGCCTACCTGACACAGAGAGTCGGGCCCCATTACTTTGGCGGGTCTCACCACTGTACTTGTGTTTGGTGATGCAGCGGTATGTAGACAGGGCATCCTCCTTCTGCACGTCTGAGATGTACAGCCCACCATGGAAAGTAATAAAAAACCTATTTTCTGGAGACACAAACAAGACAGAAATAGCTTATTAGTTGTCTGGCTGAGCATTAGTGACTAAGGGTAGACCCCAAGCTGTCACCTTGGGTAGGGGATACCCACTAAATAAGAGCATAGGAGTGAATTTGTTATAGGGAAAAGTCCTGAGTGAATGAAAATTTTAGTCATGCACATAGACAACACCAAGAATTATAGTCAAACACTTATCTATCCATTCATCCAACCATCCATTGATCTATCCCATTCAAAAAAGATCGATGATTGCTAAAGTCCTTTCAAGTTCTAAATCTATAACCTTATTGGTTTTGGTGACCAGTGTCTCCTCAGAAGGTACTCATTAATGGTTCAATATCAACTTTGACTACTGGAGTCCCCCATGAATCTGTTCTTGACTCTGTTTGTTTTTATCAATGGCTGGGATAAAAGCATAAAAGTCAAGCTTATCAGCTTTTCAGTAGACATAAAATTGGGAAGGAGATCTGATATATTGTGGGACAGAGTCAAGATCCCAAATTATCTCTGTAGGCTAGAACAGGTGTCAGAAAACTTCTGCCCAAGCAGCAGACCCTAGGTAGCTAAGAAGGGTTTTTAACATTTTAAAATAAAGCTTTATTGTACTAAAAAAATTTACTTCTAGTGGGGGTTGGGGAGAAAAAACATAGAAAAAGGAATGCAGGAGGATCTGTTTCTCTGCCTGTCTTTTGCTAACCCCTGGGCTAGATCATTAGGCTGACTCTAATCAGAGGAAATAAAAAACAACAGCCACAACCCCCAAAACCAAAGTCTTCCTCTTGGGTTCGAACAATCAATTTCATAACTAAAATATTTAGGAAGGAAGGAAATAAACACTTCTAAAGTGCCTACTATGTGCTAGACACTGTGCTGTTTTGCAACTAGTATCTTAATTGATTTTCACAACAACCATGGGAGGTGCTTTGGGCTTTGGAACCAAATTTGGCACCAAATAACAGGTGCTATTATTATCCCCATTTTACAGATGAGGAAACTGAGGTAGACAGAGGTTAAGTGACTTGCCCAGAATAATACTAGAATGTCTGAGGCTGGATCTGAACTCGAGTCTTCCTGACTCCAGGCCCAGGGCTCTATCTACTGTGCCACCTATCTGTTTATAACTGGAGGAAATGATGTTTAATGTGGAGAAGAAAAAAATAAGGGGAGACATGAATCATGTCTTCAAGTATTTGAGGGCCTGTTATGTGGAAGACGCAGTGGATTCAGTGCCAGGCCTGGTGTCCATAAGAATCATCTTCCTAAGTTCAAATCTAGCTTCAGACACTTACCCTGGGCAAGGCATTTAACTCTGCCTCAGTTTCTTCATCTGTAAAATAAGCCAAGAAGTAAATGGCAAACTACTCCAGTATAGATATGTACTGGAGAAAACTCCAGTTGGATATGACTGAAAAATGACTGAACAACTCAGACTTGTGTTGATTGTCCCCTGAAGGCACTGGGTGTAAGTCTGGCGATATATGAAGGAACAAACTTTCTAATGCTCAGTGCTATTCAGAAGTGGATTAGGTTTGGGAGAAAATGGATTCCTCCTCTCTTGAGGTATTCAGTTGAAGACTGCATCTTGCCTTATTCTGGATACTTTCGAAAAGATTCTTATTCAGGTATAATTTGGACTCTCAACCAACTAATCAATCAGCAAGTAGTTATTAAGAGCCTACTATGTGCCAAACAGTGGGTTAGGTACTAGAAATTCAGAGGCAACATGGAATAGTGCCTGCCTCAAAGAGCTTACATTCTACGAGGAGAAACAAGGTATCCATATAGATGCATCTATACATACAAAATAGAACAGACAGCAGAGAAAGAGAGACAGAGAGAGACAGAGAGAGACGGAGAGAGAGACAGAGACAGACAGAGAGAGAGACAGAGAGAGACAGAGACAGACAGAGACAGACAGAGAGACAGAGACAGAGAGAGATAGAGAGAGACAGAGAGAGACAGAGACAGACAGAGAGAGACAGAGAGAGAGAGACAGAGAAAGACAGAGAGAGACAGAGACAGAGACAGAGAGACAGAGAAAGAGAGAGAGAGAGAGAGAGAGAGCTGATCTCAAGACTAAAAGTCCTGCCTCTGACCCATACTCACTGTACAATCCTGAACAAGTCACCTAACTTTAGTTCTCTAGGACAGTTTCTAAAACTATACATTACAAGGAAGGTGAAAAACTACTTTGGTAGGTTTCCTCATTCAGGAATTACTTCCCTATATCAATGAAATCACAGGTCCAGTCCCTAACCCTATTTAGGCACACAAAATAAATCCAAGGTTGCTTGGCAAAGGAGCAGGTGGAGAGGGAAGGCATTAATACCTGAGGGCATCAGGAAGGGACTTGTGTAGATGGTGGTCTTTGAGATGTGTTTTGAAGGAAGCAAGAGATTCTAAGAAGAGGAGATGAGATGACAATACATCTGATTCATGGCGGGGCAAAGACACGAAGACAGGAAATGCAGACAGACCATGTATGAGAAACAGCAAGATGGCCATTTTGGCTGAACCATAGAATCCATAAAAGGGAGTTCTCTCCAATAGGCCTGGAAAGGTGAGTTGGAGCCAGATAGTGAAGGGCTTCGAACAGTAAACAGAAGAGTCTGTATCTGATCTTAGAGGTGATAGGGAGTTATAGGGATGGAGTAGGGGAGTGACATGGGCAGACCCTAAAAAGGAAATCCCTTTGATAGCTATGTGGAAGATGGATTGGAGAGAGGAGAGACTTGGGTAAGGAGAATCAATTAAGAGTGCTTCTCAATTGAAATAGAAGACTTCTGAAATACCTTGTGACCCTGAGGTTGTATGATCTTGTTAAGATGCTTTTGTTTTCAGGGACCAACAGAGAAGAAGATTCCCTGATGTGCCCTATTCCTGTGTTCTTCCTCTAGCTACAAGTGTTTTCCTCATTCACCTCAGTTTCCCCTTTGAAACTTCAGTATTCCACACCAATCAGTCTTCTTTCACTGTAGGATCATAGGACCATAGAGCTAGAACTGGAAGGGTCTTTTAATGTCATTGAGTCTAAAATCCTCATTATATGATGAGGAAACTGAGTCTTAAAGAGATTAAGAGGCTTATACAGTGTCACCTGGCTGAGCTGGGATTTGAACTCAGGTCTTCCTGATTCTGCTCTATCCACTATGAAGTACTATCTCTCCTGCATGATGTTCTGGTGGGGACATGTCCATTCAATTCCAGGTACCAGGCAAGAGTTATAGGGGAGAACAGATTGCTTCCTTTCCTCTCCTTTTTCATGCCTCCTGAGTAAGCTTCAAAGGTAAAGGCAGATGTCCCATTACTTTCCAGGATAGTCTTAAATTTCTGATTTAGGGATGGTGTTCTTTCTTCTACCCTCTCCTCACACTTTCATGGTAGGGTCTCCTTTCTCAGTCCAGCATTACTGTAGAGCTCCCAGGTCACCTCCGCTCCCCACTCTAAAAACAATTCCTTACAGCTGTATCTCACTTTCTATATTCCAGAGTGCTTTCACATCTGTTAATTCATTTGATCCTCATAATAAGTCCCTGGAGTTGTTGGGACAAGGGTCATTGCGCTCATTTTGCAAGTGAGCAAATTGAGGTTCACAGAGGTTATGTGACTTGACCAAATCTACTTGGCTAAAAAAAAATCAGCTTTTCTACTTGAAAAGCAGAGATGCTTTCTTCCAGAAAGTTGAGAGGGAGGGATGATAGGATCACAGGATTTAGAACTAGGAGAGAATTCAGAGCTCCTCTAGAGCAGTCTTCTCATTTAAACTGAATCCAAAGTCATCCAGGTACTAAGTAGCAGCGCAGATATTTGAATTCAGGACTTTGGGCTCCAAATCCAAGACTCTTGCCAAAAAGGGGAGGATGTATCATAAAATAAAGAATTTCTGAGTTGGGTAGGACCTTCATAATCATTGAGTCCAATTCATGATCCAAGTGGTCATACTCTCATAGGTGAGGACCTCCAATGCTGTATTTCCTCCCAAGGTAGTCTGCTCCACTTTTGTACAGCTTGAATTATTAGGAAGTTATTCCTAATATCGAGTCTCAATTTGATTTCTGATTGTTTCTCCCCATTGCTCCTGGTTCTATTCTGTGGTGTGACCTCTCTCCTCTATGATAGTTTTTCAAATACTTTATAATAGCTCCCATGTTTCTGGGGAGGCCTCAGTCTCTCCCTTTTCTTTTCTTTCCCTCTCTTCTAGCATCCTTTCCTTTCTCCCCTGTATTTCCAAGGCCACCCCAATAAGTAGCAGAGCGAAGATTAGAACTCAGGTCCTCTGTCTCCAAATCTATTCAGAAGATGGTACCTAGAACAAAGCAGGTACAAATGTGTGCTTGTTGATCTATGAATCCTGTATTAAGAAGAATGTTCCCCAACAGATGCTTGAACGCCTCCAGTTGGTGGGTCAATCTAACTTAGCCCCTTACAATTACCATCCATTTCCTCTAGTTATGACTTCTGGAGCCAGGAAGAACAATTCCAATCCCTCTTTCATAAAACAGTCCTTTACGTACTTGAAGGCAGCTATCATGTCCCTTCTGACTTTTCTCTTCTTCAGAACATGCATCTCAAGTTCTTCAGCTAATTCTCCTATGACATGATATTCAGGCTCTTTGTTATTCTAATCGCCTTCCATTGGATACTCTCTAGCTTTATCACTGGCCTTCCTAGAATGTGATCCCCTATGCATTCCTTCTCTGGCTAAGCTATATCTTTTAAAATACACAATTAGTGGACAAGGCTGTGCTTCACTCGCTGGGATGATTTACTCCTTGTGGCATCCCAGGTCTCTTTGGTGGTGCGCATATTTGTTTGGGTGTGGGGAGGGACTGGCCTTGACCGCCTTCAATCACTGACATAGGTATATGACTTCATAGTAAGTCCCTGGAGTTGCTGGGACAAGGGTCATTATGCTCATTTTGCAGATGGGCAAATTGAGGTTCACAGAGGTTATATGACTTGACCAAATGTACTTGGCATCCCATTGGGATGAATGGTCATATATCCTTCCTAAAGGAAGACATGTTCCCCAATCCCACACAGTAGTACCTTCTACTCCCCTGTTCCTTAACTTGGGATAAATTGGACCAGATGCTGTGCACTGGTTTATAGGAGCAGACATTTATTTTTAGTTTATATGGGTAGCACAGTGGGTAGAGTATTGGACTCAGAGTTGGGAAGAAATGAGTTCAGATCCTCCCCAGACACTTATTAGCTGTGTTATCTTAGTCAAGTCACTTAACCTCTGCTTTCCTTGGATTCTTCATCTATAGCAGAAGGATAATAATAGCACCTACCTTACAGGGTTGTTATAAGGATAAAATGAAGCAGTATTTATAAAGTGCTTTGCTTACCATAACATGCTAAATAAATGCTACTGTTATAATTGTTATGATGATGATGAAGATGATGCCCCGAGGGCAATACATGTTACCCCAGGGGAGAAGTAAGAGAGATTCTCATTGAGGGAAACCAGATGAAATGCTTCTTGTAGGATAGGGGTCCTTTTGGACTACATTATACTGTTTCCCTCAGTCCTCCAAAAACATGCACAGAGATACACCTAACCACCAAACTCTGTGTTGTGAGTAAAGGGAGGAAGGGAACAGGGAATGAGGGGAAATGGTGGGGGATGGGGGAAGAGACCTAATGCTGTCAGACCCAAGGAATCAGGGGAGGGAGGAGCAGGGAGAGAGAGGCTGGGTCTTCACCAGTCCCATTCTGCTTGTGCTGTTTTGTCCCCCTCCTGTGACATCCCAAAGTCACTGCAGAAGCACCCGAATAATTTATTACGTAACCAGGAGCAGAATGCAGAACAGTTGGAGGATGATGGTGCCAATCAGAGCCATCAAGGGGGGGTGGGGACTGGGGAGGATGTCCAGGCACCCAAAAGAGAAACAGAAGAAAAACATAGAACAGCCCACAGGTGCCCCGGCTCTGGTATGTGAGGACCTCATGAGGCCCCCAGCTCGCAGTAAATCAAGGAGAAGAACCTATTGGCCAGATTGAAATTTTCAGTCGGGGGGTGGTTCATAGGTAGGGGGAGGAGGGTGTGTGGCGGTTGGGGGGAGATGTTGTTTCTATAGCAACAAAAGCAGCTGCTGGATCTGATGTTTCACATCCTTCACTGTTCTCATTTCCCCCTCCCCCCCTTTTCTGTGCATGTTAATTGCAGTAACATATTCAGACACAGTCTATTGCTCCTCCTGAAACAAAGGCGTGGAGAGTCAGGGAGATGCTCAATGTGATGGAGGGGAAGGAGAAATCAGGGGTATTATATTAATCTCCTCTGGGGGGGAGCTTGTGCAACATTAGTTCTGCATGTTTGATGAGAATTCATTGATAGGCCCTGCTGGGGAGAAGTGGGGAAGACAGGGCTGTCCCTCCCATAATATAGAGAGGGCAAGGAGAGCTCAGAGGGATGGAGAGGTCAAGTAGGACTGAGGAGACCACTGGGATACAGACCAGCCAAGGCCAGAAGCTTTCTCCTTTTCCTCCTCCACCACCAAAAACCATGTGAGATCCTGAATGGGAGCCTCCTACAGGATTCCTTCTGCTGTCCCAGAGAGGACCAGCTTTTAGAAATGGAGAAAGAATAAAGCATTTTGCTCTCTCTTCCAAGAGAAGAGTCTTGCCTTGCTGGGCATGGGAGCCATACTTGTTCCACAGTCCCTGAGACCTAGGCCACCAGTTGACTGTGCAAACCAGGATGTTCACCTTTCTGCGTCTCATCTTGCCCTCCTATGGACTAGGGATAGTAACAACTGCCTCTCATAGAAAGCATAAATAGGAGGAGATTAGCTTTCATCAGAGCTGCCCTTCTACTTTTAATTGCTCAATCATCTAATCTCCAGGCTTTTTCCTGCCCTCTCTGCGCCTCTGTTTGCCTTCTTGATTCCTTCTAGATCAGCTGGAGTGGGTGAAGTAGGCAGGAGGAACAGCTGAGGGGCTCTGACCCCTGTGAGAGTGATGATGATTATGGGGAGGTATATCCTTGGTGTTGGCAGGTGCTCCATGCGGGCCCAAGGGATGTCAGGAGCTCATACAAAGCCAGGGCCTCAGTCAATAATAATCAATAGCCGAGAGATCTGTCACTTTCTAAGACATTTATGTTCCCACTGTCTTCTCTCTGCTCATCCATCAGGCATAGCCAGGGAGGAGTACGCTCAGATGACACTGGGCCCTAGGAAAGAACTTTGTTCAGGAGGGCGTGAGAATCCTGTCCACACCATCTCTTGACAAATCATTGCTACATGTTGCTTTAAAGGTTGCAAAGTATTTTATATAAATCATATCATTTTGGCCTCAGAACCACTCTGTACAGTGGGCATTACATATATCATTATGCCCATTTTATAGATGAGAATACTGAGGCTCAGGGAAGTAAAATGACTTTCTCAAGGTCACAGGAGTCTGAAATAACATAACCAAAATCTAAACCAAAGTCCTCTTTCCTCTCTGTTTCAATTTCTCTAATTCCTTCAACTTTTCTTCATGTGGCCTGGTTCTGAGGGCTCTAGTTTGTCAAGGTCCCCAGCATCTGAGGAGATCATGGAATCTTAGAAATGGAAGGGATAGGATAAAGCAGTCCTTGCAAGTCTCTCATTTTATAGAAGAGGAAATGACTCCAGGCCAGAGAGTGTGACTTGTCCAGGGTCACACAGGGAAAAAGGGGAGAGAAGAGAGAATTAGGGTAAACTGGGAGCAGAGAAGGGAAAGGACATAAAACTCAAAAAGAATTGCTCTGTCTGAACTGGAAAGCAGAGAGCCCAGTTCCTGTCTCCAATCTAGGTTGTACTTTGCCTTTATCATTATTCTGATGCCGCAGCTCCTTGCCTCCCACCCTGGCCTCCTGGGAAATGAAGCAGATTGAGGGAAATCAAGGGATGACAGCTGTGGGGGACTGAATCGAGTAGCTAAGTGACCTGACAATGTCTTTTCTTTCCTTTTTCTATAAGGTCAAACAGCTGGGGTTGGAAGAATCCCTAAGGCCCAGGAGAGCCACAGGAGATAATTGATGGAAACCTCTTGTTCAAGACCACACAGGAGGGACCTACAGGCAAGAAAATGGACCAAGGGAACCACTGCGGAAGGTCTTAGGCTAAAATTCCTTGGCTCTGTCATAAGACAGCCATGAGTGCTTTGGGGGAGGGAGAAGACTTAGCATTGGAATAGTTAGTGATGTATGGAGTTGGTGAGGGAAGGAGAGAAGAATGGGGACCTGGATTGTCCTAATGCTTCAATCTCTGAGCAAGATGGGAAGTATCAGAAGAATAACACCAATTCACATTTCTTAAGAGCATTAAGGTTTATAAGACACCCTGTGAAGTGGGTAGTGCTAAGTAGAGTTGGTTAGTAAAGCTTTAATAGTTTAATGTGGCCCTAAGACTTTTGGGACACCCTGTGTTACTAGTCCCATTTTACAGATGAGAAAACTGAAGATGATAGAGGTCAAATGACTTGACAGACAGTAAATGTGGGAGCCAGGATTAAAAACCCAGCAGTCCTGATTCCAAATCTGATGCTTGTTCTATGATACCATACTGCTTTTCTAATGAATAAAGGAGAGGAGGCAGGCAGACAGGGCCAGAAATCGGAGGGTGGAGATGTATGGAAACTTTAGAAATGCCTATTTTGGAGGACTATAGGGGGTTCCTTCAAACTCACTCATCATCCCTGCCATATTTATGTTGTTTCCTGCTCAGCATGACAAGTTACTCATGATGACAGCAAAAAACCTTTTATTTTATTCCCAGTGCCTCTTGGGAGAGTCCTGGCTAGCAAATCTCTAGTGCTTACTTACAAGACCATGTTAACAGTTAGTTGTCACAGCCATGACCTGTAGGTTAAAAACAATCAGTCTGGAGGTTATAAAGGCCAGTATGCTTCTGTTTATGTTACTGCAAAATTGTCTGGAAATAGGATTTTTGCAAATGGAATCCTTTTTTTTGAAAACATTGGAGAAGCTTTCAAAGGAAGCCTAGAAAATATAAAGCATCAAATTTGGGGTGAGAGGACCTGAGTTCAAATTCTAACTCTGATATGGATTTCCTGTGTCACCTTGGAGAAGCTTTTTGACTCTCTGGGCCTCTATTTTTTATCTGTAAAAGGAGAGGGTCAGACTAGAATCAAAGGTTCTTAACTTGGGGGTCTGTAAACATTTAGGGGTAATATTTTGAGAAGTATATTTCAGCATAATTAGCCTCCTTTGTAATCCTATGTATTTTATTTGATATATTTCAAAACATTATTCTGAGAAGAGATTCAAAGGCTCCACCAGATGGCCAAAGGGATGGGCATAGAATGCCATAACACAAGTGAGTTTAAGAATTCCTGGACAGAATGATTTCTCATATTTGATTTTGCTCTAAAGTCTATGCTCCTTCAGTGCCTTCTATTCTAAAGCAAAGAATCCTTTTAAATCCCAAATAATACTTTGTTTTGTATGTCAGGCAATCGTTTTGGAGGTACTAAATGCCAGAGACATCTATGTGGTAGGATACCAAATTTAAAATGGCTTGTTTCATCACAGATTTTGCTACACAATAGGTTCATGCACATTTTCTGAAACAGAACAAGTACCTAGAGAAAAGTCCTGCTAGAATTTGGTTAGCTTACAATGGAAGCTGATCTCCTCTAGGAAGTCTTTGATTAAGCAGCGTACTGGAGTCAGCTCAGCTTTCCATTGTTAAATTTTCAATAGGACCACTTACATTTCGAAATTGGCAATTGCTATTAGTTTAGACTTGGTTTATGGTTTTGTTACTTGTCTAGAACCTAAGAAAGTGTTAATAATACAGATTACATTTAAAAGGTGATGTGTATATATTTCCCTCCTCCCCTGACCCTCTAGACTGGTTTTTTATATTTACTAGCATACTTCTATACTGCCCTATAAATACTGCTCGATCTCACTCAGCAGGAGTGCAGCAGAAGGCTCTGGGAATGAAGTCATCACTCCAGTGTGGGCTACCACTACCACTATTACTACTACCACCACCACCACCACCACAACCACCTTCCTACCAGCACTATTACCACTGCCACTACTACTTCTACTACTACTACTACCACCAGCATCACCATCACTACTAGTATTTATTATTACTACTATCACCACTATTACTAGTACTACTAGTAGTACTACCTCTACCACTACCACCACCAATTGCTATTTACATAGTACTTTAAGGTTTTTAAAGTACTTTACATCCATTAGCTACCTTAAACCTAACAATACCCCTGAGGACACTCAAGTTAACATGTGTTCCTCAGCATTTATTCTAGTAGAGGCCTCCTCTAGGCTCAAGGCAACCTGACTCTTCTGGGAGTCAGGAGACCTGGTTTCTAGTTAGGTCACTGCTACTAATTTAATGTGTGATATTGGGATGATTGCTTGGCCCAAACTCTGTGAGTCATGACTTCCTTATCTGTAAAATGAATGATGGTGGGGTTTGGACTCCATGAGGTCTAAGGCCTTTTTGAGCATTAACATCTAAGTCTATGAGTCCAAGATGCTGAATTCATGGCTAGTAGAAATTTCATCACTTGAGCTTCCTTCAAACCCCTTAGTACTATGCCTAGGGGTGTATCACTCAATATTTACTGAACACCTACTATACGCAATGCATTTACCAGGTGCCAAAGATAAATAAAATATGGTCCCTGCCCTAAGGGAGTTTATTGTTTAGTGGCTGAAATAATGCATATTCTCAAGTAAGTAAAACAAAAAGAGAGTATAATAATTAAATAAGAGAGGTACAAAGTGTTATTTGGGTTTAAAGGAGGAATACATCATCTCCAAGGAAGAGAATCAAAGAAGACTTCATGAAGGAAATTGCTTTGGAAGGATGGATAGGTTTTCAGTGTGTGTGTTCATCCTTAGTTGCCGAAGAAGACCATGCCATCAGAGAAATAATGACATGACTTGCACTTGACTTTGTTTTGAGTGAGGGAGGGCTGTGCAGGTCACCAGCCTCACTTCTCCTCCAGAGCCATCTGAATCCAGTGACCAGATATTCATCAGGATGACTGGAGGTGACCCAGGGTGAGGCAATTGGGGTCAAGTGACTTGCCCAAAGTCATACAGCTAGAGAGTGTCAAATGTCTGAGGTGAGATTTGAACTCAGGTCCTCCTAACTCCTGCACTGGTACTCTATCCACTGCCCCACCTAGCTACCCAAAAACTGAGGCAAATGGAGTTAAGTGACATATCCAGAGTCACAGAGCTAGTAAAGTTGTGTGAGGTCAGATTTGAACTCAAGATGTTGTCTTCCTGCCTTCAGGTCAGATACTCTATCCACTGAGCAACCAGCACCCTCACTAGGTTTTCAGTAGGCAGTGTTGGGGATGGAAATAGAATTCCCTGGAAAGAGGGATGGTATGAGCAAAGGCAGGGAGGCAGAAGATCCTGGGCTGTATTTGGGAAATGCCATATAGTTCAGTCTGACTGGAATGTAGGGTGCCATTTGTTGAAAAGAGAAAAGGGAATCCTTTGCTCTTAAGGACATTCATTCTTCTTTTCCCGTGTCTTCTACCTCCTCAAATTACTTCGTGTTTACATCTCAGTGCATATGTCATATACCCTGTAGAATGTAAGCTTCCGAGGACAGGGATTATTTCTTGTTTTTGTCCCTGTATGCTTAGCACAGTGTCTTCTAGATAAATGTATGATGAATTCAATTGAATTGTTCTTGAAGAGTAGTCAGAAGGTCTTGGGAGGTAAGTGACAAAAGTCTTAAGACTAACGTCTTTCTCAGGCTTGTCTTGGAGGCTCTTCAACTAACTTACTGCCCCCTCCTCCCATTCACCAACTGCATCTCTAATTCACCAAGATGAAGTCTCTGCTCCAACCCATCCAGTCTCAACCCACTCCTCCAATGCATGGTGCATTCCCTATTATATTTGTGTCTCTACCTGAAATGTCTTTTCTAGTCCTCTCTACCTTGGTCCTGAAGTCTGGCAAAATGCTACAGAAGAGTCACCTGGGAAGCCCCTTTAACACCTTTTACCTATGTACTACCCTCCCCACCTTCCATACCCTGTTTTCTTGCTTCTATCATCTAGTCTTCCCTTATTAGCTCAGGGTACCCACGCTGTTTATTCTTCCACTGGGCACTCCAAAAGCTCTAAAATTGGAAGACTTCTGAGAGATCATGCTTTACAGGTGGTAAAAAGAGGATCAGAGAGGAAGTGATTTCATGCTTCTTTGTGAACGTCTAAAGTCCACACCCAGTGCTCTACTGAGGTGGTACTGCTTGTCCGTTAAAAAAGATTAGATCCATGAACTGGGATACTCAGGGTACCACAAGGAGAGGACAAACAGGGAGATGGGCCCGTGTCCCCTCTGCCTTTAAAACCAGACCGGTATGCATTCTCCGTCATATCGGATTCCCAGCATCCCTAAATCTGTAAGCCAGAGACCCTCTGCTTGCTCCCAATCCAGCACTTTTATTCCTTCTTTTGCCCTTTCAATCACCTCTTCCTTGAGGAACATGAGAAGCCAATGAAGACTGTCTTTATATTCTACTTTTCACATTCCCTTACTCCTTCCCCCACCTTTAGTTTCTTTGACTGTTTCTCTTTCCCCTTTCCATTTGCTTTCTGTTCACCTTTCTTCTCTTTCCTTTTTTTTCTTGTGGAGGTGGGGCACTGTGTTCAACCACCCAGGTCCTGATTGGACCCAGCATAGAGCAGAAAGAGGAGGAGAGAACACCAGATCTATCCATTTCATGAGAAGGATTTGGTACCCAATTAACTTCCTCACCTTTCAGCTGCTTAAATGATCACCTTTGGATTTACTTCCATTGACTGAATCCTAGCATTAAGCTCTCTTCAGCTGCCTGGGTCTCTGCCTGGAAAGTGAGTTAAAGAGTACAGCTGGCCTGAGGTCGTCAAAAGTAAAAGGCTTGTTGGAGAAAGTTCAGAGCACTATGGGTAGCAGGGAGTGACTTCCTTCTCCTTCCTCCCTTCCTAGGCCAACTCATCCCAATTCCCCTTTTTTCCCCAAGAAGAATACCTCTTGTATGGTTGGAGGTTAAGTGATACAGTGGATTGAGCACCAGGTCTGGGGTCTGGAAGACATGAGTTCAAATCTGACCTCAGATGTTTATTAGGTGTGGGACCCATGGCAAGTCACTTAATGCTGTTTGCCTCAGTTTCCTCAACTATAAAAGGAGCTAGAGAAAGAAATGGCAAATCACTCCAGTATCTTTGCCAGGAAAACCCCAAATGGGGTCACAAAGAGTCAGACATGACTGAAAAAAAGGGACAATAATTCTTGTTCTTATGTCATCACTTGGCTAAAACCTGCATGTTGATTGGTGGGTGAGGATCTTGGAAGGGGAGATCTCCTAAGGTGTCTTAGGAGCTTAGGTTATGAGGCATCTAGGACTGAACAGACAGATGCAGACCCATTTTGGGTAATAAGGGTCTGGGGGCCTTGGCTCCAATCTTTGCTTCCCTTCTCAAATTGAAACATGGAGACCTTTTTGCTAATAACCTCATCAAGTTATGAGTTTCTCTGCTGTGGCTTCTATCAGTGCCTGGCACTCTGTCTTTTAAATGATGTAGTACCTTCCACCTTGAATGGATATGATGTACCCATGAATCAGACAGGAAAACTTGGATCCCTAGTTGCTTCAAATAAGCCACAAATGAAATGATTTCATGGTCCTTCACCATCATAGTGGTCTCCTCCTATGGATGCTTTTGAGCAATTCCACCTTAAAATACAGCTTCACAACTGTGCATGGAACTCCCTTAGTGTGACTGGCCATCCCAGAACACAAAAAGACTATTATCTCCCTTGTTCTGGAAACTCTTTCCCCTCTAATGCAATGTAAATTACATTAGCTTTTTTGGCTACCATGCTTCAATGTTGACTCGTGTGGAGTGTGTAGTCCGATAAAACCCCAGGCCTTTGTCATGTGAGCTGTAATTGGTATTATTTTTCAAAGCCATGAGGCTTTCTTGAGTATTAGAACCAGTGGGAATGCCCTGTGCCCCTCCCCCATTCCAGTTTACAAATAAACTCACAGCCTAAGCCACATGGGGAATGGGGAGGGAGCTCTAGCCAGGCCCTGTTATCAGAAAAGAATTTGTTCTCTTTTAAAAGAAAGGGGATATTTAGACCTGTCACACTGCCCAAGTGTGTTTCCCTGAGCTGCTACTGGACAGAGCAGCGATTGGCCCCAG
Organism: Bettongia penicillata ogilbyi; assembly: GCA_023548195.1. NCBI lineage: Eukaryota > Metazoa > Chordata > Mammalia > Diprotodontia > Potoroidae > Bettongia > Bettongia penicillata. Next base: position 13,351,522 of record JAJHZJ010000031.1, on the reverse strand, counting down.
GGGCTTCCCAATTCTGTAAGAAAAATTGCAATCAATACAGGTTACCAGTTACTACTCTCTCCAATGGAGATTTATAAAAACAATGGGGTCAGGCCTGAAACTCTGAGCCTGGAGGATAGTTCATAAGACTAATGAGATAACTCAGCCCCAACACTCAGAGGTTGCTTTTTCTGTGCACACACTCTGTTTGAGCTGCTGGGGGAAGATCGATGAGGACCAGCATTTATGAATTAGGCCCTGTTGGCACAAGCCCAGAGTTCTGTGAAGTTATTTCAGGGTCACTCTCCAGGGCTACCCCAGAGAGTCACCCAGGGGAGCGAGACACAAAAACTTCTGTTCCTGCATTTATTTATTTAATCTATGGGCTGACAAGGCCTTTGATTCCCAGAGTCTGTGAAGGAGGAGTCAGGATGGACTCCTGTTCTTGCGTTGAGATTCAAGGTCTCACAAACAGATGCGCTTTGCCTTTTGTGCTTTGACATAAAGGGACAGAACCGATACCAGGTCCCTGAGTAGAGCTCTCAAACATTTTTTTAGATAGATGGTTGGGGAAAGTTTCAGTGGGTGAAGGTGGATAGGGGCTCAGATTTTCCTGGGAATGGTGACCCTCTTGGCAATGACATAGGGCTGAGGGCTGGAGGAAAATCACAAATTCTTGAAATGGATGTTAGGAACCATATGGTCCAATTATACCTGACCAACGATCCCCTCGAAGTTATGTCAAATCTTCCCTCTTACCAAGTACTGTCAGAATTCTCTGAGAAGGAGGCAAGTCACTGTCATCTTTCCACCTGCTGAAGTCTTCAGCAATCAACAAACATTTATGAAGTATTTACTTCAGGGGAGACAGTGGTATTAAGTGCTGGACATACAAAGCAAAAGCAAAAACAGTCCTTTCTCTCACTGAGCTTATAGCCCCATGGAGGGTAGATGCAAGGCAACTGTGGAGGATAAGCACAAGGAGTTAGTGGGGAGAGGAAGGGGGAATAGGGAAAAATCTCCCTCAGAGGTCTAGAAGGAGTTTAGGGATTGGACGAGAGAAGGGGGGGAGGGGAATAAGCATCTATTAAGCACCTACTATATTTCGAGAGCTAAGTGCTCTACAAGTATCTCATTTTATGCCCCAATATTATGGGTAAAATACCTTTATGATCACCATTTTATAGTTGAGGAAACTCAGGCAGACAGATGTTAGTTAAGTGAAGACAGAGAATTTCCCAGGCAAAGGGGGTTAGCCAGTGCAAATGCTCAGAGATGACAGATATAACATAATGTGTGAAAAACAGAAAACAGGTCATTGTGGTTGGACTATAAGAAAAATTGGAAAGGTAGGAACAAGCAATATTGTGAAGAGCTTTGAAAGACAAATAGAGGCATGGCCATTTGATTCTAGAAGTAATAGAGAGCCAACAGAATTTATTGATGAGGGGGCAGGGGCGGTATAACATGATCAGATAGGAAAATCACTTCCACATCTCTATGGAAGATTGATAGGTGGGCAGAGAGATTCTAGGCTGACTCTAATTAGGAAACTATTGCAATAATCCAGGCAGGATGGGATGAGGGCCGGAGTTAGAGTGGTGTGTGAGTGAGGTGAGGTAGACACGTATCAGAGATGTGGAGGAAGATTTAGCAGCTGATTGGATATGTGGGGTATGACTGTGGACCTGAGGATAATGATGAGCTTTCGAGCCTGGGTAACTGGGAGAGTGGTGTTACCTTTGGCAATAATAAGGAAATTTGGAAGAGGCATGGATTTGGGTGGAAAGGGGATGGGGATAGTGAGTTTCATTTTGCATATCCTAGGTTTAAGATGCCTATTAGAAATCCAGCTCCAAATGTTCAATTGACAGCCTATGATGCAGGGAGCTCAAGAGATAATCTAGAGATGGGTATACTGATCTGAGAAACATCTACAAAGAGATGACAGTAAAACCCACAATGAGATTACCCAATGAGAGATGTAGAAAGAGAGGAGAAGAGGACAGAGCCTTCAAGGACATCCACAATTGGGGGCATGATGATCCAGTAGAAGAGACTGAGAAAGAGTGGTCAGACAGGTGGGAGAACCAAGAGAGAACACTGTCATGGAAACCTAGAAGAGAGAGAGTATCTGGAAGAAGTTAGTTCATAGCGTCAAATGCTGCAGAATGGTACAGAAGGATGAGGACAGTGAGCAGTGATGTTCTCTCAGGGGGTAGAGAGAACATGGATGAGAAGAGAGGCTGAGCTTGTAGCCACATACTTCAGGCTATGCCAAGAACTCCAGCCTCCCAATGAACCTGAGTGGAGGAAGGGAAGACAGCAGTCTTATGCTCAGTGAGTGATGGGTATGAATGTATCTATGGACTGAGTGACAAATTAGCACTAAGACGAGTGTTTTACAAAGGGGTAATGGTCTGAATTCTCAATACTCAATCAGTTAACAAGTGTTTCCTAAGTATCCACTATGTGCCTAGGTGCCGTGCTAGGTTTTGGGGTTACAAAGAGAAAAATGAAACAATGCCAACCTTACATTCTGTCAAAAGAGACAACATGTACAAATATGGAGACAGTTACAATATACATCCAAGGTTACCTGAGGTCAGGGGTGGAGGGTGGGGAAAGGAGAGGTATAGCTCTGAGGAAACAGGAAAGCTTCCTGCACAAAATGGTCCTTAATCCCAGGCTTGAAGGAAACCAGGGATGATAAAAGGTAGAAGTGAGTCAGTGAGTATAATTCAGGAGAGTGGGGCAGCCAGTATAAAAACATGGAGGGGGGAAATGGGGTGTTATCTGTGAAGAAGGGCAGAAGGCCAATTTGACCCTACTGGTGCTTAGCACAGTGCTTGGAATGCTACTTAATAAATGTTTATTCACTTACTGACTGGACTGAACTGAATACTGATTGTCCCTGAAGCTTTCACCTGCTCCATGTTTCCAATGAGGATGGCTTCATCACACTTTAGGCAGCCTGGTGGCCCTCTGCTACCAGGGTCTCACCCTCTTGGTGCCCAACTTAGTGACCATCAGTCAGCTTTGACCCTACTATAGCACAGAGTTTTGCCTGACAATTCAGCACAGTTTAAAAATATTAAGAACCTATATGGACGAGGCATCGAGTTGGGTGATGGGTATGTAGAAATGAAACATAATCCAGCCCCTGTACTCAAGGAGTCCAGATTTGGACAAGGCATGGGAAGTTGGATCTTAACCATAGATTAACAGGCTATTAGAACTGGAAACCATCTCTCTCATTTTACAGATGGGGAAACCAAGGCTCAGAGTGACTAAATGGCTTGCCATCACAGAGTTCGTTAAGTGGCAGAGTTGGAATCATAAACAGGGCTTCTCATTCCAAATCCAACTCTCTTTTCATGGTTCTATGATACAATATGACTTCTCTGATAGTGTGGGATGGTGAGAATGGCCCTGATTTTAAAGTGACAAGACCTGAGTTCAAGCTCTTTCCTGGTCACTCACTATCCGTGTGTAACTGGGCACCCCTTCAGATCTGTTTTCTCAGTTGTAAAGGGAGTAGTTTGGCCTAAATGATCTCTAAGAGCTCTTCCATCTTTTCCAGTCTATAATTCTGAGATGACGCACAGTTGGTTAGTGTAAGCATGGTGCTTAGAGGCCAGGTCTCCAAAGGACAATGGGTTCAGTACTGTTTTATTGTAGGTAAATAGGCTATGCAGAATCAGAAGCAGCTTATTCCAATGCCCCTGGTACGGGCAATTAAATGACAACAGGGACAAGAGTGGAGTCAGGCCAGAGCAGGAAGAGGTCAATGTGTTTGGGGTATGACTATATTTCTGTGTCTTCTGTCATGACTACTGGAGGACCCTGGTAGGCATTGCCAGTTTTTTAACCACTTAAGAAATAAGATACATGTCTCCAACGGGGCACCCTGATGGCACCACCTGGACCTGAGGGTAATAAGAAACACAAAATAACTTTTCCTTGGCTCTTAGGATATATGCCAATCTGGTCCCAAAGTGGCCTCCTCTTCTCTCTTTCTTCCTTATTCTCATCTTCCTGGGCTGTAGAGGAGGCATCTGCTTCAAGGAGGCATCTACTCCTGGTAACATGTTTGGATTTGACCCAGACTGCAATGCCAGATCCAATTCTAGTTCACCCTTGGTCAAGAAGAAACTGAGGCACTAGGAAATTCCTGGACCTGGCTTGTAAGGGGACAAGTCTGGGATAGATCAGGGAGTCCCAGACAGAGTCATGTCCTCTGGCTGGCATTCAGTAGTCCTAGAGCTGATCTTAGGGGAATGAGGGATGGATATGGTTCTCTGGGGGCATTCTCTTCACATGCTTGCCTGGCTGTAGGACTCTCTAAAAAGGGCCCTACTGTAGCTTTGCCTGAAAGAAAACAGTGTGGCCTAGAAATGTCATCTATGGGAATGTCTTCTTAGGAAAAAACTTACATGGCAGGCAGCCTGGAGTAGTGAAAAGAGTCCTGGACTTGCTCTTAGGGGGTATGGGTTCTAGTCCCAATCATGCTGCATTCTCTGGAAAGCATGAGAACCAGGATTCTAGGCAGGCACCCCACCACCAGTCTAGAATATAAACTAGAATTGGGGGGGTCACAACCCCTGAGGGGAGCCATGGAATGGCAGACATAGTGAAGGAGGGGGCAGATAGAATAAGCACAGATCTCCTGCCTTATCTTACTCTTCATCTACCCCCATCGTCCATGGGGGGTGACAACTGTGGGTAGGGGTGGGGAACTCCACCTGCCGACCCCTTCAGAAATGCTGACTCCTGGTTACCACAGAGGAACCCAATTCCCAGGGAAACAGTCCGTTGGTTTTTTTTTAATGTCTGCCTCTCATCTCCCCATGCCATCTCCCTGGTCAGTGCCTTACGCAGACGTTGGAGAGAGAGCAGTCGGACAATGTTCCTTGTCATCCATCTGAAGTGGCCGAATGCCTGCAGAATGGGCCCAGAAACGGGTCGCTGGGAGGGGGCGATGGGTGAGTGTTAAGAATAACGGGGCAGGAGCCGCAGAGGGGATGCTGTGGTGAGCACCTTCTTCTCTCACTTAATCCCTTTCTCTAAGAACAGCTCTATCTTTCTCTGTTACAGGATTAACACACATCTCTCATTCTCCTCTTGCAACAAGATTTTATTTCTAATTATGCTGTAATAAAACTGGGAGCACTCCCAGGGTTTCTTTCAAATGACTTGTACACACACTGCAGATTGGATCCTACTCAGTCCCATTGTAATAGCATTTCCCTGACATTCATTAGACATGCATGAGAGGGATGCTTTAAGAATAGAATTGCATTTAAATGAATTTGCTGAGAGAGGAAGATGAAAAAGGGGGGGGAGGGAGAGAGAGAGGTTTGTTGAACAAACTATGAAAACAAGATGCCATAATAACAGGGTGCTGAAATAAGGCTCTTTATTCCAAATTCTCTGCTCTGTGCACATGGCAGAATATATCCAGTGGCAACAGCCTCCCCCTTCCTCTTACCCCCACCCCCACTTTTATGCTGCCCACCGGGGGGCTTTGCGGTTCCTTGCTGGATGTGTCAGATTCACATGTTGCAACAAAAATAACTGTTATTATGGATGGAGGAAACTATCGTCCTACCATAGAACCCCCCAATAGCAAGATAGTGCTGAGAGGGGGACCCCTGCGTCTCCATTGCTCTAGAGGGCATGGGGAGGGGGATGCTGATGGTGTCTCTTTGGCCCCAGCACCTGCCTCCAAAATTAGCTTTTGAGATTTATTCTTACCCTTTCCTGTGGCTAACCTTCCCCCTATTACCTAGATTCAGCTAGAGCCAGGCCTGCCTCCTCTCTGTACCCTGCATGTGCCATGTTCACTCGACTCCCTCTCTTTGCCCGTGTTCTTCCCTTCCTAATGGACACTTACTGCGTTCCAAGAAAGCATTGGGCTATGCACTTAGGATGCAAAGACCAAAAGGAAAAAGTCTGCCCTCGGGGAGCTTACCCTCCAACTGGGTGGAATATTCCAGCTGCCATAGTAGTATCACTAATCGTATCTGCCCTCCTCGGCTTATTCACCTCCCTCCAGGTCCATCTCCACACCTACATTCTCCATGAAGCTTTCTCCGACTACTCCAATCAAATTTATCTTTTTCTCCTTATCTATCTATATAGCCACCTACTAGTGCTTTATCCTTTGGCTCCCAGTGATAATGCATGGTATTCACAATGTGATTGAACTGATATTTGTTTGCCTGGCTTGTCTCCCTAGTGAGACTGGAAGCTCCCTGATGACAGGTATCTTATACTTCTCTTTTATATCACACAGTGCCCAGCATAAAGACTGGACACATAGTGAGAACATAGGAATTGCTTACCGAATCACCCTGTCTCCCATGTTTAGAATATTGGGCTCTCTTTACCTCTCTCTCCCTCATACGTAATCATTAGCCTGTCCTGTTGATTCCATCTCTGCAAGTTATCTTGACTTGGTCCCCGCCTCCCTATTCCCATGGCTACTACTCTAATGCAGGGCCTCATTACTTGTAATCTTACGAGAGCTTCCTCCTAGGTCTTCCCATTTATTCTTTCTTTCCCCCGGCAATTTAGTTTTTATCTTGCTGCTAGAGTAATCTTTTCATGTTCTGATTCTGGCACTACTCTGCTCAGAAATTTTCAATGACTCCATATTGCCTTCCAAGCAAAGTTCATACTCCTCTATCTAATATTTAAGATCCTCCATCATCCAGCCCTTTTCAACATTATATCCTATTACCCCCACCCCCACCCCTGCTCATTTGTATTATGTTCTAACCAACTCAGCCTTGAACACATACTGCATTCTCATGCCCCCACACCTTTGCTCAGGGTATACTGTTATTCCACCCAGTAGAATGTGAGCTCCCTGAGGCCAGACTTTTTTCCTTTTTTGGTTTTTGCCAGTGCATAGCTTGGTGCGTGCTTGGCATACAGTAAATACCCTGTGGAGAACTGCATTGAAATTTCCTTATCTCTCTGGAAGATTAAGCTCTGTTTGAATGGTACTGTTTAGCTAGGTTGGATTTTAGGGCAAATGAGTTGGGTTTCACTTCCTCTGCCCTGCATATCCCCAAGGGGAGAACAGGGAGATGATGGTGGTTGTCTTTTCCTCAACTTGCCTCTCTAATGCTTCCCTATCCTTCACTTGGGCCAGCTTAGAGGTCCATAGATGTTTTTCTCCAATTAGGGGAGAGTAAAAGCAAATTACAGGCCAATACTCATATTGAGTCATGTGGAAACAGAGGAGTGGCTCAGGTGCTCATGGAGTAAACCCTGCTTGGTAGTGAATAAATGATGAATGAAAACAATTTATTAATTATTAAGTACCTACTATGTGCAAAACACTAGGTTATGAGCCCTGGGGATTATAATAAAAAAGCAAGAGAGTCCTGGTCCCTAAGGAGAGCTAATTCTATTGGGACAAAGTGACCACTGTACTCAGGGTCAGGGAAGAAAGTTCTGATCTGGTTCTCCCACCATGCATCTGGGTGATCAGAGCTAGGCAAGGCCCTTTACCTTGCTGAGGCAAGCTAGTCTAGTAGGAGGCAGTGGCTTTGGCCTTCGGACAGCTGGGGGGCGGTATGCTGGTTTCAGTTTTCTCATCTGTAATGTCGTCTCTAAGCTTCCTTCAGGCCCTAATGTTCCATGTCCTGTCTTCTTATTGCACAGCAGTCACAGTGAACAGACTCTTTTTAAGTTCCCCTCCTCAACTCCCTCCCCAAATCAGCAGGCCCTGGACCTCAATCTTATCATTTGTAAAATGGGAACAGCAACTAGTGGTATAGTGAATATATATGTGTATATATATATATATATGTGTGTGTGTATGTATTTGTATGTATGTATATGTGTGTGTGTGTGTGTGTGTGTGTGTCTGTATGGGTGTGGATGTGGGTGTGGATGTGTGTGGGTGTGTGTGGGTATATTTAGGGCTGGACCCCAGTTCAGATCCTGACTCATGCACCTTACTGTGTGATCCTGGGCAAATCACTTAAGCCCTTTTATCCTCATCATTCTCATCTGTAAAATGAGGGGACTGGACTCAAGAGCCTCGAAGGTCCTTTCCAGTTCTGAATCTCTGATCCACAGATGATCTAGGATCAAATAAGATAATGTGATTGAAGTGCTTTTTAAACTTTGTAGTGCTATGTTCATGCTTTTTCCTCTACCTCCTTTTCTTCTCCTTCTTCCTCCCCTTCCTCGTCTTCTCTCTCTCCCTCTCCCTCCTCCTTCCCTTTCTTCTCATTTTGATTCCTGCTCCACTCTCCTAACTCACAAGTGGGCACGCTGATGGCCGGTCACCAGCTACACTACACTCTGCAGAAGAGAGGGAGCACAGACTGACCTGAGATCCTACTGCTGTGTCATTCTATTAGCAGCTCTACTTTCAGCCTTATTTGTAAGAGGGCAGGGAGGGAATGGTGACCAAGTCTAATTAAGACAATAGGCACCATGCTGATCCTGAAACAGGCTTTTCAGTCTGAGACTCAGGGGAATGCAGTTGGTAAATACCCCTCTTCATTTTATTCATTTTTATCATCAATGATTTCATCTTGATGAAGATGAGACAGCATTTCATCTTGAATTTGAAACTAAGCCAACACGTGTGATGATACAGATGAATAAAACATCTTTATTTAAATTGAAATGAATATAAAACACTTTCATAAGAAATATATTTTAACGATAATTTCACATAATTATTTTTAGTGTATACCTACATGGATATGTACACATTCATGCACACACACACACGCATCCTTCCCAAAGATATCTCATTTGGGGGGGTATAGCCTTGATATTCTGAGGCACCCTATATTTAAAACCAACACAGCACCTACTGAATAGCTAAGTGTTGTGACCGATCTTTAGCTTTAAAGCACACTCCCCACCTTCATGGAGCCTGCTCCCTTGATGAGGAAACAAACCATAGATATTAGTAAATAATGATATGGGATATCAAACAATAAAATGATCAAATCTACCCTCAGACACTTACTAGTCATATGACTCTGGCCAAGTCACTTAACTGCTATCTGCCTCAATTTCTTCAATTATAAAGTAAGGATAATGATAGCACTTACCTCCTAGGGCTGATGTGGTGATCAAATGAGGTATCATACCTGACACATAGCAGGCACTTAAATGTTTAACGATTGAGTGTCCCCTTCCCCCCACCTTTATTAAGTGGTCAGGGGATCACTGGATCTAAAGCTGGAATGGATCTCATAACTTTTTCCCACTCCCTCAATTCACAGAGGCCTACAAGGGGGGAGGAAGCCAAGTCATCGAGCATTTACTAAGCAGCTACTATGTGCCAGATACTAGGCTGTGCAATGGAGATATAAGAAAGGTCAAACAGCAGTCCCTTCTCCCAAGGAGCTTATTAAGGGGGGGAAGCAACATGGGAACAATTATGTACAAAGGACAGGACATATACAGGATAAATTGGAGCTAATCAACAGGGGGAAGGCACTAGAATAAAGGAGATCATGAAAGACTGACTGTAGGAGGTGGATTTTAGCTGGGACTTGAAGGAAGTCTGAGAAGTCAGTTGAGGAAATGAGGAGAGCGTGAGAATTCCAGGCAGGGAGAATAGTGAATGAAAATTCATGGAGTTGGGAGATGGTATGTGTTATGAGAGTAACAGCTAGGCGGTTGATGCCACTAGATGGAGGAGTAAATGGAAGAAGGAAGGTGTGAGAAATTGGAAAGGTAGAAGGGGCCCAGGCCAAGGTCTCTGAGATAACAGAATGGTGGAGCGAAGCCTGATCTTCTGACTCCAAATGCAGGGCACGTTTCACAGTGTGAAAAGGTATGAGGCAGAACAAATCATACAGGAAACTATCAATCTGATCTCATGTTGGAAGAGCGTGTTCCAATAAAGTGGATAAATACTTTAGTGACCCATACGCTTGTTTTTAAATGAAAATTATGTCACAGTATTATTGCCTTCACCCTAAGAAAGCAAAGGCTCATCTCAGTTTCTCTGTGTTTCTGAAAAGGATTGATGCTACAGATAGATTTGTGGGTACACCCCTTTTTATTCCGCCTCTCCAGCCTTCCTATCTTTCCAAGTCACTGAGTATCCCAGTAGGCTCTGCTGGAGACTTATCCCATAAACCCTCACATGCTTACATGTGTTTGGCTCAGTTTCAAGTTCTGTTTCCAGTGCTCACAGTTTCTGACATTTTCACAAATGACAAACACTTTAAAGACCTGTTTGCATTGATCAATAGCCCAGTCTGCAACGATCACTTTTGCCTTTGAACTCCTATAGTTTTCAACATGACCCTATGTCTTTTTTTAACCTATTTTTCTTTTGAATGCCTCTTTTTGTTCCCCAACTAGACTGCAATCCTTCTCTTTCAAATTTCTATTTTTTTTGGAGGGGACAGGCAAGGCAATTGGGGTTAAGTGACTTGCCCAAGGTCACACAGCTAGTGTCAAGTGTCTGAGGCTTGATTTGTAGGGCAGGGCTGGTGCTCTATTCACTGTACTACGTAGCTACCCCTTAAGTTTCTACTTTTTAAAAATCCACATTACATCCAGGGCAAATCAAAAGATACTTTACTCATGCCAACTAGTGGACACATGGCATGAGAAAATCAATATTCTCATTTTAGCTATACTCTTTCCTGTAACAGCATTTATATTAAAATTTTATTGAAACAATGTATAAATATGGATCCTCTGGTGGTTTTTTTGTAATAACACAATTTTGTCTTGGTGAGTGGGAGAGAGGGAGAGATTTTATATTTTAAAAAATATGAATCCTCTATTCTAGCCAGAGTAGCTTCCTCATTGTCTCTTGGGCATACTTTGAACATCCTTACCTAGGCATCTTGGCTTATATCATCATAGAAGAGTGGAAAGAAAACTTCCTCTAAAATCAGAGGACTGGGGTTTGAATCTTTGATACTCACTACCTGTGTGATCTAAAGCAAATTATTTCACCTCTCTTGGACTCAGTTTTCTTCTCTGTAAAAAGGGGTGGTTGGTACAGAAGGTTTTGAAGGTCTCTCTGAGTCTATGGGGAGAACCCTGCCTTGCTGCTTCTGGCCCAGCTCACATTCAAGGGCCATTTCATGTTCTACCTTCTCTGTGAAGCCCTCCCCTGTCCACAATAAAGCTTTGAACTCCTAGTGAGTATGACTTGAGGGAAAGGGGGGAGCTCGTGGGAATAGGTTTCCCCTTAAAATATATTAAAAAAAAGACTTTGAACTCCTAGTGCATTATACAGCTTCATGTGTCTCATTTTATCTTCTTCTTAATGCCTCATTGCCTTATGCATTTGTTCATTCAATGAGCATTTATTAAGTGCTTGCTGTGACATACCAGATACTGGTGATACAAAGACAAAACAGAAGCAGATCTTCCTTTCAGGGAGCTTACCTTTCATTTGGGGGTGGGTAAAAAACATGAATTCGGAGAAGTACATGTGTTCAAAGTTGGCCGAGTTCAGAGGATCAACTAGAGATGGAAGGATCTGAGGGGTTTTTAGTCCAATGACTCTTCATCTCCAGACTCTGTGGGCTTCCACTTTTCCATGGCTGGAATACTTTCCCTTAGACTTCTTGCTTCCTTGACTTGGTCCAAGACTTAGCTCAACATAAAATTTTTCCCCTTTGCCTCTTTTCTGAGATTACTTCCCATTTGTATTGTATATCTCTTGCATGTTCATACTAACTTGTATGTCTGTCTCTCCAATTAGACTGTGAGATCCTTGAGGGCAGGTACCTTGTCTTTGCTTTTTTGGGGGGTGTGGGGAGTATTCTCAGCATTTAGCATGGAGCCTAGCATAGTTAGTGCTTAATAAATGCTGGTCAACTGACTGACTTTCTTATTTTACAGATGAGGAAAGTGAGATAGAGAGAAGGGAAGTAATTTGATCAAGATCACAGAGATCAAAAGTAGCAAAATGGAGATTTGAACCCATGCCCTCTCACTCCAAATCCAGTACTCTCTCCACTGGGCCATGTGACCATCTCCAATTAGGGAGTTGGTCAAGGATGGAGGGCAGTAGTGACTGAGGAAATCCAAATAGGTCTCTACAGGAGGTGGTCTTGCATCTTCAACTACTCCATCAACAAACTGAAGTCAGGGACCATGTCTCTCTCATATTTCAGATTATCTGCCCATAGCATCTAGCGCTTAGCGGATGCTCAAAAATACTTGTTAATTAATGAAAAGTTTGTCAATCAATGTGGTTAGATTTTTTATGCCTTCTCTAAAACCCTATTCTGAAGATGTTTCATTGTGACCTGGGGATGATTGTGGATTCTTGAATATTAGACAGAGCTCTAGAAACTATACCCATACTGTAAAGACTAGGAGCTAGTTGTTGTTGAGTCGTTTCAGTCATGTCTGACTCTCCATGACAGCATTTGGAATTTTCTTGGCAAAGATACTGGAGTGGTTTGCCATTTCCCTCTCCAGTTCATTTGACAAATGTGGAAACTGAGGCAAACAGGGTTACGTGACTTGCCCAGAGTCATATAGCTATTAAGTGTCTGAGACAGCTAGGTAGCACAACAAAGATAGCAAGGAACCTGGGAGTTAGGAAAACTGAGTTTCAATCCTACCTCATGGTAGCTGTATGATGACTCTGGGCAAGTGACTTAGCTTCTCTCAGCGTCAATTCCCTCATCTGTAACACCTACCTCACAGAGTTCTTGTGAGGATCAAATGAGTTAAGGTATGTGAAGCACTTTGCGAACCCTTAAAGTGATATAGTAATGCTACCTATTATGAGTATTATTGGGTACTTCACAGTTATAGACTGTGGCACTGTTGTCTGAGGACCAGCCTGCCCATCACCAGGAAGTTGGCCACTAGATAAATGACCTTTCTTTGGGAAACGATAATTCACAAAGGCTGTCTACTAAGGCAGGAAGGAGCTGCTCTGGTGAAATCCTCACACCCAGGCAATCTAAGCATCCCTAGATGCATTATAGAAGTATGTATATATATTTAGCAAAGTATAGGTTAAAACTGGTTTCTTCCTAGGTGTTTCCCATCAATATTCCCCATCATTGAAGACATACATCAGTAGGAACACATTCTCTCTATACAAAGCTCTGGTCAAAAGAACTCTGCTTTTGACTCAATCTTTCCAAGATTCTCCCTCTTTCCCCTATGTCCCCCACCTCCATCTCTGTGGCTGCTCATTACACCCTGTCATCCCCTCATGCTTATTAAAGTCTGCCATCCCCATTGTGTCGTCCCATAGTCATGCTCACGCCTCCCCCGCCACAACGCACTTGGGATTCTGAGCTCATTCACAAGACAGGTGCAATTTCCCACCTCTCACTCCCAGACACTTTCTCCTGCAATCGATCACCAAAACTGTTTCCAAATTAACCTAGATTTAGCTCAGGCTTCACCTCCCCTGACTCCTGTTAATTTCCAAACCCCTCTTTGTTAACTCTCCCAGGGTCAGGCACTCAGGAGCAACGTGGTCTTCTGGCTCTTTGCCTCTAATGCCTTAGTCTGAAAATGCCCCTCTGATCCCAATGCCTGAGTCCAGCTCTCACCAACAATGAATCAAAGCAATTTGAATGTGGAGTGGGCTGCCTTTGGGGGCACAGAAGGTCTCTCAGCAAGAGCTCAATGACCATTTTTTGGGGAGGCCATGGAGGGGATTCCTATTTCAGCTTGAGGTGGAACTAGGTGGCTTTGGAAGTCCATTCCAAATTATGATGATTTAGTGACTTCTTGATTTGTCCTGTTTTCACTATATAATGTGGCATCTTCTTTCTTAAGCAAACTGAGGAATGGGTCAGGGGGTGAAGTGGGGGGGGCACAAAACTCATCGCCAGTGGACTCTCCAGGGATTTTCCTTAGAGTTTTATCTTATCCACTATTACTACTGCTAACAACAATAACAAAAATGTACATAGGCATAGTGCCCTTCAGTTTTCAAAAGGCTTGCACGTACACGATTTCATTTGACAATGTTAGAAAAAACTACGCTAATTCTAAGCTCTCCACTAATCTCTTAAATGGAGTAGGCAGTGATCTGAGCTCCCTTAACTCCTAAAGGGAGAGAGAGGAGGAAAAGGGAGAGAAGAGGAGGATGAAATATAGGGACTGAATAATAATGAAACAATGATGAAGTATTTACCAAGCACTTACTATGCTCATTATAGAGGCACAAAAATTTGGAAGCGAGATGATCTCTACCCTCCAGGAACTTCAGTTCTAATGGGGGAAGAAAATGCACAGAAACCCTGAAGGTCTTCCCCTCCCATTCTGATTTTCCTTTTTTCCTTTGTTTTCTTTATGATTAGGTAAAAGAGGTCATCTTTTGCCTCATATCTTACCTATCCTTCGTCCCTGAATGGGTGTTGCCTCAGAGACCTGGGAAAGATCTTAGCTTAAAAAGGCCAAGGTCTCCCACTGCATCCTGGGCTATCTCCAGTCGTTGTCCTGTCCTATTTTTTGCCACTTGACATGGCACCAGAGGAGACTGGAGACTGGAATGGAGATGGCTCCAGAGCAGAGAATGAGGCTGATGACTTTGCCCAAGCTCTGTCTCACTGAAATCCAATTCACTTGCAAATCAGGACATCCCCCTCCAGATAACTGGTCCTCTTGGAGAACAAAGGATAAACGAGAACAAGAAACAATGAAATCTAGGGGTTGGTCATACTCGCAGTGGCATGGCCCAAAGTGAGGGGGTGAGATGGGGGAAAGCTCACCTCGGAGCCCTGGCTGGTCTCTAGGTCGGAAACTCACCTTCTGGTGCAGGAGGAAGAAGACGTTCGTGACAATGGCCAGAGTTCACTGATATATCACTTTTCTATTTATACTGTTGCTCATTTAAAACAACCCAGTGATGGAGGGGGTCCAAGTACTTCATGTTACCCATGGGAATACTGATGGGAAGTCACCTGTCCTTGGGTATATGCAGCTAGTAAACAAATGCCAGGCTCTAGATTCCAGTTTTTTTCATGATATCAGGCTGAAAGGGGCTGGGGCAGAGTTGTCATGGTTGTTTCTTCATCTATGGCAAATGCCACCCATGATGTCATTCTCCATTTCCTTCCCCATGCTGGTCATGCCCACTTTCTATGAATCTCTATGCTATATTTCCGCCGGTCCTCACCCACTTCCTTACCTACCAGCTCCCTTGTTCCTCCCCTCTTGTCTTCTTCCCTCCCTCCCTCCTCTTCAAGTTGTTGTGAGGGTCAAATGAGGCAGTACTTGTAAAGTGCTTAGTACAGCCCTGGCGGGCGGAAGGTACTTAATGAATGTTTCGTTGTTTCCTTCCTTCTTTTTTCTCTTCCTTATTGCCTTCCCTTATTTCCTCTCTTCCTTCCCTTTCCCTCTTTTCTTTCCTTCCTTCCTTCTTTCCCTCCCTCCCCCCTTTTGGAATTGTTGTAGGGATCAAATGGGACAATATTTTTAAAGTGTTTAGTACATAGGGAAGGTACTTAATAAACATTTCCTTCCTTCCTCCCTCCCTCCCTCCCTCCCTTCCTTCCTTCCTTCCTCTAGAAATAAGGAACTCACTACTCTCCCCAAGACAGTCAATTGTTTTGTGATAGTTCTAATTATTAAAATTTTTTCTTTCTGTTTACTTCAAATATACCTCTTGTAACTTCCATTCATTAATCCCAATTTTGCCTCCTGGAGCTCAGCAACACAAATCAAATCTCTCTTCCACATGAGAACCCTTCAGATCCTTGAAGACAAGAATCACATACCCTTTAAGTCTTCTTTTATCCAGGATAAACATTTCCTGGTACTCACCTGGAGACTAAAACTCATATATCATGGTCTCAAGGTCTCAACACCCCCATCACCCTCCCTTGGACATGTTTCAGTTTGTCCTCAGGTATGGCACCCAGAACTTGACATCATTTTACAGATGTGGTCCACTAACATACTGACCTTGCACTGTGTTAACCCTATTCAAGTCCTTTCCATGTCACCTGCCTTCCATATCAGGTCTCATTTTTTACATATGTAATTCTATCCTTTATTATATTCATTACCTCTCTCAGTTTCATGTCACCAGCAGAATAGATGGATTTTCCAACTGTATGTTCAACATTTTTAAAATGAGGGCTTTGGAACAGATGAACTGTGAGATCCCTTTCAATTCTAGAGTTATCATTCTAGGCATAGTAAAGCCAAAAGTCTTTATCAGCAACCTTTGAACATAACTGTACCTGATTGACCCTGAAAATCACTATAGTATGCAACTCTGGGAACGTTTAGAACACTAAAGAACTCAAGGGGAATCAACTCCTAATATCGCCTCCAGCGCTCTGGGTAGCTCTTCCGTAAGGAATATAGAGATATGCAGGAACAAGGGTTAGGCAGAAAGAGAAAACATGAATGCTGTGTTTTGCCCTGGGAGACCAAGTGCCCACAACACTGAGATCATGGATCCCTTGAAGCATGGAAATCAAGTATACCTCAATGCCCCAGAAAAGTCATATATACCTTATATACTTTAGCAGGTAAGGATGTACCTGCCCCTTATCCCACTTAGCTCATATAATCTTTTAAAGCGCTCTGGAGGATTCATCTTGAATCATTATGTTAATGGGTATAAAAATGATAGATGATGCCTCTTAGGCAGTTGTTGTGACCAGAGAATTACCTACATTCACTTAGTGCTTCTGCTGAGTCTCCTGGAAGTGTAACCAAAAGGTCAAGGGCAAGTGGCTCAAGAAAGGGTGAAGCTAATGGCTTTGTTGTCTAATCACCATGGAAAGAACATGTTCACCTTTGATTAAAGCGGTGAATAAATCTGAGTTAGGCTCATAAACTTGTAGGCCATGGGCTCTGTGACCCACCGTGGCATAATCTGCCCAGAGCATCTTGGGTAGTTTATTTGTTTCTATGAAAGATTGATTTATACTAAAAATGAGCAAAGAGTAGATGCAGACAGAGCAACATGGATTATTGGGTTAGTCCTCATGTGTCTGTAAATAGAAGGCCAAGGCAAGGCTTTACAATGATAATAGCTAGCATTTATAGACTGCCAGGTCTGGAGTCGAGCCTAAGTTCAAATCTGACCTCATATTCTTACTGGCTGTGTGACCCAGGGCAAGTCACTTCACCTTGCTTGCCTCAGTTTCCTCATCTGTAAAATAAGCTGGAGAAGGAAATGTCAAATTACTTCATATCTTTACCAAGGAAACCCCAAATGGCATCACAAAGAGTCAGATACAAATGAAACAGCATTTATGTAGCTCTTTATGGTTTACAAAATTCTTTACTTATTTTATTTCATTTGACCCTTACAACAATCCAGTGAAACAGATGATATTATCACTCCCATTTTACAGATGAGGAAACTGAGGCTGAGATTGGATACACGACTTTCCTAGAGGTCACGGAGCAAGTGAATGCCTGAGTCAGGACTGAAACTCAGATTTTCTTGACTCCAAGTCCAGCACTATCCACCATGCTACCCAGATGCCTACATAGGAAGCTATAATTTGGTAGGACCAATTTCTCCTACTGAATATGAAATGGCAGGTTAAGGGGTGAGATATCTGGCTAGTCTTTTTGACTAATTTCCTTTAACAATCTGCTTCAAAGCATTCTTAGTTATTTCCATCATTTCCATCATAATCATTTATTTGTGGGGGGAGGAGAGGTAGTAGTGATCACTTAAAGTTTCTGTACTCAAATTTCTTAACTGAAGTAAATATTATTATTTCTCATAATGAATCTGCATTTGACCTTTTTTCACTAAGAGTACCTTGAGTCATTCTGGGAATTGTACTGCAATCAAGTTCTTTTCCTGAAATACTCCTAAACGCTTAGTATGTAACCTTAACCAGGGCTCAATGTTCACTGCTCACAAAAGATGTCCTTGGCAAGTTAGGTCAAGTAGCCAGGTATGTGTTATATTTATTTACAGTCTTTGCAACATCAGTCTATTCCAAGTCATCAGACATTTTCTAGCTTCTAGCCAATACTTTGCTGTAAACAGTTCTTAGAAGTATTACATACCCTGTGGCCATTATAACAGGATGACCACCTTCTGGAATAACAACAGATTTTCTCCCTATAAGGTAACCTTTATGGGTAGATAAGCTATGGGTTTCTGGATGGCATGGATTTCTCAGGTAGTTTTCTCAGTTGGACAACCCATCCACACCTAGTTCAAGGCACAGCACAATTTAAGATCCTTTGCAGTTAAATATGACATTTGATCAGCCTCAGGAGGTGATGTAGGGAGGTCTTACAATGGTGGTACTTCCAAGGCAGAGGGGACCTGAAGCCATAGACTACTCAAGGCATTAGCCTTTGATATTCCTTTCCATGGTTGTAGCTTAAGTGCTAAGCAAAAGATTCTAGTGCTTCTTACATACCTGGCAACACAGTTAAGGCATGAGTTTATCCTCAGAGAAGAATCCCACAAGAGGCTTGTGATCAATACCAACTATAAAAGCACTGCTGTAGCAAGCCCACCAGCCTGCCAGAGGCCAAGAGCCATGGGATTTAATCCTTTCATCTTTGATACTCCTGCCCTGAGGCTGAGCTGTCTTCATTGGTAGATGAGTGAATTTGAGAAAACTCACATGGCTCCCTGGACCAGACCATCTTTCACATTCTATCCAGCAGGCTACCCTGCTGCTGTGTGTATGGCCCTTCCCTGCTCCCACCTTCTTATTCTGGGAAACTTAATCAAATCAATACTAACTTTGCTTCTAGAAAGTGTGTATCAATAGTCTGACTGTCCTTTTTTCCCTCCCCCTCCATGCTTCTAGACTATGCTATCTTCCCCTCCCCTCTATGTCTCCATTCAACATATCTTCTCAAATCGAAACACTCTTTCCTGGTCACATTCTTCTATATATATGGTTTTGTGCTATTAGAATATAAGCTCCTTGAGGGCAGGGACTATCTTTTTATCACTTAATAGGTATTTAATAAATACTTTTCATTTTTTCATTTATTCTTTCAGTGTGGAGTTTCTTGACCCTAGGGATCATAACTTCAGAGTAAATACATGAATAGTTCTTTTCTGTAGGTGACTCTGTTCACTCTTAGTAAGCAATTGGTATCTCCTTGCTTTATATGGCTAAGCACAGTTTCAAGACAGTAAGGTGACCTGTCAGGGGCTTATGTTCATGATAATATACTTCATAGACTGAGAAGTCAACAACCACTTGACATTCTGGAGAAACTTCCTTATGCTGGTGCGTTCGATGCCATAGGATGCCCTTTTCCAGTAGGCAATGAAGTGGCTTAGTAAAGGGATTGCTTTTTGCAAAAAGGAAAACATGCCAGGAACTGAGTTGTCCCTAGAAAGCTTGAAGCTCCTAGTTCATGTTTGAAGAAGGTGCTTGTCTACTCTCCTGGGTAGGGTGAACACAAGTATCATTGATACCTTTGAAGGTGAGACTGGGAGTCCTGATCTCATATTTCAGTTTTCATTTTGTTTTGTTTTTCCATTCAGGTGCCTGATATATTGGAATGATGTGAGACTTCCTAAAAATATTCCTGTACTTTTGTGGTGATCCCAAGAGTTGGAATACCATCAAGGCATGGTACTATATGGAGAATCCTGGAGAACAAGGTCTCCATGAAGTCCTAGGCAATCTCAAGGATGTCAGGAAGGCTAAACTTAATATGGTCATAGGCTTAGAGATGAAAGGGTCTTTTGAGACCTGGTTCTACTCCTTCATTTTACAGAAGAGGAAACTGAAGCTTAGAAGGTTAAGTGACTTGCTCAAGGTCACAAGATGGTAAATGGCAAAAATCAAACCTAGGCGTTCTGAGTCCAAATAGAAATTTCTTCTCATCATATTACATTGCCTTTTTCACTCTGTCAGTGAGGATCATGTAGGGAGAAATTTGAGTTCAAATTCTGCCTCTGATATACTGAAAAGTTAATTAACTTTTCATTCCCAGATGACCCTTTAAGACCATAAATTAGGGAGCTACTGATTCAGGAAGGGAGTTTCCACATCAAGAAGTGCCTCTCTCTCCCCACTCCCCATGATAATACTGTAAGTATGGACTGCAAAATGACCAGGCTTAGGGGCAGGGCAACTAGGTAGTGCAGTAGATAGAGGACCAGCCTTGAATGAGGAGGACTTGAGTTCAAATCCAGCCTCAGATACTTACTAGTTGTATGACCCTAGGCAAGTCACTTAACCCCACTTGCCTTCAAAACAAAAGACAAAAAAGATCATGCTAAGTGCTAAGGATATAAAGACAAAGAAAAAAACAGCCTCTCCCTCAAGGAATTGACATTCTACTGGGAAGATATCTTATGCAAACAGTGGTGTATATATATAATCATCTGAGGAACAGGAGAAGAGTAAAGGCAAGACACACAGCCAGGCCTTTTAAAGGAATTTAGGGATTCAAAGAAATAAAGGTGAGAAGTTTATAATTCTATAAATTAGAGTTTGAAAGGGTCTTAGAAGTCATCTGGTCTAATTCCTTCATTTAACAGATCAAGAAAATGAGGTCTAAAGAGATTTGCTGAATTCACTCAGGTAGCAAAAGGTAAAGCAGGATTTGAACCAGTCCTTGGATTCTAAATCTACCTTTCTTTCCAATGAATCATGCCACATTCAAGGTGGGTATTCCAGGGACTGGACACATACAGTGCAAATGGACAGAGGCCTAAGATCATGTTAAGTTCTGGGAATGAAAAACAGGCTCTGTACTTGGCTAAGGTCAGGTTTTACAAAGACTTTTTCCTTAGCAAGAAGAACAGGGAACAGTATGGCTGAGGGCCCTGAATATTCACCATGGACTTGTAATCTCCACACAGTTTAACTTCACAACTATGCTTTAGTACAGGCAAATATTGTGTAGCTCACTCACTGAGATAATGGCATTTTGTCATATACACGGGATTAAATTTGTAGCTTTTGGGGGTACATCT
This sequence comes from Bettongia penicillata ogilbyi, assembly GCA_023548195.1. Taxonomy (NCBI): domain Eukaryota; kingdom Metazoa; phylum Chordata; class Mammalia; order Diprotodontia; family Potoroidae; genus Bettongia; species Bettongia penicillata. Next base: position 13,330,659 of record JAJHZJ010000031.1, on the reverse strand, counting down.
ACTCTCTAAGATGTGGGTAATTGACCTAGGATCATAGGATGTCATATGACATCTAAAGTTCCTTCTAACTCAAAGATTCCATGACTTGACCATCATATGGGACATTGTACTAAACTTAGTCCTGAGACTTAGATTCTAGTTTCGATTCTATTAGTAACTTGCTCTATTACCTTGGTTAAATTCCTTAAACCTTCAGTCTTTCAGGGTCCTTTTGCATAAAATGTGTGAACGGTCAGTCATTCTCAAATTCTGTGCCACAGAGCTTTCAAAAAGACTTTGTAAATTCTTAGGCCTACCAAGCATCACTATCTTGATCTTTATCTTCAGAAAGTAAGCTGCAGATAAGTTAATCTTCTGATGGTTGAATAAGTATCACAGTAATATACTATGTATGCATAATTGTCTATGTATATATGCATCTTTATATAAATATATGATTATTTTTCATGTATATAGATATTTTATTAATAAAATAGGAAAAAACCCTCAACAAATATTGTGTAGCTCTCTAGGAGGGTATAGCTAGAAAATGACTTATTTAACTGGACTTTCAAGCTTTTCATTTGTTTCCACTCAGAGCAATAGGGTCCCTTTTAATCTTCAAGTGAATTTCTGTGATGGCTAGAACCAGAAGGGGGGATTCAGAAGCATCCAGACACATCCAGAAAAGTGTCAGTGGTTTCTATTGAAAACATCCTGGAAAGTAGGTTGACATCTTCCTATACTGCATCTGTTCTAATAGTGTGTGTGTGTTTGTCCTTGGTTGCTGAAGAAGACCATGCCATCAGAGATATGATGATATATGACTTGCATTTGACTTTGAGTGGCTGTGCAGGTCACTTCTTCTCCAGAGCCATCTGAATCCAGTGACCAGATATTCATCAGGATGACTGGAGTTGACCCAAGATGAGGCAATCGGGGTTAAGTGACTTGTCCAAGGTCACATAACTAGTGAGTGTCAAGTGTCTGAGGTGAGATTTGAACTCAGCTCCTTCTGACTCCTGCACTGGTGCTCTATCCACTGCACCACCTAGCTGCCCTTGTTCTAATAGTATAAATGCATTGGATATATATTTCCAGTGATTTGAAACAATTCCTTAGCTTGTAGGATTTCAAGCCAAAAGGGATCTTACAGAGATCCTCCATTTCAAATTGTGAATTTAACAGATAAAGTAACTTGCCCATGGTCACACAGTAGCAAGAACAGGATTGTTCTTCTAACTCCAGATCAAATGTTCTCTCCACTATACTATATATGACATTTCCCCCCAAGAGGCTTTTGCATCATTCCTAAAGGATGAGTGGAAATTTCTTTATGAAACTGAACTTCATGCACAATATAATACAAATCATTGAGATCTTGAAGAGTGAATGTGTCTCACCATCTTTGGCAAAGAGTCTTGCAGGAAAAGAATGTAGAAGACATCTTTACTAATTATTGACTCACCAAAATTAGAGATAATGTCTTTTGTTTGTGGACATTAGAGTCCCTTTTCAAATCTTGCTCTGAGTACTCTGAGACCAAGTGGTACAGTGGGAAGAATGGTGACTCAGGACCAGGGTTCAAATTCCTGGAAAACTCCTAAACCTTTACTACTGTGTGAATAAACAAGAACACCAGTATCTGGTCCTACTAAGATGGTTCTGGGACTTTTATTCTAATCAATTTTTATTTTTTGTGTATGTGTGTGTGAAGCAATTGGGGTTAAGTGACTTACCCAGGGTCACACAACTAGTAAGTCTCAAGTGTCTGAGGCTAGATTTGAATTCAGGTCCTCCTGACTCCAGGGCTGGTGCCATCTAGCTGCCCCCAAATTAATTTTTAGTGCCATTCTCTTTGAAAGTGGCTCTTTTTCTTGCAGAAATTTGTACTCTGCAATCTAGAGTCTGTAAGCTGAAAATCACTGTGACTCTCTGCCTGAGCATGAGCAGGAACTAGTTTGCCTGAAATGGTCTGTGAAGCACATACTTCCCATCTTCTGTTGACTTTATTGGCAAGGCTTCTTTGCCTGCAGGTTATGGGCAACATTGATATTAGAATTTCTCCCTTTAATTTATGTGACATATGGCAATTCACTCTCCCGGGCTAAGACCTTGTCTTGTGACTATAAATGTCAGATTTGGTTCAGTCAGGATATGCTGTTGTACGATTTCATTGTGAATTTCACATATGAGGCAACCCTATAACATGTACCCCAAGATATTCCCCAAATGGCAATGTTAAGACAGATGGTATAGTTCTGCAATATAAACAAGAAAACCTTCACCAGGCTGTTGGTTATATTTGTGAAAATAAAATTTCTGAACTACTTATGGTATTGGGGAGCAGTGTGCTTTCAATAATCACAAAAATAAATCAAATATCTTAGCTTTAAATGAAGCAGAAACAGTGAGGTGATAATGGCATATGCTTAGACTCCCCTTGGTCATCAGAAGCATAGCATGCTTTGGACTGGGGCTAACTATATTTGCTTCGCGATAGAAGGATGGTGAGTCTTCATAAGAATCCTACAAAGCTGGCTGGTTGACATCAAATTTTTCCATTGCATCTATCAGGTTTGATTTTGGTAGAGACAAAAAACTGGTGGCTGACCTTCAGAAGAGAGAGGCATCTTCAAAGCATTACCAGCTTGGTAGAACCTTCAACTTGCTCTCCTCTATTATACTTTTCAAGAACTCAGGTTCACCTGTCCAGCATGAGGCAAGTCATGGATCTAACATACTAGAAGGGAAGAGAAGGCAATGGATCCCAACATTGCACCACGGCTCCTCTTGGTGGCTATACTTGATGAGGGGAGTAGGTGGGGAGGGCATGGTGTTGGTGGTAGTGGTGGTGGTGGGGTTTAGGAAGGACTCTCATTTTTCTCTTTCAGTCTTTTCCCTCTGACACCAGTTGTGATTCTGCCTCCCAAACCTATGAACCAGCAGAGTTTCTGGAAAGGAAATTTGAAGCCTTGGAACTAGTGGAATTAAAAGTCGCTGAAATCCAAGGAGGCGACTTCTGAAGACAGCATTAGAGGGGGTTTCATGTAAATTACCGTTAACAACTGCCTGGCATATCCAGCTGCAGAGAGCCTTCTTGGCATATCAGCATTCACACTATCAAAGAACAAGGAGGAATTAATATCCCTGAGGTGGTCCAGAGCCGACTGATACCAGCAGAAAATTACAGGACAGGATGAGGAACATTACAAAATGAATGGGAGGGGACAAGAGATTTCCATGGCTAATCCTGTTAACGAGACAATTTCTTATCAAACTCATTATGCCTCTGAAAGAGAGAGCCAGAGTAGGGGAAAGAGAGGTAGTGGGGGGAGGAAAGGGGGGAGGGGAGGAAGGGGAAAAGGAAAGGGAGGAGAGAGAGGGAAGGCAATTTCTCTCACTGTTTTTAGATTATTAAATACAGAAAGGATGACATGGGGATTCAGGGAAATGTGGTAACAAAGTCTAGGTGGAAGCCAAAGGAACAGCTTGAGCTGGTGGCCCAGGATGGACATAATTGTCAGAGGAATGGGAGGATTCCCCCCCAGCTCCCCAGTTCCTCATCTATTTTAATTAAGGAGGGGGGTCTGGAACCATGATTTCATTGTAAGGAATTCCTCTAACAATGCAGATACAGGTACCTACACTGCAATTAGACTTGGGGGGAAGGGGAAGGGAAGGAGAGACTAAGTGACTTGTTTGGGGTTATAGAACCAGCACAGGTCAGAGGCAGGACTGGAACCTAGATCTTGTTTGACTCCTAGGTCAGCTCTTTATCCAGTCAGTACTCCATATTGTCATTAAACCATATATTGAGAGAACTGCTTTTCCTGGAAGACTTCCTAGACTCTTCATTTTGGAACTGGATCCTTTTACCTGAAATATGATCCTGGAATGAAGAAGGAAGGGGAGGGCAATTTTTCCTCTTTTATCCTTTATCCCATTTTTCAAACTAGTGAAAGTCCCTGACTAAATGGAAACACTTAACATTTTCAGAGAGCTTGAGCAGAAGTATAAAAGGAGATGATATGATAGAAAAAAAAAAAAAAACAAAAAACATTGGGCTGGGAGTCAAGGAGACCTGATTCTGACTCCTGGTTCTACCACTAACTTCCTTGGGCAAGTTTACCATACATATGCTGATGATGTGATTACAGATGAGCAGCATAGTGCAGTGCAAAGGGAGCGGGCTATAAATCTTTGCACTGCCACTTTCTATTCTTTTGACCATGGACAAGTTCCCTCACTTCATCTGTAAAATGAAATAGTTGGATTAGAAGACCTATAAGATCCCTTCCTGCTCCAATTATATATTGTCCTATGAAAGCTCATGGGCATCTAAGTGGATAGAGTACAGGGCCTGAAGTCAGGAAGACTCATCTTCCTGAGTTCAAATCTGACCTTATATATATATACTTACTAGTTGTGTAACCCTGGGCAAGTCACTCAACCTTGTCGGCCTCAGTTTTCTCATCTGTAAAATTAGTTGGAGAAGTTAATGGCAAACCACTGCAGCATCTTTGCAAAGAAAACCCAAAATGGGGTCACGAAGAGTTGGACATGACTGAAAAAACAACTGAACAACAACAGCCTTAGCTCAATGGGCTAATTACTTATGAAGAAATGTAAAACATGGTCCCTTCCTTCCAAAAGCTTATAGTCTAGTTAGAAAGATAGAGGATCATAGAGTAATAGATTTAATGGAGGAAGGGGTCACCGAGTCCAGTCCTCTCACTGACAAGAGAGGAAACTGAATCCCAGAGAGGTTGTCACATGCTCAAGGTAACACAGCTAACACTGCCTCTGAGGTGTGATCTTAGCCTAACTTCTTCTGACTCCCAAGTCTAGTGCTCTATTCACCATACCTGATTTGCTTCAACTTGAGCAGAAAATGAAGACAGATATAAAAAGCTCAATAGCTACAAGGCTGTGAATACCTGGTACAAGCAGAAAGTAGGTCAGGAGGGGAGAAATCAATGTTGGTTGGAGATAATCCAGGAGAGATTCCTGGAGGAAAGACTAGAGATGGTCCTTGAAGGGTAAGGAGGAGGAAGGAGGTGGCCTTGGGTGAACCATTCCCATTGGCAGGGTATTACCCAGTGTAAACATAATATATTCAGGGGACAGTGAGGGGACTAAATTGCCTGGGGCACAGGGTACTGGAAAATAGTAGGAGATAATGTTGGATATGTTAGAGCATTCCGATAAAGGAGTAGAGATTTTATAAATAATAGGAGCCATTTGGGAGCGGATGAACAGGGGTGGGGCATGTTGTGATTAATGCCATTATTAGGAAGATTGATCTAACTGACATGCCAGAGGACCTGGAGGGGAGAAACACTACAGATAAGGAGGCTAATTACATACAATCAAAGCTTCCTTCACTCTGGCCCTGCTCCTTTTCTGTATACTTGCCTAGAGGAAGCTTAGTGTGGTCATAAGAATAGTGGATCTAGAGTTAGAGGACTTGGGGTGATGTCTCGACTCTGACAGTCTGTGTTGGAGCAAACTGTTCTCTCTGGGCCTTCTCCCTAAATGAACGCAGTAAATACTCCATACATACTAGAGCAGTTGTGTCAAAGTCACATAGAAATGGGGGTCACTAAACCACACAGAAGGATCCCTTTGGGCTGCAAATTGACTTAGTTTTAAGATATATTATCTACACTTTATTGCAATTTTATTTATTTTGTTAACTATTTCCTAATTACATTTTAATCTGATTTGGGCTCCACTGGGGAAAGTTGTGGGCTTCATGCAGGCTATGGGCAATATGTTTGAGATCTGTGGACTGGAGGATCTCCAGAGTCCCCTCTTACTTTATAATCCTAGGAATTGGATTTGTCCTTATCCTTGTGGCCACAAGGAATCTGGTAAGAGAACACAGCGCCTGGTCTATAAACTGGAGGGAACATGCCTTCCTTACCCAGCCACCAGAACCTGTGGCCAACCTTCAGGTATCTATCTATCTATCTATCTATCTATCTATCTATCTATCTATCTATCTATCTATCTATCTACTCAACCATCCATCTATCCATCCATCCACCTATCTGTCTACCTGACAACAGTTTTACCATCTGTGTTACTGCATTAAATTCAAAGAAAAGAGACACCCCTCCCTCTCTTTCTGAACTGGTCTGCCTGGTCATTGTATTTGTTGAAAGAGAAGACTCTTTGTCCAGGCTCTCCTTGTTTTCCTAGAAGTACCAGCCTGGACAGGGACCTGAGGTGGTCATCTTTCTATACCATCCGAACTGATCTGATTTTGGCTAAAGACTTGTAGAGATGTTTCCTGATGAGCCCACCTCAGCCATTCACTCCAGAACCTTCTTCATCATTCCTCATCATAGGATTTCAGTGAAATTTAGAATCAGAAGACATGGATTTGAAACGTGACTTTATACCTGAATAGCTGTGTAACACTAGGAGAGTTGCTGCCTGTCTCTGGGTCTCTGAGCTAAATGATCTCTCAGGTTGTGATTTTGAACAAACCTGCCTTTGAACAAACTTTTTCTTTCTTGATCCTATCAATTGCTAGTGTCCTTCCTCTCAGATGCCATCGTGTTGAACTATTTTCTGCTTCTTGGTATTGTTTTCTCTTTATATTTATTCAGTATACACTTAATATTTCTCCTTGTTTGTCTCCATTAGAATGTAAGTTCCTTGTAAGGGTCATTCTGTTCACTATATTTGTATCTGCATTATTTAACACTGTGCCTGGCACATAGTAAATATTGAATAAATACCCCTTCGCCCCTTGAACTTCAACACTGCCTCAGCTGCAATCTCACCCCAGAACCTCCCTTAGTGCTTGGGGCTGCCTCTGTTCCTGTGGTCTTCTGTGGTCTCTCTACCCTTCTTTCACCGACGATTTCCATCTTGTGTTTCCTTTGTGGAGAGAGGTCAAGGCTGGCCAAATTTCATTCTTCTTTCAGCTTTGCTTCTCATGCTTCTCATTCAAATATCTGCTCCCTTGACTTTTCATCTCCCTTCTGTATTGTCTTGCCCCATTTGGAATATAAATTCCTTCTGGACAGGAACTGTCTTTGTTTTTGTCTGTATTTGTACTCCTAGAGCTCAGCACGGTGCCTAGTTCAAAGCAAGGACTTAATAAATGCTTGTTGCCTTGATGACTATAGCCTGGATTCCTCTCTGGATTTAACATGATTTGGTAGAAATCATCAGTGGCCACATGAAGATAATAGGACTTTGGTGTCTGACAAAACTGCCCCCTTGACATGTTCCTCGCCTGACAAAGATAATGTGAGGAAAGTGGAAGTGCTAGAAATCTGTCAATTTATATACACATACTATTCAATCTCATTGCCAGACCTGCTGAGGGATACTCTAGTCAAAAGAAGGCTGGAAATGCAGCCAGAGGACCTGGATGTGAATTCTGGTTCCCTCCCTTAATTAGCTGTGTGACCTTGTAAAACTCACTTTGCTTCACTGTGACTCAGCTTCCTCCTTTGCAAAAATGTTCAAAGATCTTTCCAACTCTAAATCTTATGTTCCTTTGCAGAATGGACAGAGGGCTAGATCTAGAGTGGAAGAGTTTTAAAATGTACATGAAGGTTTCCTCTGGATTCTTAATGGCTCCCTTGAAAGCAGTTTAAAATATGCTCAGACCCTAGAAGAAGCACTGTCTTAGGTCTGGGAGACTAAAGGGTCAGCAAGGGAAACTAGAAAAAGCACTGGAGTCCTGTGGCAGGCTCAGAATTACTCCAGCTGACCTTACCCATGAGAAATTAAAAACCTTTAACTCTAAGAAAACAACGATTTCCTCAAGACAGAGAGGTGGCCCTTCTGTCTAAGCCTGTAAGAAATGAGGTACTTTTTTTGTTCTCCACCTCCAGAATCCAGCTGTGCTTATTTTCTGGGAATCCTTGCTATTAGTGAACTTTTCCACTAATTTCATGAAAACAACAGGCTTTCCTACCCCTCCACCCATACACACACATACATGCACACACATGTGCACACACACACACACCAGATGAACAAAAACATCTCTCCCTCGTGGAAGATTAATATCTTGATAACCATTCTGAAAACTCAAAGAGCTCAGCTTTCACCAAGGGTATAGTGAGCAGAACCCAGTCTAGATATCTATGCTCACCCTTCCCTTTTCCCTGGTGACCAGGGCCATATCCCTTGGTTTCCATCTAAGGGAGTTACAAAGAGGCCCCATGATGGAAATAAAGCATATTTTCCTCTTGTGTAATTTTAATTGGTGGGGGGTGTCTCTCATCTCCCTGACTTTGGGCTCTTAAGCCATAGCTGGGCTGGCACTAGCGAAATATTCAATTGGACTAGTAGTTCTTCCAGAGGAAAGGAGACAATGTTATTGGAAGGTAACAGGACATATTCACCTGGTCCCAAGCTTTAGGGTTGGGAGAAGCATCCATTGTCTCATTTGGTTTGGGCCAGCAGATGTTATCATCACTATTTTGTGTAGGAGGAAGCTAAGAGTCGGAGGTTATGACTTGAGCAAGGTGATGTGACTGCAGAATAGCTGAAACAAGATGATTAATATGATAATTGACAACAGTAATAGTGAGAACATATCTTTGTTAAGGGAGGTGCTCCCTGTCAAGGATAGAGAGCCTGCCTTGGAGTCACAGAGACTTGGGTTTGCTTCCCACCTCTGTATCACCCAGATTAGCTGTGTGACCCTGGGCAAGTCATTCAACATTCTGGTGCCCCTGGAATTTCTCAAAGATCAGTGGTAGAGAAGGCTGCTCTTCATTGTAAGAGGGAATTTTTTTTCCCTGGGAGTTACATACACTTGTGATGTCAACGTCAGAGAGGAAGGGGGAGCAGACACTGATCGGTATATAAGGATCCCTGTTGGTTACATATGGACTCAGTTTTAAAATGTAATGTTATCTACGTTATATTACATTTTATTTATTTTTTGAAAATATTTCCCAATTACATTTTAATCTGATTCAGGAGTATTACTGAGGCTGTGTGTTTGACACCTCTGCCTTATATCAACGAAACCATAGGTCCAATCTCAAACTCTTCCATGCCCCAGTTCTTCTTGCAATAAAATAATAACGTCTTGTTTCAGTCATGTCCAAATCTCTGTGTCTCCATTTGGGTTTTTTTTTTTTTGGCAAAGACACTAGTTATTTGTCATTTCCTTCTCTAGGTCTTTTTACAGATGAGAAAACTGAGACAAACAGGGTTAAGTGACTTGTCCAGGGTCACATTGCTAGTAAGCATCTGAGGCTGGTCTTCCTGTCTCCAGGTCCAGTAATCAATCCACAGTATTGCCTAGCAGTCTGAAAATGACAACAGTTCACGTTTATATAGTACTTTACACTCTTTAAATAGCAAATATTTTCTACAGTATACTGTATACATGTTTATACGCTACTATATACTGTCCATAAAAGACAAGGACATTGAGGTTTCCCCACATTATATTGATAATGAAAGGCAACAAGCATTTATCAAGTTCCTACTACATGGCAACCAAATGCTTCACAAGCATTATCTCATTTGATCCTCACAACCCTGGGAGGTAGGTGCTATTATTATCATTTTACAGTTGAGGAAACTGAGGAAAGGATAAATGACTTGCCCAGGGTCACACAGCTAGGAATGTCTAAGGCTGGTTTTGAAGTTGGATCTTTCAGACTCCAGGCCCTGTTGCCTCTAGTCTGGAAGTGGAATACGGATGGTTGGTAGATGAATCATCGCCCTGACACTTTTTATGTGTCAGGCAAGTCACTTCAGCCTCTGAGGGCCTCGGTTTACTCATCCGTAAATTGAGGAGGATACATTACATGATCTCAAAGTTTCCTTCCAGCTCTGACATCCTATGGTTCTAATAATAACAGCTTTTATGTTTATAGCTGGTTTTAATTATACAGCACTTTCATGGGCATTATCTCCTTTGCTCCTGACAATAAGCCCATAAGGTTTAGGATAATAGGTTTACAGACTGAAGGGCCATTAGAAGTCACCTTATTCCTCATCCCCTTTTTGTTTATTTATTTTTATAGATGAGGAAACTGAGAGGTAGGGAGGTTAAGTTACTCTTCCAAGGTCACATAGGTAACATTTGGCTGAGTCAGGATTTGAACTCAAATCCTCTGACTGTAAGTATGGAGGAATTGTGGTCTCTCCTTTACAGATCAGTAAGTTGAGGCCCAAAGAGTTTGCTCAAAATCACAAAGCAAGGAAGCAGAAGGATGGTGACTGAAATGTAGTAGTATCTCCTTACTCCCAGGGCTCTTTTTCCTCCATTAGATTACCCATCCTTCTTCCTTGCCTTTTGGAAGCTGATTCTGTAGTGCCCACATCTCAAGCGTGACACCCCTCTGCCCTGGGCTGAGGCCAGCTCCACTCCATCCAAGCCTTCTTCAAAGGAGGCCCGGCTTGTGTAACATGCCTGCACCTCCTGGCCGCCAGCCTCTTGCAGCCGTCTGGGAGAGAGCTCCGGGGTCCAGGCTGTCAGGTTGCATCGGCATTAAGTCCCACCCACCACTGCTGCAGTAGCAAAGCTTTTATCCTGCACACGTGCCCTTCCCCCTCCCCCACTGCCCAGGCCCGCCGAGGGCTTTACTTATTATTGTAAAATTAATCTCTACTCCACTGAATAATTAAAGAGGCAGAAACAGGGAAATGCTTAATAAAACTTCCCTTCAAAAAAAATCCTAGCTGGGCCTAGACTAAGGGCAGCTGCCTTGGAAAGGTACTGAAGTGTGCAGAGAGTGCCAACACAGAAGGAGGAAACTATTAGGGACCGTACCTCTGATCCTACCTCAGTCTGCCAGAGGAGGCAAGAAAAAACCCTTAAAGTGGATGTTTTGTGTTTGCCCTCCCAAGAGATCCCTCCAGCCAGGGAGGCTTGGGAGCTGTGCAAACTATCCCTAAATCCTAGGACTTACATTTGGGAGTGCTCTCAGGACCACCTGATCCAATCAACCTCCCTTTATCAACCAATCAGCTATCATATATTAAGCTCATTATTGTAATAGTTACTGAAACAACAAGCACATAAGGACAAAGAAGCAAACAGTTCCTATCCTCAAGAAGCTTAAGTTCTGTCAGGGAAGGAAACATGCCCATCTACCTCAAAATAAATACAAGGTTGTTGAATTAATTACAAGGAGGATCACTAGTAGTTGCGGGAGGGGTGTCAGGAAGGTTTAATGTAGAAGGTGGTGCTGAAGTTATAAAGTCTTCTTTGAGGCAGAGGTGAAGATTGAGGGGATTCCAGAAATGGGGGGTGGGTGGTGGCAGAGATGAAATGATCATTTCATCAAGGTCAGTGAAAATGCACACACATGGGAAATGGGAGAGGAAGCCTCATCTGTGACAAACAAGCAACGCCACCTTGACTGAACTGTGCAGTGCAGCTTTAAGAAAAACGTAGAATAAGGTCACAGAGGTAGGTAAGGACTGGGTTGTGAAGGGGCTTAAAAAGCCAAGCAGGAGAATTTTTATTTTATCTTAGAGGATACATACATTCTTCATTTTATAGATGAGAAACTCAGTCCTGCAGAGGTTGAGTGGCTTGCTCAAACTTAGGAAGTCTTAGGGATCATGATGTTTTTCCTCTAAAATGTTATTACCTTTCCACCTTGGGTGGTAGATTCCTCAGATGAGCAGCTGATGGGAAAAAGACCTCATCTTTTCTTTCTCTACGCAGGGGTTGGAAAAACAAATTAATAGGAAATCAGAAATGATGAAGGGGACGGTTTCAGAGAAACCTGGGTAAGTCTATATCAATCAGTTGATCAGTAAACATTTATTAGGTGCCCACTATGTGCCAGACAGGAAACTAGGTGCACTGTGGTGGGAATCAGGAAGATTCAATCTCATGAGTTCCAATCCAGCCTCAGACACCTACTAGCTGGGTGACCCTAGGAAAGTCACTGAACCCTGTGTTTGCCACAGTTCCTCATCTGTAAAATGAGCTGGAGAAGGAAATGGCAAAGCACTCGGTATCTTTGCCAAGAAAACAGCAAAGGGAGTCACAGAGAGTCCGACACAACTGAAATGACTCAAAAATAACATGCACCAGACATTGTGCTAAGTGCTGGGGATACAAACAGAGGCAAAAGACAATCAATCTAATGGAGGAGACAACATGCAAACAAATTTATATGACGCAAGCTACATACAGGATAAATAGGGGGTGATTAACAGAGGAAAGGCACTGGAATAAGGAGGGTTCCTGAAGAAGGTAGGATTTCACTGGAAGGTCAAATCCTGAAGTTGAAGCTTCAATACTTTGACCACATATTGGGAAAAAGGACTCATTGGAAAAGACCCTGATGTTGGGAAAGATTAAAGGTAAAAGGAAAAGGGGATGGCAGAAGACAAGATGGATATAGAGTGTCACAGAAGAAATGAATATGAGCTTGGACAGATTTCAGGAGATGGTGGAAGACAGCAGGGCCTGGCATCCATGGGGTCATGAAGAATTGAAAGGATTGAACAATGAAAAGGAGACAAGAGAGTTCAGAGGAGTGTAGAGGAGGGAAATGTTCCAGGTCAGGGGACAGTCAGAGAAAATGCCTGGATCTGAGAGATGGAGGGATTTGTTCATGGAGGAGGGCAGTGTCACTGGATCCAAGAGTATGCATGTGTTGGGGAGTAAAGTGCAAGGAGCCTGGAGAGTTAGGAGAAGGACAGGTTATGAAAGGCTTTGAATGCCAAGCAGAAGATTTTGTATTGGCTTCTGGAGGCAATAGGGAGCTACTAGAGTTTGTTGAGTAGGAGGGTGACATGGTTAGACTTGTACTTTAGGAAAATCATTGAGGGATGGAATGGAGGGTGGACTGGAGTGGGGAGAGGCTTGAAGCAGTCACACCCACCACCCATGGGCTGTTATTGCAGTGATCCAGCTGTGAGGTGATAAGGGTCTGCACCAGAGCTGGGGTAGTGTCAGAGAAGGAGTGAGTATTCTAGAAATGTTGCAAAGGTGAAAGGCAGCTGTCTTGGCAATAGCTTGGATATGGTGGTGGTGAGAGGATAGGGAGGAACGACTCCTGGGATGTAAGCCTAGGAGGGACAGTAATAGGGAAGGCAGGGGAAATGGTGGGGGGAAGTGAAGGATTTAGGGGAAAAGAGAGTAAGTTCCATTTTGGATATTGAGTTTAAGATGCCTGCTGGACATTCAGTTCAAGACGTCTGAAAGGCAATTGAAGATGTGAAATTGGTGGTCAGCAGGGACTTTTGGGAAGGATAGGTAGATCTGAGAATCATCAGCCTACAGATGGTGATTTAACCCATGGGAGCTGATGAGACCAGCAAACGAAGTGATATAGAGGGAGAAGAGAAGAGGACCCAGGACAGAACCCTGGAGTAGACTATATGAACTGATGCAAAGTGAAGTGAGCAGAACCAGGAGGACGATTTATGAAATAACAACAGTGTTGTAAAGACAAACAACACTGAAAGTCTTGGGAACTCTGCTTAGCACAATCTGCGATGACTTGAGATGAAGCCCACTGCCCACCTTTAAATAGGGAGGTGAATGATTCAAAGTGCAGAATGAGGTATATACAGACAGGATCCAAATTGCTCTTGACTCCAAATCAGGCATTCTTTTCACTATGCAAAGACTCTGCTCTCAAGATTCTTATAATACAGTGGGGGAGGGGTTAATGAAGATAAACTATGAATACAAATAAATATAAAAGGTTAGAATGTGATAAGTACATATCAGAAGGTCCAAAGAGATGGACAAGAGAGATCCGAGGAGGGAGAACTCATTTAGAGCTAAGCAATTCTTCCAGAGGGGTGTAAGCACTGTGGTCACACTGATACCCAGCAAGGCAGGGAAAGCATGGAGGAGAGCAAGGACAAAAGCTCACTCCCTTCCCAAGGTAACCCACTCCACTTTGGGACAGCTCTAAATATTAGAGCTAAAATATGTTTCTGTGATACTCCTACTTGTTGTTCCTGGTTTTTCCCTTTGGAACTAAACAGAATAAATTGAATCCCTCTTTCACATGACAACCCTTTAAATATGTGATGGTCTGCTATTCCGTTCCCCTAAGTCTTCTGTTTAGGCTAAATGTCCCTTTAACTGATTAATGTATGGATTGATTTAAAGTCACCTCATCACCCTGATTAGAGTTACAGCATATTAGAACTGAAAGGGACTTACCTCCAGATCAACCCTTCAAAATTGATTTTGAGACATGGGAGATGCTAGGGATGCTGTGCCCTATGAGCAAAGCAGCATAGCAGGAGCTCAGAGGAAATGTGAGATGCACAAAATTTGGAGACATCTCCACCCCAAATGTTCATGTGCATTATTTGTGCTTGACCTATGGTAGAGCCTTTCAAGATTGTACATGTCTGATCAGCCAGAGTCAGACACACTGTACCTTGACTCCAACATGGTGATGTCATTTTGGTCCTCTTAGAGAAAACAGGGCAACAGTCAGATGGACCCTTCATGCTATGGGTGTGGAAACTGAGGCTTGGAAAGACAAAGACTTGCCCGGGGTCACATAGGCAATAAATAGCTGAGCTGGTAGTCAAACTCAGTTCTTTGGACTTTAAATCTATTATTCTCTCTACAATACCACATTTCTTTCTCTTAATGTGTTCCAGATTGGCTGTGTCCTTTCTAAATATGACAAGTAGAATTGAACACAATACTTCAGGGCAGATCATAGTGTATTTATAAAATATTTCCATCTGGACACTAGACTTCCATGGAAGGTACTGGAATCTCATGACTGGATAGGTTCAACATTCACTGATTCATTCATTAACCATTTATTTAGCACCTATGATTTTTTTTTTAAATTTTCAGTAATATTTTATTTTTCCCCAATTACATGTCACAGCAATTGTTTACTTTTTTTTTTTTTTAAGTTTTGAGTTTCCCTTCCTCCTTTCTTTCCCCACTCCCTGAGATGCCTTGTGCTAGACACTGAGGGTAATATAAAAACAGTTAAGAGATGGTTCTTGCAAGACCTATACAATGAGTATAAGGCAAATCAGAGTGGCATAGGCCATGAGAAATACCACATGTTTGTCTGAGATCTGGTGCATACACAGAGATTTACAAGGTGCTAGAAATAAAGTTGAATAAAGATGAGACCTACAGAGGAAAAAGGACTGGCTTAAGGCCATACAGTTAGTCAGCCACCTAAATCTGGCCTCAAACATCCTCAGCCCCTCCTTCATCCATTGAACTATGGGAAAACCAAACAATTCACTAGGCCCAAGAAGGAGAGAAAAAAAAGGAATGCTTTCTAGAGATCATGCAATAGTAAAGTGATCTGTACATGTTAAGTTCATAGTAAGCTGTAGACTCCATTTCCATACAAAATGTGCACGCGGTGCTGATACACCAGCCCCTCTGAGGAAGGAGGCAGAGTGATGGACATTGAACGATGCATAGTCTCTGACTGGAGCCAGATTGGAGCTCACTCAGTAACAATTTACTCCCTTATTTTTATCTGGCTGCTTCTTGCCTGAAGCAGAGAAGGTGGAGGCTCCAAAAAAGGGTCTAAAAGAAAGAAGAGGAAGCTAAAGAAAAAAGGAACAAACCAGACAGAGAAGAGCAAGGCAGCCTGGCACTGATGAGAATGCTGACTGACCAGCAGTACCCCTTGCTCCACAGTCTCTGGCTAAATTTAAACCCTGTTTACTGAGGTGGAAAAGTCAGAATAAGCTGGGAAGGAGGATTGGAGAACCATCTGTACTTTTAATATAATATCCTTTATAACCACTGGGGAACACATTCCTTTGAGGAAACCAACAAGATGTTTTTCTAGACTCATAAGAATGATTCCACAACCAACTGATCCCTCTTGGAGACTGTCCTTCAGCAAGATTCATCTGCTCACTCTTTCTTTTAGTCATCATCAAAACCTTTAAATTTGGTGCCCATTGGCATGTAGAGTTACATTAGGTGCTGGGCAAATAGGCTCCTCCTCCCTGGGTGCAGAGATTCTAAGATCCATGGATGTGATCATGTACAGAACTGAGTCTGAGTAGGGAGCAGGGAGGTATGAGACCACTAGATTCACAGGGGCATGAACTGAGACCAAAACCAACTCAATCCAAACCAATACGCATTTCTTCAATAGCAGAAGACTGGCTTTGGAGTCAGAGGTCCTGGAGTTCTACCACTGATTACCTATGTAAACTTTGGAAAATCACTTCTATCTATGCCTCAGTATCTTCATCTGTAAAATGAGTGTATTGAACTAAATGATTCTCTACAGTCTCTTCTATCTCCAAATCTATGATTCGAGGTGGCAGGTACTCTAGGGAGACAAAGTAAGAAACCAAACAGTCCCTACCCTTAAAAAGTATAGACTCTTTTGTGGTTGAGTCATATCTGACCCTTTGTGACCCAACTGTTCTTGTTGAGTTATTATTTCAGTCATATTCAACTTTGTGACTCCATGTCTGGTTTTCTTGGCAAAAATACTGGAGTGATTTGCCATTTCCTTCTCTAGCTCACTTAACAGATGAGGAAATCAAAGCAGGCAGGGTTAAATGATTTGCCCAAAGTCACACAGCTAGTAAGTTTCTGAGGCCAGATTTGAACTCAGGAAGATGAGTCTTTCTGACTTCAGGTGACCTATCTACTATGACATTTAGAGGCAGACCCTTCATTCTACCAAAGTTCTGAGCCTCAGGGAAGACCACAGTAGGGTAACAACATACAAGGGAGGGAACTTGAGGTGAGCAATGATCTCTTTGAGACATTAGCTCTTGGGTACACACACTCTGAGTCAGTTGCTTTCTGCTTAGGTAGGGTTGGAGCACCCTCACATGGGAAATTGTGTGTTATTCTGAATATGACCCCCTTTAGGTAGTCTAGAAAGAATTCCAGAACTTCTGGTTAGAAGGAAACTTAGAAGTCATCTAATCCCAGACATTTTATTTCATAGATGAGAAAACTGAGTCCCAGAGAAGGGAAGTAACCTAAGGTCACTTAGCTAGTGAAGTTTCAGAGCCAAGAAGGGAATTCAAGTCTTTTACCTAGAACGTAGGTATCCTGGTTCCTATTGTGGGGTTCTTTCCACCCCCCCCCCCAAATCATATAGAAGACACAAGAGGATGGGTAAAGTGACCGGATCAATCATGCAGCAAAAATGAGAAACAATTTATAGCCCGAGTCCTGCATTGGCATCCTTAAAACCCAAAAGGAGCCAGTAGACCTCTGGCTTTGGGCTTAGGAAGACCTGAGGTCAAGGCCTGCCTTTGACACCTACAGATTATGTAGCTCTGAGTAAGTCAAACTCTCCGGGCCACCTAGGGCTCCTTCCTGGTCCTCCCTTGGCAGTTGCTACTGTGTGTGCACAAAACTGGACCCAAGACACTTGTGCTCCCAAATAGAGAGGAAGACAGCCCAAGGGGCACATGGCCTATAGGTTTATGCCAAAGTAGATGCAAGCAAAAGTCTTGCTTTTCTTTTGACAGGGCTTGGGGAGGCAATAGGGATGGATCAGGTCTGAGCAGAGCAGGCCTCCTGTTTGCTTTGAGTCTGGCTTTTCACCATCCCCAGCCCGGCTCTCTCTTCCCAGCACCAAGGCAGCTGAGGGGAGTTGTTAAGCTTTATGGATTAAAACCATGCTTCCCGTGGAGTACAGCTCCCAGATCAAATGATCTTTAACAGGACACCGGGAGCCCCAGACAAACAAGATAATGAAATCCAAGCCGCATTATGATGAAGCAGCAGGCTGTGCTGATCAAAGCCTTAGCAGTCCCTCCATCAGAAGAGAGGTGGGAAGGGGGGAATGTGTGTGTGTGTGTGTGTGTGTTGAGGAGTGGGGAGGAGGAGGCCAAAGCCTGAAGTGTGAGGGGTCCTGGGAGGAGATTCTGGAGCCCACACTCAGGGTAGGACTAGGCTCCAAGTCCTAGCTTCTACTAAGCCTGACCCCACAAGAATGCTTGGCTCTCAAGAACCAGAACTTTTTGCTCTCCCCTACTAAGCTAGGGGTGACCTCTAGCTATTCTAGGGTAAGAAGAAAGAAGGAAACAAGAGGAGTAGAGAAATAATGAAATAACTAATTAGGGGAAAGAGAGAGATAGACAGACAGAGAGACAGAGGCAGATAGAGAGAGACAGACAGACAGAGACAGAGACAGACAGAGACAGAGAGACAGAGAGACAGAGAGAGAGGTAGAGACAGAGAAAGAGACAGAGAGAGAGACAGAGAAAGAGAGAGACAGAGACAGAGAAAGAGAGAGAGAGAGAGAGAGAGAGAGAGAGAGAGAGAGAGAGAGAGAGAGAGAGAGAGAGAGAGATGGGTGGAGAAGAGAGTTCAGTGCCCCCTTTCTTTTCCATGACTTTAGAATTCAGTAGTGAACCTCCTGTAAGATCCTTATCTCCTTCTGTTTATTTTTATTGTGGCCCTATCTTCTTCCAAATAATAACAATGATCATTCATAAAAGTACCTTATACTTTGCAAAAGGCATCTTCCACTTGTTATTTCATCTGGTTCTCATAATAGCCCTGTGAGGCAGTCATTATGACTCCCCTCCCTGCCCCCATTTTAAAGATGAAGAAACTGAGATCCAGAGCAATTAAGTGACTTTCCCTAAGTCATATACTAAATTAATCCCAAAGCAGGGTCCAGGATTGAAAACTTCCTAGTCTCATGTTTTATCACCACTATTGTAGTTGCTATTGTTACTATACTTTTTTCCATTTTATCATGTCCCTCCCCTCCTCTAAAACATAGATCTAGCCCTAATCCCTCTAGGAATCTCTCCTGAATTGATGTAGGCCAGTCTTTAGGCTGCTCTCACAATCTTGGACCCACCCTTCCATCCTCATGTTCCTTCCTAATTTCATAGTATTCTCACTATATTGATTGCAGAAGAGGTCTGGGTCTGTTCTCACTGGGTCTCTGAATGCCCAAAACAAAGCTATCTGTCTTGTGGGTGTTCTTTGAACCACAAAAACCAACTAAAGAAGAGAAAGGCCTAATCCACAGCTGAAGAGGCATTAGATGGCAGCTTGATCTTAGTATCTGTCATAAAACATCTTGGGCCCATAAAAACCTGGCAGTCAAGCTTTGTCCCAGTCAACAGCTCCAAAGATTCATGGTAACTAGGGAAAGACTTTTAAAGCACTTCTTATGGGTGGTACCACCCACAGTTCTACACTGCATTCTAGGTGTATGGGAGAGCCCCATCTCCTCTCCAATAGTTCACACATCAAATTGGCCAGGCAACTTCACCAAAAGAAGAGGCATTGGAATCCAAGCTTCAGGAAAAAAGCTTCATATAATCCTCCTGCCCTAGGGTTATAGCAGCTCTAGGATCCTCCTTGCCAAATATAGTCAACTTTCAAATATCTGCATGGTTTAACCACTTAAAGAATGACTTGTGGTCAATGTTTAATCTCAGTGTGATGTCTTTGTTCTCTGTTTCTCAGGGTCCTTCTACGTCCCTAGGTAAGGAGGAAATTCAAGTAGGTACAGTACATATATATGTGTGTGTGTGCGCGCGCGTGTGTGTTTGCTGATAATTAGGAAAGTAAACCACAGGGTTATACCTGGGAACATCAACAGGCTGTTGGGGGAAGGAGGAGGGCAGTCCAGTTCACCATCTGGTAGGTTTCTAGTTTAAGGAAATGTTCCTGCTAAATAAGTTCTATTTGTTTCCATGCTGCAGAAATACTCTGGATGTCCTGAAAATCTAGTGTCCTGAGACAAAGTTTCTACGGTATAGTCTTGGTAATAACTCAGCTAATTGGCATACTTAGAATAATAGGTGGTCATTACATATTTGAGGAATGACTAGATGAGTGTAAAACACTTGACGATCCAACAGAAACAATGAAGGACGATCTGTACCAAATGGAGAGCTGACTCTCCTAACTATAATGCTTACTAATCAACAATTCCACTTTCCACTGGGATTACACCCCACTCATGGATATCCTCTGACACTGGACTGTAAAATACACAGGCATAAAGACCTTGAAGGTCATCTATCTAGTCCAGCAATTCTTAACTTTATGTCAGAAAGCTCTTGGGAAGTATGGTGAGGTCTATGGATGCTTTCTCAGAATAATGTTAAATATATAAGATACATAACACTACAAAGAAAATAAATTATATTAAAATCATCATAAAAATGTTTCTTTTACAGTTCATGGGCCCCATGTAAAGAACCCCTTATGTAGTCCAATATCCTCTTTTTACAGGAAAGTGAGGCCAAGACAAATGGAATGATTTACCCAATGTCAATACAAATCATAAATAAAGAAACAAAAATTCAAACCCTGGTTTTCTGACTCCAAATCTAATGATTTCCATTACACTACAACTAATAAGATGAAATAATGTAAAAATAGAAATTGCATCAGACAGGAAATGTACCCTGGCCTAGCTTAACCTGCAATTGTCTTTTTCTGTCAGAGTCCTTATAAGCTTTGATCTGAGCATGAGTGAGTCACAATAGTCCTGCCTGGAGACAGAAGGAAAGGAAAGAAAAAGTGACTTTCAATCTGGAGAATCTTGGATTGTACAAAATTCTTCAGACCCAAGGTCATGCTCAGGGAGGTTCAGTGGTATCCGTGCATGGGTTTTAAGGCAGTCTACTGAGTTCTTCTTGGGATATTTGTTAGCATCCTAACCTTGCTGGAGTCCTAAACAGTCAGAAAATGTGGGAACCTTGGGGATGTAGGGTCCAGAATTGGGATCAGAATTAAGCCTGGTTCTTTCTCTACATGCTGACTTCTTTCAAGTCTAGCCTGATTTCTCCCACAAGGCTGAGCCTATACGTACTCGTTCTGCATTGTTCTCTCTCCCCACATCCCAGCATTTGAGGGTGGGGCTTGCTACATCAGGCAGTCTGAGCAGTAACATCTTTTATTCTCGCCTCCTGCCTCTTGACGTCAATTACTTTTGCCCCCTGGCAGAAGAATCAAAGGAAGATCCCAAATCCTTCTTTGAGCTTTAAATGAAAATTCCTCCCTCATCAATCCTTAGATTGAGGTACAAAAGGGTGAAAGCCTGAGAAGGCTGTTGGAGCTGGAGCTGGAGATCCAGCATGGCACAGTGGACAGAGTCCTGGCCTTGGACCTTACTCCTCTGTCACCAAGTCACTTAACCTCTTGAGCCTTAGTTTCATCATCTGTAAGATGAGGGAGTTGCGCTGGTATGCATGGTCCTTTCCAAACGTGACTGAATTACCTTTTTCTGAGACCAAGAGAAGAAAGGCATATTCTTCTTCTCTTCTAGGGACATCCAAGTTCCAGGTCCATTGGCTTCTATCACTTCCTGTCTGCAAATTGTGAGCCCCCTAAGAGCAGGAAATAGTTGGCCCCCTTCACTTTTTTGGGACCTTTCTTTTCCCCCACACTTAGGTGCTAGCTAGCAGTTAAGTGGTACCACAGACATGGATAGAGTCCTTGATCAGGAGTCAGCAAAATTTCAGTTAAAGTCCTGCGTTGGCCATGATGCTTTCGTGAAACTGGACAGTTCTATATGATATCAAGATGATAGAGCTAGAAGAAACCTAGGGTTTGCTTAATCTAACTCCATTATTTATTTAAAAAAAAGATTGATGCCTTTTGTTTTTAAGACAGTTATTTTTTCACATACTGTTCCCCAACATTGAAACTTCACTTGTGACAAAGAAAAAGTTAAGCAAAACTGATAAAAAGTAGTTGCATCCAACAGCGTATATAACATTCTACACCCAAAATCCCTCACCTTTCTACTGAGAGGAAGGAAATATGCTTTCTTATCTGTTTTTAAGACAAAGTGTGGTAACCACAACTCATCTGCCAAGTCCTTCATCTTACAGAAGTACTAAGGGAGACCCAGAAAGCTGAATGACTTGCTCAACACAGAGACTGTAGGTAGCAGAAGTGCCGTTAAAGCCCACATCTTCTGATTCTAAATCCCACATCGTGTTGCCTTTGTAGACATTCTCATCTCTCACTGTCCTTCTTTTGCTCACATTGTTGCCTGTTCTTCTTCAAGCATCCTTCTTCCCTCTCTTGGTCTGTTCATCCTTTAAAGTCTAATTCAAACACTGCCTCTTCCTGTAAATATCCTCTGTCACCCTTGGTTGGTAGGGACCTTCCCCATTGGATTTCACATAGTTTTATACTTTTCCACTGTGCTTTGTATGTAACCCTGTGTTTTAGAGATCTTTCTGTTTGTACCTTTTCCTCCTTCTAGCTTCTAACCCCATGAAATGAAGCAGCCTTTCTTAGCCAAATTTTGCATTTGTTTCCATGTGCACACAGTAGGTAATTAATAAATGCATGTTGAATGGCTAATGTTCCGAGAGCCTCATTTTGCTCACCTGTAAAAGAGAAGTGATGATATTTGTCCAACTTCTCTCCACAGAGTTGTAAGTAAAGGGTTATGTCAGCTCTTACTCTATCTCTGCCCCCTATCTTTTACACCATAAGGAGAGGAGATTCTGATGGAATTGTAACAGCTATCAAACATGATAACATCCATTTGAGGAACAGTGGAAAAGCCCAGTAGTTCAAGAAGATCTTTGCTGTCATGCTATCCCCTTCTAAGCCTGTACTCTGAGGGTCCCACCCAACCTCAAATGACCTGGTATTTATTTTCTCTGTATGGTATTCTGCATGTATTCAGCCATGTCCATATTTGTAGCCTCCCCTGCTAGAGCTCTTTGGGGGCAGAATTGATTTACTTTTGTCTTTGCATGATTCAATCAGTGCTTGGCACATAGTAGGTGCTTAATAAATGTCTGTTGATTGATCATTAATCAATCAGCCGATCCACAAGTGTTAATGGAATGTCTACCAGTTATGTGCTCAGAACTATGCCAGGAGCAGAAGAGACTGGGATTGTCATGATATAAAAAAGTATAGGAGATGGTTCATACCCTCAAAGTGCTTATGGTCTAGTAAGGGAGACAAAACCAGTATGGATGGAAAGATAATTGACAATGCCATGCTGAGGGCCAAAGAAGTGGTGTATAGTCAATAAAGTGGCAGAGGAGTTCAGAGGAGGGAGAGGACATTGAAATGGGGGGAAGTCAGAGAAGGATTTATCAGTGAGAGAGTTTGAACTGACCTTGAGCTGAGCTTTGAAGGATGAGTAGGCCTGCTGGACAGTCAAGAGAGGACTGTGAGGGCATTCCAGCTGGTCTGATGGTGACTCAACCATCAACCAGTCTGTCAATGAAAGTGCTCTTCTCTGGTGAACATGAACAGAACACGAACCTGGTCCCGTTTATCTCCAGTGATGTGATATAACATTAATATAAGTAATAATCACTTATTGATTTGGTCAATTGCTTGATTCTTTTCAGATCTATATATTCAGATCTAGTATCTCTCCTGAGCAACTGACAAATCCTTCACCATCAACTGCCTATTGAACATCTTGAATCTGTTGTCCTGTAGGCATCTCAAACTCATGTCCAAAAGCGAACTCATTTTTCTCCCCCTGAGTCCTCCTTCTTCTGAAATTCCTTATTACTATATTTCTTCCTCCTAGATTATAACCTCAAGAAAAGAGGGAGTCCATCTCAGCCAGATTTTGCATTTCTCTCCATGGGCATGCAAACAGAGTTATTTTCCTATAAACCCTGGGGATACAAATACAAAAGTTGCTTTCTCTCAAGTTCTCCTGGGATGAATGAAACATGTACAGATACATATATGATAAATGCAAAAGCAATATACAGTTATGGGGTGGGTGGAACTAACATAGGAATCAAGTCCTATCTCCTGAAGTACCAGCCTGAAAATGCAAAGTGTTCACTGCTGCTATGGAAATGCTGGAGTGAGTACAGATATACTTGAATCTGCAGACTTCTGCTTAGTGCCTGTCATATGCAATAGGAAGAGAAAGGAAATCCAAGGGGGAGATGTTCAGTCAGAGCCTGGGTGGAGGCATGGTCACTAGATGGGGCATCAAACCCCTACTGTGGAATGTCCCTTTGCTTTGGTTGGACCCCTGCTCTTCCCTTCCCCCAGAAATCAACTCACAACCTCTCAATGGAAAGAACATGGCAAAGCACAGGAGGAACAGAAGAGCCATTTGGCTGTGGTTTAAAGCTCCAATGGAGCCTGCAATTTAACAGGCAAAAAATCCAAATTATCCTCATTCTCTTGCAGGACAGGAATATTCCTTCATCAGTACAACCTTGATACCTTGCACACAGCTTGGATCACATAACTTTGAGTGGGAAGGGCTCTCTGAGATCAAAACTCATGCCCCAAAGAAGAAAACTTTCTTTGATATACCCAATAAGTCACCATCTGATCTCTGATTGAAAACCTCCATTGTCAGGGCACCCTCTGTCTCCAATGACAGCTCATTCCATTTTTGGAGAGGTCCAGCTGGCTGACATCAAACCTACATTACTTGTCTCTAGATTCTACTCTTTGCTCCTGGTTCTGCTTTCTGTTTTGCAGTAGAATATCTATATCCTCTGACAATTTTTTCCTGTTGAATCATTTCAGTCATGCCCAATTCTCTGTGACTCCATTTAGGGTTTTCTTGGCAAAGGTCCTGGAATGACTTTCCATTTCCTTCTCCAGCTCATTTTACAGATGAGGAAACCGAGGTGAACAGGGTTAAGTGATTTGCCCAGGGTCACAAAGTTATTAAGTGTCTGAGGACAGATTTGAACTCAGGTCTTTCTCACTCCAGGGACCATACTGTATCCATTGTGCCACTTAGCTGCCTACAACAGGACTGGCCTTCCAAAAGTGAAGACTGCTATGCTATGGTACCTTCACTGAGTGTTTCTTCTGCAGGCTAAATATCTTGTTTCTTTGATAGATCCTTTACTTACTGGTTGCCTTCCTCTGCATACTCTCCCACTTATCAATGTATGTCTTAAACCGTTGATGCTCAGAAATGAACCCAGTGTTGCAGATGTGGTCTGGCCTGGGCAGAATACAGAGGAACTCTCACCATTTTATTCCTAGAAGCTATGCCTTTCTTAATGCGACTCAATATCTCATGAGCTTTTGGGCTGCCACATTATATTGGTGATTCATTCATCACATTAGTGAAGTCCACTAAAACTCCCAGTTCTTTTTCAGACAAATTGCTGTCTGCCTATGCCTCCTCATTTTTATACTTGCGAAGTTGATCTTTTGAATGACTAAAAGACGTCACATATATCTCTACTGAATCTCTCTCATTTTAGATTCAGCCCAGTGTCCTAGCATAGTGGCTCTCAAATTGTGAGGGCTCTCCAGGACCCCTTCAGGATTTCCATGAGGTCAAAACAATTTTCATAGTAATCCTAAAGGGTTATTTTCCTGTTAAATAACCCTCCCTTTTCCAAATCCCTATCTGCAAGAAGCCAGATTTTCTTCAAGTATTTCAACCAAAACAACATATCCCAACAGATTGAATGCAGAAGCAGACATGAGAATTCAGCTGTCCTCTGTTAAGGGAGACATTAAAGAGATCTGCAAAAATATGTAAAACAATGCCACTCTCTTTACTAAACTTTTTTTGTTTTGGAAAATATAATTTTTTTCAAAAAGTTATATTTATATTAACATATGATGGTTTACTATTGTTATTTTAGTAAATAAATATATTTGAAATTATTAACTTTAATTTCTAATATGAAAAATATTAACAGCTATAACCAATATGAACCAAAGTTTTTTGGAATCTTCAATACTTTTTAAGTGTGTACAAAGGTCCTGAGGTCATGAGGTTTGAGAACTGCTGTTCTAGACCATCATTCTGGATCTTCTCTCTGTCATCTAGGATGTGAGCTGTTCCTCCTAGATTTGCGCTATTTGCAAATTTGATAACTATACTGCTTTTGCTTTTATTCAAGTCATTGATAAAAAATAGTAAACAGCATAGTGTCAGACATTACTGCTTAGGGCACTCCACTGGAGATCTCCTGCCAAACTGACAATGAATCATTAAGGAAGGAAAGAAACAAGAATTTATTAAGTCCCTACTATGTGCTAAGTACTTTATAAATATTATCTCATTTTATCTTTACAACAGCCCTGGGAGGTATAAACTATTATTATCCTTAGTTTATAGTTGAGGAAACTGAGGCAGATAGAAGTTAACTGACTTGCCCAGGGTCATAATCTAATAAGCATATGAGGTCAAAGGTGCACTATGGTCCTCCTGACTTCAGGATAAGTAGTCTATTCACTGAGCCACCTAGCTTCTCTTTAACAACTATTCTTTGAATCCAACTACTTAACCAGTTCCAAATCCATCTAATAAAATTATCTTTTGGATGAGCAGTGTCCAAAGTGGGACCTGCAACTTGATTGAAGGAGCCTGTGGACCAATAAGAGAGGAGAAAGATGAAGCTTATTTTCAGCACAACCGTATCTATCCTGATCCTCCAGTACTTGCCTACTTCTCCTCCTCCTCCTCACATTGCGGAAGTTCCCTGCTTTCCCCTTCTGCATCATGAGTGGGCTCCTCAAGGAGGTTATGGAGAAGGGTATGGACCATTGGGAACCTGACCCCACAGAGTACTCAATGTATGCAAATCTGCAGAAGGTACACCTTTGAGGGAGCCATAGGGCTCCATGGATGGACAAGTGAATACTAATCTTGCTTCTCCCTTTTTCTTTCTGGGTGAGACAGTGAGTCACACAGGATGAGCAGGCATGGATGAGTTGCAATAAACATCCTAGATCTTATGATAGTATTTTTCCCTCCAAGCTCACCCTCCCTCTGGGCTTCTCTGTTTCTGTTGAGGGTGCTACCAGCTTTTTGAACACCCGGGTTCTCATTTTTGGGCTATTGTCGGCAACTTCTTCTCTTTCACCTTACATATTAATTGCCAAATCTTGTTGCTTTGACAGTCACAGCAACTCTTACATCTGACCCCTTCTCACTACTCACACAGCTACCACTGTCATTCAGGCATTTATCGGCTCTCATTGCATGGTCTACCACAATAGGTTCCTCATTGATCTTCCTGACTCAAGCCTCTCTTCTCTCAAAGCACATCTGCACACACACATGTATATGCACATACACATATGTACATGCAAACATGCATGCACACACTTATAGGTACATGTGCATATGTACACATGCATAGATGCATATACACATGTATGTATATGTATTTACACATGCACACACAGATATGCATATATGTGTAAGCATGCACATGCATGTATGTGTACGCATGCATGTAAACATACACACATACACGCAATATACAGTACATGTGTATATGTGTGTATACATATACATATATGCATATATGTATGCATGTAAGCATAGACAAAGGCATGTATATGTATATTTGTATATGCATACACAATGCATGTATACATATACATTTGTATACACACATGCATGTATGTACATATATACATATACATACATACATATGTATTTACTGATAGGGCTGTGCTTAGAGCATAGAGAAGGAAGTCAAAACAAAGGGTTCCAGGCTAGCTTGGAGTGTGTGTGTATATGTGTGTGTGTGTATACACATGACTAATGTGGAAATATGTTTTGCATGATTGCACATGTATAGGCTATATCAGATTACTTACCATCTTGGGGAGGGAAAGAGGGCGGGAGAAAAATTCAGAACTCAAAATCTGATGAAAAATGAATGTGGAAAATTGTCTTTATATGTAATTGGGAAAAATTGTTTTTCTTAAAAAGTGAATTGTGTGTGTGTGTGTTTGTAGTCACTTCCCAGTTCTTTTCCTACTTCTTCATCTCATTCCTTCCCTTCTCATTCTCTGTCCCTTTAATATTGGCATTTTCCAGGGTTCTATCCTCAGCTCTGTTCTTTCTTGGCTATCTCTCCTTGACTAAAACTATCACCTTTACATGGAGGGCTCACAAATCTCTGTCCCTAGCTGTGACTTCTCTCCTGAATTCTAGACTTTCAGATCTGCATCTCCAACTGCATGTTGGATATTTCCATCAAGCTCATCAGTGCTTCATACTCAATGTATACAAAACTCAAATTTATCATCTTTCCCTCCAAACTGCCTTTCTTTCTTGACATCACCATTTCTATAAATAGCGCCACCATCCAACAATCAGCCAGAATTCAAACCATATTATTATCTTTGACTCTTTTCTCTCCTTCATTTCCTGCATGTAATTATTCCTATCGACTATATTTCTATCATATCTCTCACATCTGTTCCCAACTTTCTATTCGCATTATTACTCTCATCCAGGTTACCTTCTTCTAACTAATCTCTCTACCTCCATTTATACTATTGTCAGATTAATCTTTTTTTGTATGCAGCACTAATCGTATCATCCTTCTAAAAATCAAAACAAAAACCTTCAGTGGCTACCCAATATTTACAGGGTGAAGTCCAAGTTCTTTAGCCCAGTCAAACTCAAATCCCTACAGTCTGGCTCCAACCTGCCCTTCTGCCCTTCTATCATACTTCTTCTTCTATCTTGTATCCTTAACTCCAATCACCCTGGATTGCTTGTCATCTCTTATACATCTCAGGCATTTGTACAACTTCATGCATTCATTTGTCTATACCCACGTTCCCTGTGTCTGGATACCATCTCCTTTGGAAACTGTCTGTGTTCTCCTCTCACTGGAAATGATCTTTCCTTTTTCAGATCTTCTTATTATTTTGTTTGTATGTCTTCTATTTGTGCTCTATTTTGTATTATGGGCATTTATGCACCTGTCCTCTCTCACATTAGTTTATAAGACCCATGAGAGCAAGGACTGCTGTTAATTCATTTCTTTAATCCCTACAGTGTTTATGGAACTGACTTGCTTAGCAAAGTTGCATAATAAAGATTTGTTGAATTGAACTGAATGCATGAAGGTCTTGTCCTTTTTTTTTTTTGAGGAAGGGGATAATGAAACAACGGTGCTATGATCCCCTGAGAACTCTGCTCAGGGACCTAGAGCAATGGAGTTTAGTTGTTTGGAGGAGGTTGTTCCCCATATAGAGAGCTTCTATGATATAACATGACCAGTGTGTTCAGTTAATGGGAAGGCAGACCTGAGCTGCCCTGCTTGTGTTATTGTGTTCAAGCCATGTTATTATGATCTGGATTGAGCCCTTGAAGATGGTGCCCTTTCAGGAAATCATCACATCCTCCATTCTTAAACTTGCCCAAATGTAAGAGCTTTGGATTGACCTTTCCATTGGACACACAAAGCTTCCCAGCACTGCTACAGGGTACACCTTGCTAGCAACAACCTCCCCTAGCAGGTTCGCTCTGTCATTCTTCCTCTCCAAGTTGTCGTGTGTGTGTGTGGGGTCAAACTGAGGAGGATGAGGCAAGTGTCTAGCTGCTGGAAGCCTTGCTAATCCTCTCTAGAGGAGAAACTGTTAGGAAGAAGCCTCTTAAGTGAAGAAATCCATGATGATTAAGAAAGTGTGAGCTTATAGAAGGAGCCAGAAAATGGGAAACAAAAGGTCTGAGTTCTAGTCCTGGTATGTCTTTGTCATCTTGAGTAAGTCACTACTGCTCTGGGACTGATATGAACATGATCAGCATGTGCACTGCTAAGAGTGCTAGATATAGAGTCAGGGAACCTGGGTTCAAATCCTGGTTCTGCCCTCTTATTACCTGGGTGACTTTGTTGCTTGAGGGGGTTGTGTTGGACTAAGTAGTCTTGATGTCCCATTCCATTCCATTCTCAACCTATTATTTTATGAGTCTATAAGATGAAATTCAATAGAGATAAATGCAAAGTCTTGAATCTAAATGGAAAAAAAAATCAAACATAGGATGCAAGCATAGGATGGGAGAGACCTGGCTTGGCAGCAATTTTGCTCCATATGAGCCAACAATGTACTGTGACTGCCAGAAAACATTACTTCAATCATGGGCTCCATTAATAGAAATTCAGTGGTTCAGATCAGGAAAGTAATAGTCCCTTTGCACTCTGCTCTGATCAGATTACTATTTCATTCAATCCATGGTGCCATCTCTAAGAGGAACATTGAGAAACTGGGGTGTTCTCAAAGGAAAGCAGTCAAGATGAGAGGGTATATGAAGAGCAGCTGAAGAAATGGAGGGTAGGATCATGTAGAGATGGTAGAAATATGATAGCTATCTTTGAATATGTCAAAGGCTTTTACACAGAAGAAGGAATAGCCCTTTTTTGGTTCTAACAGTGGAACCAAGGGCAAAGTAGAAGTCACTGTAGGGTATATCGCAGCTCAATGGATAGGTGAATATTCTCAAAATTAGAGCCATTCAAAAAGAGAAATTGTTTTCTGGTGTGGTAGTGAGTTTCTCTTGATTGGAAATGGTCACATAGTGGTTGAGTGCCCATCTGGTATGGGACTCCATTGATTAGCACAGTACCTAGCATATAATGTGTACTTCAAAAAGATGTTTATTGATTGATTAGAGGAAAGGATGAACTCATTGATATCTGAAGTACTTTTTACCTTTATGTAAGTTGCTGTTGGGTTAGATATGGGCCCTAGACCTTTGATTTCACTGGCACAGAAAACCTCAGATTAGGAAATCCCCTTCACCAATGCAGGTCAACATCCCTGCAATTTATAGTCTTAGAGAGTCGCCTAGATCCCTGAGAAGTTAGGTGACTTGTTCAAGGTCACACAACAAATATGGATCAGAAGCAGGTCTTGAACCTACCTAAACCATCTCTATCCTGTACACCATAGCTTCTCAAGAGGCTATGATTCTATATCAAATAGGGACAATACTCCTTGCTCTCATTCCCAAAGTTATTCCAAAGATCAAAAGAGATAATGAATAAGAAAGTACTTTGAAAGCTCAGACATAATCCCCTCCTCTCCTAGCATGGTTAATTGATTCTGCAAAAACAAGAAGTTTAGGAAAGTAATATTAGAGGGGGTGCTTAGTACCATAAATATGGGCTACATTTATGAGTGGCCAAAATTCAGACTATAAAATCTTAATTTAATTTTTTTTTACAGAGACCTGAGACTATAGAATCTTTTAAATGGTAACAACAACTCTTCACTTCTTACAGCTTCCCTTCCCCATCTCCAGTTCTCCAGTCTCCTATACAACTGGCAGAGCTAAGAGGAAGGGCCACTCCACTCACGCCTTTTTGTGTTTGACATGGGCTGGGGACATGGAGGGAGAACAGGGGTCCTTGGACATGCCTCAATGCTTGAAGCAACTTTATGCCCTCTTCAGAGGTTTTCAGCTATTGTTATCATTGTTGCTGTTCATCCGTAAGTCTCAAAGAAGACCAAAGGCAAGATGAGGGTGATGCCTTGACTTGTGAGAGAATTGGACATAAGTAAGGAAAGATATCAAGCAGGAGATGTCTCGTTTTGTGAGTGAGGCAAAGATTTTTCAGCACCATGGAGAGAAGCCAGTACAGACCCATTATAATAACCCAAAGAAACTGAAAGGAATGAAATGGGGCAGGATGGGACAAAGACCATTAATGGTATCCTTGGGATAGAAGCACATGGGAGTTACATGTGTTGGCCCACAGCCAGAGACTGGAGGGTTGGCTTTCTTGGTCAAGGGAAAGTGGTAGCTAAAGAAATGTAGGATCACATCACAATAACAGATATGAATTTACAAAGTCAGTCCAAGAAGAGAGTTAATGGGCATTAATGCTGAACTTGTCTTTCATGTAAGAGGGGAGACAATTAATTTTCTTTTAAAAATTTTTTTGGCAATTAATTTTCCATGTTATGTGATTCTACAATCCCAAAGAAGGGAGATTTTTTGGGTAGCAACACACTTAGGAGTCACCTTGAGAGTAATCCCAAATTTGAGAGTCTGGGATCCTGGATTCTAGAGAGAGAAGGAGAGTTCCTGAGCAGTGTTCCTCTTGGAAAAAAAAAGGATTATCCATGTGGCTCCTAAAGCAGAGAACAGATATTATGGACAAGAGAGCAATCAGGCTCTTGCCATACCCACTGCTATTACAATGAGTTATTCTAATGGTGCAGGTACAACAGAAAAGGGATTGCCTGTTAAGAAATTGGAAAATTTTGTTTACCGTATTTTGGAAGAATCTGTAGGGGGAGGGAGGTAGTATGACTTTTGGAAAGAATATGTGAGAACCTGTGGCAGAGTTGGAAATTCAATGACTTTTGGTATGTTGTCCCAGCAGCAAACCTGAGTTCATCCTTTTGTGAATACTCTGTGTTGGGTTCTTAAAATCTGTTTAAGGGCTCTAAACAAAATAGCTTCCATTTCTTTTATGGGACAAAAATAGAGATTGTGTTTTACCTACCATGCATTTGTTACCTTGAGTGCTTGTATGGGAACTGTGAACCTCTTTTACATAATCTGTGGAAAGTTAAGTCAAGCTACACTATATTTGAAGATTTTCCCACAGTAATTTCCAAGTACGGATAACAGGCCAAAGGAAAAAAATGGCCTTTTGGGATCAGTTCCTGAGAATGAACCTAGTCTATTTGAGCTCAGCATCTTGGAGGATCCTGAGTCACAGGTTACAAATACAAAAAAGAAAGATAAATAGCTACACTAAAGTTCTTTTTATAAGGTCTCACTTTGCATTTTTTCCAGGCTCTGGAATGGATGTCATGTTTAAATAGGATGTTCGCTGGAACAAGGCATTGCACTTGAATCATATCTGTTCCCATTTCTAGACTTGTTTCTATTTATTACATGTTACTTGTCCTTTCTCTTGGCTATCCTGACTCCTTCACTCTCCAGAAGAGGTTGGAACATGGCAACATGGGTCAAACCCCATACTTGTAGAGCTTTGAAAAGGGGCTGAGTAGAATTGTAGAAATATAAATTTAGGTTTGATATAAAGAAAAACTTCCTAACCATTAGAACCATCCCCAAATGGATACTTCATGAGGTGGTACATTCATCCATATGGAAGATCTTCAAACAAAATCTCACTGATCACTTGCAGATCAT
This sequence comes from Bettongia penicillata ogilbyi, assembly GCA_023548195.1. NCBI lineage: Eukaryota > Metazoa > Chordata > Mammalia > Diprotodontia > Potoroidae > Bettongia > Bettongia penicillata. Next base: position 13,297,885 of record JAJHZJ010000031.1, on the reverse strand, counting down.
GTTTGACTGAGGACTCTTTTTTACAGGTATAGATTGGCTTTTGAGGTTCCTTCAGACTGAAATTCAGTGATTCTTGTTACCTCCCTCAACAAGACAATTCAGTACCACAGCAGTTATGAAAAACTAGGGAAGGTGGCTTTTGGATGACATCCTCCCAAAAATTGAAGTGTATTGTGTATGTTTGTCTCAGAGAGAAAGGCACTAGGAAAGTGTGATGATGCATATATGCTATGTGGAATTCCACCCTGTGGCATCTAGTCACCTCTTGTTCCCCCATGTTGCAAATCTGTGTTTTCCCCTGGTTCAGTGCCATGGGCTCTGGTCCAAGGGAGATAAGTCTGGTTTTTCCCAGCTGGCCCTGGGAGATCAGAACTCCTTTGCAGATCTCTTTAGGTCCCCAGGTCTTTGAATGGTGTTGGAGGAATCTGGTCATAGTACTTGGGCCAGTTAGCCAACCAGAGACTGGCAGCTGTTGTTGCCATTCACATTTAGCTTAGCCTATAGACTCGAGTCTGAAGATGTATTAAGAACTTTGCTTACTCCAATACGCTTAGTAGCTGAGAGAGTCATTTGGAAAGATAGGGCGTTTTCATGTAGGATGTAGTAGGTATTCTAAGCATTTGTAGGGGAGAAACTGAGGCACAGAATGGGATAATCACATATTTCAGGCCACATGATGCCTAACTGTCCAGTTGGGAGGGTTCTAGTTTCATGTGTGTGTATGTGTGTGCGTGTGTGTGTGTGTGTGTGTTTGTAGTCCTGTTCTGATTCTTGGTGATCCCATCTGCAGTTTTCCTGGCAAAGATACTGGAATGGTCTGCCATTTCCTTTTCCAACTCATCTGACAGATAGGGAAACTGGGGCAAACAGGATTAAGTGACTTGCTCAGGGTCACACAGCTAGTAAGTGTCTGAAGCCGGATTTGAACTCATGAAGATCAGTCTTCCTGACTCCAGGCCCAGCACTTTATCCACTGTGCCATGTAGCTCCTTAGTCCTAGCCTATGTTTATGGGACCATTTTTGCTTCCAGGTATCTTTTCTTTGTTTCCTGTAGCATGGGCTAAGTAAGGCATCAGCTTCTTTCCTATCAGGGAATTCAATTTTGGAGCTTAACTCCACATTCAATCGGGGGTGGGGGAGGGGTGGGGGGGGAGAAATGGCACTAAGAGAACTCCAGCTTCCTAGGACTAGTCCCTACCTCTCCTCCCTCCACCCTCTGTAGCCACAGGCATATCCCTAGGCTTCTCTGAGTCTCTGCTTTTCTTGCCTTTATGCAACAAGGATAATGATAGCTCCTGTTCCTCCCAGTGCTGCTGTGTGGATTAATTAGTGTTAATTAATGGGCTTTGAAAATGAAAAGCACCTAGGTAAGCGCTAATCATGATTATTAATGGGAGCTGCAAGCTTGGAGAAGGCACAGAACAGGGTCCTAAAATTATACAGTTTAAAAAACAATGGGGTGAAGTAAAAAGAATGGGAGGGATTAGCCTCTCCCTAAGGCAACCTGGACCCCAGCTTTGCCTACTTGCCAGGTGCTTTCAAAACAGAACAAAAAGCTTCCCAGCTGCTCCTGTGTAAAGTGACTCACTGATCTTGGGACCTCCCAATGTCTCTCCCACAGAATTCCTGACCTGGATGGACCTTCCAGAGGTCACTGCAGAGGTCCTCTGGCTCTCAGATGGACTACCTTCAACTACCTCCAGAACAGCTCACTGCACCTTTCTTAAAGTTCAGTCCATAGTGGCTTGCACATAGCTGGTGTTTAATAAAACTTTTAAGAATGAATGAGTGAATGAATGTCTCATGGTCAGGAAAGCATCAATACAACCTTAGAAAGCCACAGAGTTGCCACTCTGATCCCACCCACTGAATGCCATGCACTGCTTGTCCAACCTTGGGGACACTCTCTTTCCACACTCAGAGACCTGTTCTCACAAACTTTACCTTACACCTTTCCATAACAAACGTAGTCATAGTTTGGCTTCAAAGTAAAAAATTCCCATGAAATCCCAACACAGCAGGACTCAAAAAGGAATCCAAAAGTGATAGAATTTTGAATCTAGAAGGGATTTCAGATCTCACTACCTCAGTCCAATTCTTTAATTTTACAAGTGGGAGAACTGAGGCCCAGAAACTTGTCCAAACTCATACAAATGCCAAGCAAGTCAGGCCAGGCAAGTAGCGCCAGGACCAGAACACTGACTTCCAGTCTACTGGCCCACAGTGTTGCATATATAATTTCTTCTGAGGTCTGCTTCCTGATTTCTTTTCAGCTCCCCTGCCAAGTTTATTTGAGGCCCATGTCTTGTAGATTTCCAGTTTAACACGGAACCCCCACCCCCACCCCAGCAGGGTCTCAGAGTGCAATGTGCTTTGAAAGACATTGAGTTGCTCCAAACTGTCTTTCAGAAGTGCTGAGCTGAGGCTGTGGAAGGGAGGCAGGGAAGGCAGTGTTGGCTGCAGACCTAGCAATTAGTACATAAACAAAAGCATCTTCTTAGCGCCTGGGTCCCTAATGACCTCTTGGGCAGAGAGAGATGAGCCAGGCTCCAGCAGCCCACGTGACCTCTGCTATATCAATAATTATTAAGAAGCGCATGAAAGTGTGTTGACCTAGTTAGAGGTTTTATAAATATAAATAAATTAGGTGGTTAGGCTTAAAGGACGCCTGGGTGAGCACGTGGGCAGACAAGGGAGCAGGGGGCCTCTGTGCTCAGATGAAGAGGGATCCTGGGGTTTACTGAGTACAGGCTGAGGAAAATGTCTTTAAGGAAGCCGGCATGAAGAGGAGAGGGGGGACATGAACACAATCCATTATCTGCACCGGGCACTCACCCTGTCTTGGGTCCTGCGTCTTCATGGCTGTACTGAGAGACAGTGAGGTGCAGTGGGGGCTGGGTTTGGAATCAGGAATACCTGGCTTCTCATCCCACATTACATACTAGCTCCATGACCCTGGGCCAATCACTTGAACTTGCCGAAGCTTGGTTTTCTCATTTACGAAATGGAGGGAGATGTTTAGCTCATTGATCTCTAGAGTCTAAATCTATAATGGACTTCTTGTTCAGTCATTTTTCAATTGTGTCTGACTCTTCATGACCTCATTTAGGATTTTCTTGGCAGGGATACTGGAGTTGTTTACCCTTTTCTTCTTCTGCTTATTTTACAGATGAGGAAACTGAGGCAAACAGGGTGACTTGCCCAGAATCACACAGGTAACTGTCTGAGGCCAGGTTTGAACTCAGGAAGTTTTCCTGACTCCAGGCCTGGTGTTCTGTCCACTATACCATTTAGTCTTCTAAGAGTCATAAGGCCTTTGGGAAGACAAATGAACCTTCGAGCACTGCGATGCTGTCTTTATCCTGTTCTTTTATGCCACAACTATAGAATCACATCATTGAAGAGCCAGAAGGCACCTCAGCTGCCGCTGAGTCCAACCAACAGATGAAAGGAGTTTCTACTCCAGCACACCAAATGAGTGGTGGGTCAGCCCCAGCTTGAAGATCTCTGAGGAGAGGATCCCTCCCCATCTCCAGGGTGCTCACTTCACTTTGGATTTCCTATTGCTTAAAATTTAAGCAATAGGAAATTCTTCTCAGTGAAACTGGCCTCTTTGTCACTTCTGCTTGTGGCCCTTGGTTCTGCCCAATGGCCACACAGAGCAAGCCTGACCTCATCTCCCTATGACAGCTGTTGAAATGCTTGAAGATATCTGTCATGTCCCCTCCCCACAGGCTCCCATCCCTCATTTTCTTTTCTCCAGGCTAAGTATAACTAGTTCTTTCAATTTATCCTTGTATGACGTACTAAGGTCCTTCTTCATTCTGGTTACTCTCCTCTGGACAGGCTCCAGCTCATCAATGTCCTTCTTACACTGAAGTGCCTGGAATTGAGTACCATACTCTACTGGAGATCCGATGATGGCAGAGCACAGTGGGACCATCACCTTTCTACTACTGGAAGCTATACTCTCTTAATGCAACCCAAGATCACATTAGCTTTTTTAATATATTTTTAAAAATTTAATTAATTTATTTGTTTTCAATTTTCAACAATCACTTCCATAAGTCTTAATTTTTTCCCCCTCCCTTTTCCCTCCCTCCCCGGGATGGCATGCAGTCTCATATGGGTTCCACAATACATTCTTATTAAGCTTGTTTTCACATTAGTCATGTTGCACAGAGGAATTAAAATGAATGGGAGAAACCATGAGAAAAACCAAACGAAACCAAAACACAACTCAAGAGAAAAGAGTCTGCTTCATTCTGTGTTCTGATTCCATAGTTTTTTCTCTGGGTGGATCACATTAGTTTTAAAAACTATTCATGTACATGTTATGCCCCTCTTAAGCCCCTCAAGGGTAGGTACAGAATCAATTTCTTCTAAGTATCTTACCCAGCAGGCTTCTTAATAATTGTTTATTGAATTAAATTTTGGATGGTCATTGCTAGGTTTGTAGGGAGAAGGGAAAGAAAGCATCTTGTTAATCATGATTGGCTCTTCTTGCTTTTTCACCCTCCACACACAGGTCCTGCTAGTGTACCCTTCCCCAAATTTTCTTTTACATCTATTACTTCCTCTCTATCCCCACTGCTACCACCTAGTTTTAGCCCTTATGACTGCATATTTAGAGTATTATAGTACTCGCCTAAATGATTTTCTTGCCTCTCTTCTACCTTCTTTTGCAACCCATGTTATCCTGTTTCTGATGTCTTGCTTCTTAAATTTTTCCTTTCCTAACCATCCTTGCCCTCACAGAGACCTGGCCCAAGCAAAATATTACAAATGGCCCTTCTTCCATCTCTCTGATCTCATTCCAGAACAGTTTCACCTTGGAATGCCAATTTTCAACCTCCTATCATCCTTTCAGGGTCCTGACACATTGCAGGGGTTGCTTGTGAAATATTTAACCCAAGATGAGGAACGAAGAATTCAGCATGTGCTCTGGGAGTTGAGTGGAGCTGAGGGGAAAAAAAACTATACCAGCAAAAATCAGTCCCAACCAACAGTTTCTGCTTCTTTGCACATCTGATTCATGAGCAAGGTGCGATCTGAGGATCAGTGGGAGCTGTCCTCTCATCAGTACAGAGTGACAGTCACACTGTCAGCCTCCTGACCTAAGCTTCCCAATGCCTCCTCCACTCCAGCCCTTGAGTGTCTTTGCTGTGGCTGTGACCCTAGTCACCAGGTGAGGCCTGCTTTTCCTGGCTCCCCTTATTCTTGCTTCTTCCTTTTTCTACTTAATAGGAAGGGAATCTTCTGAAAGGAGTCTGGAACTTCAGCTGAAAGTTGATGTTCTCAGCTGAAGCTCCCCCTAGGTTTAAATATCCGGCCAGGGCTTGCCAGGCTGGTATTACCTAGCCTGTCTGGACATGCTGTACTGGTTGACCACTGAAATCTGGTTCTTATCTCATGACCAATACTGATGGTCATTGTTCTTAAAAATAAAAGCTGTATTTATACTTTTAAATTTTTATACATCATAATCACTTCTCAGTGTTTTCTTCCCTAGTTTCAATCCCATGCCCCACCTACCATAGAACCTTCCCTTGTACCAAGAGTAATGAAGAAGTCAACGCATTGACCATGTCTGAAAATGTAATGTTCCTTCCACACCTATGATGCTACAGCTCCTTTTCAACAAATGTGTATTTGGTTATTTATTCAACTTCAACAGTCATTCATTAAAGCACCTACTATGGGAAGAGAGGAAAATTAAAGAAGTCTTCATGGAGTAGGTTACACTTGATTTGGGTTTTAAAGGATGGGTTGAAACTTGCAAATGGAAATGTAACTAAAGAGAACATCATGAACAGTGAAGTTGGACAATGCAAGGCACGGCAAGCCCTTCTCTTTGACCAGAGAGGAACAGTTATGAGGGGAGTCTGGAAAGAAGTGTGGAACAAGCGATAGAATCTGGAATGCCAAGATAACAAGCTTAAATGGTAGCCAGCAGTAGGGAGCCACTGAAGGTTTTGAGCAGAGAAGTGACATGATGAGATCTTTGCCACGAAGTTCTCCAAAGATTCCTGTCCCTCTGCCCCTCCCTCCCTCTCTCATTTCTCACCACTTCCAGGGCTCTGCCAGTGATGGAAGGAATGAAATCTGCATTCCCAAAAGCCTTTCAAAACTGATGGGATACAAATGATTCATTTGTTCCAGCTGCTATTCAAGCCCAGCTGGCCAGCATCCAGAGGCAGCAGGCATGGCTGTCCATATTTCTCCAATGCTCTTTCTGAAGTGTGGGATATGAGACAGTAATTAGATTTAGGGAGAGAAGCTTGTCTGACGTCACCATGGCAATAACAGGAAGGCTCATAAGTCAAATGGTGGCAGCCACCAAACGCAAGGGATTCATTCTTACTGTGGAGCCCATGGAAAAGGAGAGAAAACTTGGGAGCTCAGTTCAAATACTGGACCTAGGTTCAAATACTGACTCTGATACTACTCAGATGACCTTGGGTAAGTTACATCACTTATCTGGGTCACAATCCTTTCACCTATAAAGTGAAGGAGTTGTGACACTGAAGTCCACTTTAAGTGAATGAAAGAAACTAGCATTTATTAAATACCTACTATATGCCATGCATTCAGCAAAATGCTTTACAAATATCACTTCATTTGACCATCACAACAACCCTGAGAGGTATATGCTATTATATTATCTCCATTTTACAATTGAGGAAATTGAAATAGACAGTAGTTAAGTGACTTCCTCAAGGTCACACAGCTAATAAGTGCCTGAGGCCAGATTTGGATTCAGGTCTTCCTGACTCCAGGCCCAACACTCTATCCACTCCACTATCTATAATACTATATTTTTGGCACTTGTGCCCTGGACCCTAAGGGGCACTTATTTCTAGATTCCTAAAATATCCACACACCTTAGCCTTAGTGTCTATTAGGAAACTAACCTTGGACTTCGTCCAAATTACATGGAAGGGAGACCAATAATAATCCCTTATATTTATATGGCACTTCCTGGTTACAAAATGTCTTATATAATAATGGCTGGTATTTGTACAGTACTTTACAATTTATAAAGCACTTTAGGCACATTATCTCATTTGATCTCTACAATACCTCTGTGAGATAGATATTATGAAGTATTATTATCAGTCCCATTTTAAAGAGGGGGAAACTGAACATCAGAAAGATGAAACTACTGTCCCCAAATCCCACAGCTTGTCAGCAACAGAACTGGGTATTGGAATCCAGACCTCCTGATTCCAAGGCCAGGGTTCTTTCCACCATACCAAGAGTCACTCACATTTATGGAGAGCATTCAAGGGGGGTAAAGGCCTTTCCTCACAAAAACCCCCTAAGGTGGGTATTGCAAATATCATCATTACCCTCAGTTTGCAGACAAGTAAACCAAGGTTTAGAGAGTCTAGACTTGCCTATTGTCACACAGTTAGTAAATGAGGCAGGATGCAAACTCACTGGTTCTAAGTCCAACACTGAACTCCCCGCTGCTTCCACATTTTCACTGACAGAGAACTCAGATGAGATGGCTAGAAGGGAATCCATCATGGTACTTTTAGGGTTACGGTAATAAGGCAAGAGAAGCTAAATTAGCTGACTTAGCAAAAACAACATTGAATCAGGAGTCAGAAGAGCTGGGAACAAACCCTGTCTCCACCATTGACTAGCTGGGTGACCTTAGGCAAATTCTCTCATCTCTCTCATCTTGTAATGAGACAACTGGATAACATGAACTCTAAGATACCCCATCTTTGGCAGTCTATCTATACATTTGCATGTGCACACATTAACTCATTTCAATTTCCCAGGTGCCCAGGCCAACCCCATTGCTTCATGTCTCCCTATTTGAGGCAGTTGAGTAGAGAGGATAACTAGAGGGGGGGAAATTGCTTGTCCATGGTTCCACGGTGACTTGAGTAGCTGGGTCATAAGTCCAGAGACTTGGCCTGGCACCTGGTTCACACCGCAGTGCCAAGGGAGAGACTATGCATTTTCCTTGTAGCTTTGACCAGTATGTGAGAACTAGTGCCACCTATTCAACTCCCCATCATTCCTCCAAAGAGGGAAGACAAAGGGAACAAACATTTATTAAACTCCTACTATATGCCAGGTACCAAGCTAAGTGTTCTGCAAATAGTATTTAATTTCATCCACACAACAACCCTGTGAGGTAGATTTTATTATTATCCCCATTTTATTATTTATTAGTGTCCCAATTTTATAGTTGACTATACAAAAAAAATTTGACTCGCCCAAGGTCACAGAGCTAGTAACTGCCTGAGACTGATCTTCCTGACTCCAGGTCCAGAGGTCTAGCCATTGCACTACCTAGCCATCTCAAAGAGACTGAAGACTCCAAGTAGAACATTAGTTTCAAGTCTGGAAGTAAGTTAAGGCCATCTTTAGCTGTTGACAAACCTGTCTACTCAAGAAGTTCAGTAAAACAGGACCTCCAAGGAATTTGAGTTCCCAAGGTTCTTCTCAAATTCTGAACCCTAAAGGAGCCAAGTCTCAATTTATAGAAACCACTCTTCAGAGAGCAGCATATGAGAGGGAGAAGGAATAACAATGAAAAAAATAAAAGAATCTGTCCTCCTTGACTTTCAGAATTAGGAGTGTTTTCCCTTCTGCCTCTTTCCTTTAAAGGTGATGATTTTTCAGTTGCAAGACAAGTGTCAAGCTTCTGCACAGAGAGACGGGGGTCCTGCTGGGGGACCTAGGTCAGGAAATGGGTATAAATGATTCAGTTCAAATTCTTCGTCTTGGACACAAAAACACATGATGTAAAGGAAAGAGCACTAGATCAGGAAATGGGAGATCCCAAGTCTCGTCTTGACCCTGTTACTGAATTGCTTTATGATCCTGGTCAAATAATTTAACCTGCCTTTACCTCTGTTTCTTAAACTTCAAAACGAGGTAGTTGCATGTGATGACCTCTAAGGTCTTCTCTAGCTCTAACATGCCATGAGTCAAAGTGAGCAGGCTGGTGTCCTTCCTGGAGGTGTAGTTTTGGATTATCTGTGTCAACAGAGGGTAACATTGAAAATCAATAGGTAATAGAATAAAACAGGGAGGCAGTGTGGAATTGTGGTAGAGTCTGCTTCAAAACCAGTCAGAACTGGCGTGGAAAGTCTGGGTTCAAGTCCTGCAACTGATATATACTGGATATGTAACCCTGGGTTGGTTACATCAGCTCTTAGTGTACCAGTTAACTCTAAGAATTATGAATTGCAGAGAAAAGGTGAATCTCTCTCAGTAAGTAGCAGTGATACCTCTCAGTACTGAAACAGCTCAAGTGTCCATTGCACTGGATTTCAAGTCAGGAAGACTCAAATTCAAACCCTCATAGGGTTGTTGTAAGGATTAAATGAGATAACCTATGTAAAGGGCTTTGTAAACTTTAAAGCATCACATAAGCACAAGTTAATATTACACAGTTTTTATCCCCAGGGCCTAGACCATAGGACATGTTTATTGAACTGAAATAGTTAAAGAATGAGGATGATTGGAGGTACTGTCATTTAGAAGATCTGGATTTTGGTCTAGTTAGACCATGGCTGGGTAACCTTCTGCAAGATTTAGAACTTCTCTGATTCTTTGTTTTTCATCTAAAATGGAGATGACCCAATCTGCCCTGCCAACTCCCCAGAGTTAATTGGGAGAATCACACAAGATTCTATAGGTTCAAGTATTTTAAGAAGAAAAAAAACATGATACCAGTAGAAGGGCTATACAATGTGCTAACTTTTCAAATAAATAATCTCCATTTTCCCAGAGCCACTGAGAGAGCAAGAAAAACTCATCACCCTTTTTTAACCTTGGGCAGGTCACATCTCTCTCTTTCTCTCTCTGCCTCTGTTTCCCTTTCTGTAAAATGCAAGAGTTGGAATAAATGATCTCTAAGGCTCTTTCTAGCTCCAGAATCCTATGATCCCATTCCCCTAAGTCACCATTTGGCCCAGACTTTCCCTGAGGGAGGGTGAGCCATTCAGCAATTGGTGTAAGCTGGGGAATATGGAGGACTTATTTGCAAGACCCTTTGCTTTACATTCAGTCTGACTGAAGCCTCACAATCTACAGGGAGGAAATTAATCCTGGCACATGCTGACCATAGCTTCCAGAAGAAGATGCCTTTATCCAGGGGCCACCACAGTTAGCTTGGATGAGCGAGTCTAGTAGTACAAGGTGTTTTCTATATTTTCATGCAAATGTGCCCACGCAGCCAATGCCACAGGGAGATACACATAATGGGTTGCCGCTGCCACTGAGCTGGGAGAGGCCATGGCTGCTGGGCTGTGTCTCTATAAAAGCTTTGAATACACAGACATGGCAAGGGATCGTCAGGGGACTTCCAGCATTTCAATGGAAGGAAAACATGGAACAACATTGAGGGAAGAGGATTTCAGGGGTAGGGTCTGAGTGTTCTGAACACGGAGACACTTCCTCTCCTCCCTCGCATCGACCCTCCTTTCCCTTACTAGAAGAAGAAAAGCCTTCCGCTGATTTGAATCTTAGCTTGATGGGAATGTACCAAGGTTGCTGAAGCTTCACTGGGGCCAGGCATTAGTGGGGGAACGGGTTTAAAAGTCTCTGGCAAAAGCAGCAACCACTCCCTGTCTCTTCTTCCCCTTCCCACTCTCTCCCACCCCCCAAAGTTAAGCCAAGCTCATGAACCGGGGACCCCTACTGCCACCTGGAGAGAGACAGAAAAGGGCCTCCCCAACCCAAACAAAGAGGGTAAATACGCTTCAAAGAACTAAGCAGCTGTTCTAAAATGCTTGTGTTGCTAGCAGACAAGGTGGGCTGGGGAAAGAGGGGATGATGGGGGGAATAGCAGCCCACCCCCATGCTGGCTAACGAATGCCAAGCATGAGACAGGACTGGGGAAGGCAGCGGTGGCATCTTTTGTCACCCGCAATCAAGCATATGCCTTAGAGGGAATCTGTATATAGAGGAAAGCAGATGACAGACATCTCTGCATATTAAACCGTAGCCGACTAGAGCGTGCCTCGCCTCCCGCCGCCTCGCAATCTGCCTCGGAGACAACTGCTAGACCGGGCGGTGTTAAGTGGAATGGGTTGCTCTTCTTTCCACCGTTCATTTATCTGTTTGTTGATTTGTTTTACTTATTTTAAAGACCCTTTTAAAAATTCTAGGTGGATAAAGCAAACACGCCACTCGGGTACCTCCTCCTTCCTCTCAGCTCAATGTGTTTTCATTAATACAAACTGTTTGCGGTGGGCAAATTAATTCTGGAAATGGTCTTCATACATGACCAATCATTCTCCTGGTGGAGAGAATGTATGGCAGGCAGAAGCCCTTCCCAATGGGCCAGGCACCAGGGATCTTAGGTAAACGGAAAGATAATGGCAACAGTAATGGTCCAGAGTTCTAATAATGGCCAGGCTTCGAAACCATCCTGTTTCATTCTCCACATTCTTATAATTCTGCTGTGTCTGAAATCGTTCAGGCTGTTGCCCTGACTCCAGGGCATACAGAACTTCTGTATTGCTGATATTGGGCAAACAGAAAGACATCTGTAGAAGCAACACAGTGGAGTGGGAGGGAGTGCGGTTTAGAGCCATATGACCTGGTCTGAATATCGGCTGGTTATTGCCTTTGTGACCATGAGCAAGTCACTTTACCTCTCTAGGCCTCCGTTTTCTTACCTGTAAAAATAAAGGGGTTGCACTAGGTGACTTATAAGGCCCCTCTGAACCCTATATACATGATCCTATGATTCCAGGTTCAGCAACCTAGTCTCAAATAATGTTTTAATGCTTAGGTCCATGAACTCACTAATCAAATGGGCATGCCATTCTATCATTGTAGACGTAAAACCATTCACACCTCCTTAGAGGATATCTCCAGTACCGCCAACACCTTCCCCTAAGTTTAAAAAAATGTTTTAGGGACACTTCTTAATGAGGGTAGGGCAGGGAGGTGGAAGGACAAAATGTGGACCTGAAAATAAAATAAAACTATATTTAAAAATGTTTTAGGGATACCAGTCTGATAATTTCATCTTTCTTACTGTAAGATGGATCTATTCTGGTTTAACTGTCCTTGATAATGCCTTTGGTAGTACTTCTTACATGTGAGTTATCACTAGTTATATGCTACAGACTGCTAACATCCACCACGCACCTTTCAGCTGCTCGTTGGGTCACCTGCACCATGATGCTTGAGAGATCATGGCATTCCATAAGGAGCAGCCATGCAGTATCATTGGGACAATGCTTTAGTACTGGCATCTGTAATTTCATCAGTGTATGTGACCCAGAGGGCAGCCTCTCTGTGATTTAGTTGGTGGCCTTCAAGAACTGCTATGGCCCTTAAATTCTCCATCCTATGGCCAACGATGGTGATGAATCTTTTGGAACTTAGGCTGGTTCTCAGTCAAGGTATATTCAAGCCATCACCCATTCTCAAAACCTCTCTAATCTGGCAAGACCTGTGAGAGCTTGTGCTCTCACACTTACAGCCTTCCAGAACCCAAGACCATCATCATGCCACAATAAAGTATTACAGCTAGACTTTCCCAAGACCATATTTGTCTTAAAAATATCGGTTTTTACAACTTCAGTGAGTTTAGAATCATTGAAAGTAAAATCAACTTTCCCAAGTATGATCCTGCCTGATCTGTTCAATCTTGAGGCTAGTTCAGGGGTCTTCAAACTATAGCTCATAGACCAAATCTGATCTTCTGCCAGTTTTTGTACAGTCAGGGGCCTGAGGATGGTTTTTATATATTTAAATACAATAAAAATTTATTTAAAAATGTAGAAAAAAATTTTTATCCTGGGTTATATACAAAAACAAGCAGCAGGCCAGATATGTGTAGTCAGCCATGCTTTGCCAACATCTTGGTCCAGTTCATTGCTCATTTGTACCAATTGTCCAAGATATATGTACTGGCAAACTAAATCCATGGGTTGCCAGTCCATCTGCATGTCATAAGCTGTGAAATAGGCAGCCTTTAACTTCTGTCCCACCTGATAATTCACACTTTTCTATTACTTTAAAGTTTACAAATCATCTTCCCCATAACCTCATGTGGTATATAATATGTGTATCATGACTTTGATGAGGGAACTGAAACCCAGAGCTGGGTCATGTATTTGTCAAAGTCAAAACTCAAAGTTAGTTAACCTCTTCTTTGGGTCCAGGACTCTTTCTACAGTACCACCCTATATCTCTGAACTCTGGAGGAGCAGAGGGAGCAGTTCTGCCATGCCAAAGCAGGGCTGGATTCTTTATTGTGGAGAGTCATTTTCAGGGTGTAGAATAAGCCAGTTCCTTGGTCTGTAGTCTGAAGTACAGGGAATGAAAATAGACGGTAGAATGCTTTCCAAGTTAAAATGGAAACCACAATGATCTGGAAATTAGGAAAGATGTATGGTCTCTGTGATTTAAAGAGGTTTATACCTAAGTATCCTCAGGGTACAGTGTTTCTTGGACAGGAAATTGTGAAAATGGATCTGTGGCTAATTTGCTGTGACTCTGTACAGGCAATGTCCCTTCTCTGGGCCTCAGTTTCCTCATCTATAAAATGAGGGAGTTGGACAAGAAACAAGAGTTCTCATACTTTTTGTGTCATGGACTCTCTTGGCAGTCCGGGGAAGTCTGCTGACCCCTTCTCAGAATAACATTTTCAAGTGTACAAAATAAAATGCACAGCATTACAAATGAAGCCATTTATATTGAAACGCTGTTATCAAAATATTTTTAAAAGAAAACAATAAAGGAATTCACTAACCCCAGATTAAGAAAACCTGAACAAGAGGATCTCTAAGATCCCATCCAGCTGTGACATTTTCTGAGTGCATGGGTTGCTAATGAAAATTGACCCTAGGTTCTCTCAGCTGTCAGAGAAAAGGAAGACATTAAAAACCCAGAGGGAAACATTGTCAGAGGTGGCAGCAGTATAGGGGTGTAGAGAATAGGGACCCAGGAGAAGATTTTGGTTGGGGGAGGGGGACCCAAGCTCCCCAATCATGCAATGTAGACTTCTGGCATCTCCCAAATTTATCTTCCCCTTCTTAATCTGGTCATGTTTCTCTGTTAGCCGCCACATCTAGTCATGAGCTCCTGCCTCTGTAATGAGGAGTGATGTATAATTGATGAAAGCACAATGTGATACAGTCACAGAAACCTCGTCTGCTAGAAGACATCTGTTCAGCACACAGAATTCACTCAGCCACTGTCACAATGCATTTACTGTACTGGATGGGAGGCTCCCAGAATGGGCGCAGGCCACGCAAGCTGAGATCTTTGTAATGTTATATGTCTTGGGATGGAGAGGGAGGCAAGAACCCATGCATTTGTTGGAGATACTTATATATCTAGGCCTGAGCTTCTTTTACTTTTACCTTTTCAGCCTGCATTCCTTCAGAACTCTTTCCATAAATTTCCCCAGCTCTCTGATGGGCTTTTAACTGGACTCCACAGTTGCTAACTTCCCCCATTGGAAAGCTTCTATGAGAAGGAAGGCTTTGGGAATTGAATGGGAACGACATAAGGATGTGGCGCAGGCTGATGGCTATTGTTGACTCTGCCTTCCTGAAACTTTAACTTGTCAGCATCTTCCTGCTGTGTGCCCCCAGTGAAGGGTGGTGGCTGCCAGGGTCTCTCTCTTCCAGAGAATCATAGCATAGCAGAAAAGGCTAGTGGGTTAGACAGGGAGTCTTTATTTAAATCCTGATTCAGATGCTTCCATGAACAAGTCACTTAAACTCTTTGAATCTCAGTTTCCTCATCTGTGAAATGGGGATGATAATGTTTCCATTTCATACCTTGCAGGGTTGTTGTGTGGGAAATACTTTGTAAATGTGAAAGCACTATATTAACAGGAGTTAATGCTTCCCAGGGATCCTTCAATGTGGTCTGTGGAGATTGTTGGTAAACAGAGAAGTGGTACCAAAAGTGGTGATTCTGGCAAAATTGTCAGACAGATAGTGCCTATGTCCATGTCAATCAACAGATGCTCTGTTCTCTTGTTAATGTTGACTTGGAATGATCAAGGGAAGGACAAGGGCTCAAGGAAGAAAGTCTGAATCCCTGAGGCTCAGACTCACAGTGGTACCTTCCCTTGTCTTCTTACTCTTCTCTTCCAATTTATGTCCCTCTATCTCTAAATCCTTCAAAACTTTTCACCTCTAGGAAACCTTCACTGTATAACATCCTCCTCACTCTAAAGACAAAGCATTGCCTTCCTACTTTCACTCTCAGTTCAGATTCTATCAATTTATCTTTGTTTCTGTGTACTGTATTACTAAAATCAGGGAATCTTGGCATTGATGAGTACTTCAGAAACCATCATACCCAACCCAGGCCTTTCCCAGAATTGGGAAGTCACAGAATGGACTTGTCTCCAAAATGACGGGACCAGACTGGAAGACTGCCAAGGTTTCTAAGGTTCCAATATTTTATGATTCTTTAGAGAGTTATCTGTATGCTATGGAACAAGAGGAAAGGTACCTTCCAAGGGTAGAGCCACTAGTTCCTATGTTTCGAGTTCAATTCAATAAAACTTTACTGAAAGGGGAGGAGAAAAGGATAATGGATTTGGAGTCAAAGCATTTTTGTTGGAGATCCACACCTGCCACCTAAAATCTTGGTGACTTTGACCCAATCATTTATCTTTTCTAGTTGGATTGTTGTTCTTCAGTTGTGTGCAACTCTTCATGACCCTATTTGGGATTTTCTTGGCAAAGAGACTGGTTTGTCATTTCCTTCTCTAGCTCATTTGACAGATGAGGAAACTGAGGTAAACAGGGTTACATAACTTGCCCAGGGTCACACAGTAAGTGTCTGAGGCCAGATTTGAACTCATATTTTCTTGACACCAGACCCAGCACTCTATCCACTGTGCCACCCAACTGCCCTGACCTTTTCTAGACTTTTTTTCTTATCTGTAAAATGAAGAGGTTGGACTAGCTAATCTCTAAAAGTCTTCTAGACCCAAATCTATATGTTTACAATAATCTCTTGATAATGATAATAATTATTATTATAGAGTAGCTAGAATTTATATAGTTCTTTAAGATATGCAAAACACTTTACAAACATTATTTCATTTAGACCTCCTACCAACCTCGGGACATAGGTTGTGTTATTATTTCCCACTTTATAGGTAAAGAAACTGAGACTGAAAGAGTTAAGTGATGTATGTACCCAGAGTCACACAACTAGTAAGTGTCAGAGGCCAAATTTGAACTCAGCTCTTTGTGACTCCAGATCTGGCACTCTTTATTGAGTCAGTCTCTGTAGATCTCCAGTGACAGGAAGTTCACTACCTCCTAAAATAAAGATCCATTATACTCTTGGATAGCATAAATTATTAGGGAATCTTCCTTCACATTGGACAAAGTCTGTTTTCCAGTTCCAGCCATTGCTCATAGCATTGTCCATAGGTCAAGGAGAAGAATTTTGACCAGTTTTCCCCATGATGGCCCTGTAGATACTAGATGACAGCTATCATGTCCTCCCCTCCCCATTTCTTCAGTATAAGATACTTATTTTCTTTAGTAGATCTTATATGCCTTTGACATCTCTCATCATCTCCTCTTCTCTCCGCTTACAGAGCCATCATACTAGTTCAGGTGCTTATCACCTCTCATTTTGACTATTTCAAAATTTTCCTAAATGGTTTCTTTGCCTCAAATCTCTTCCCACTCTAATCCGTCCTTCACTCAGCTGCTAAAGTGATATTCCTAAAACATAGGTCTGACCACATCACCCAGCCCCCTACTCACAAAACTCCAATGGATCTCTCTTGTCTCCAGGATCAAAAATAAAATCCTTTGGTATTTAACTCTCCTTATTATCTGATCCTTTCTCACTTTTCCTATCTTCTGACACTTGACTCCCCTCCACACATTCCATACTAGCCTAACTGCTGTTCCTCAAACATGCTGCTCATCTCCTGACTTTGTGACTTTGCTCAGGTCATCACAGATACCTTAATGCACTCCCTCTATCCCTTCTTCCCTCCATCCAACTCTTAGAGTCCTTGCCTCCTTTAAGATCCAGCTTCAACACTGTCTTCTCAGACTCAAATTGAGAATTGTATCCTTAGACCAATAAGCCAGCCAATACTATTTTCTTTAGGAGACTTTTTCCCAGTCCTCCCAGCAGTTAGAGCTTTTCCCTTGTAAGGTTAACAGTCATCTATTCTGGATAGGTATAATATGTATATAATTACTTACATGTGGTCTCCCCCATTAGAATGTGAGCTCCTTGAGAGCAGGAACTATTTTTGCCTTTCTTTGTGTTCTCAGAGCTCAGTATAGTGTGTAGTATGTGGTAAACACATACATGTTTATTGACTGATGAACTGATTGGCAAGGTACTATTTCCAGTCCTCTTTATATTCTAGTCATTCTTTTCTATATACAGCACAGTTTTCAAAGTCTTCCCCAAAATGTGATACTTGGAACTGAACATAAAGCGTTTCAAATGTGACCTGAGTGTAACATTTTCTTCCTCATTCTGGGGACTGTGTTTGCAACTTGGTTCTGTAGCATGAAGGAAATAGGTTGGTTTGAAGGGATTCTTTTCAACTTTAGAGAAACACAACAAAAGAGAAGCTCTAGTTATTTACAAAAGACAGTATCTGCATGGGATTCCAGCCTTTGTTGATCTAGGTTAGACAACTCAAGAACAGGGTACCCAGGAAGCCCATGTTATCAAGCTGCATTCCTTCTTTCCTCTCTACTTTGTTAGCTTCCCTAGGGCCCTGGTTTATAATCCTCATGGGGAAGGTCTCACTCCAAGTTTTGTGATGTCTGCACCTGAGGACAGGTTGGGGGGAGTAGAGGAGGGGAGTGTCTCCCACCCTTTTTCACTCTAAGATGGGACTCCCCTATTGTTCATCCTCTCTGTCAGCTTCTGCCTTTTGACAGTTTTGATGATGGGATTCTAGTAATTCATTGTTACCTTTGTCAAGGTGGCACTCCTCTGCTGCTCAGCTGTGTCTTTCTTTTGAACCATTCTGCTTTGCATTTCTATGATGGGCTTCCTCTTGCCTAATATAATTATTACTGTCTGTTTCCATCTCTTCCTCTACTTTGTCTCTTGATGTATCCCCAAGACAACTCTCTGAAGGTTTGAGTGTGGGAGTGATATGTTAGGGCTATGATAAGGAAGAGTTTCCTCATGGAGGAGGAAGGTAAACACA
Organism: Bettongia penicillata ogilbyi; assembly: GCA_023548195.1. NCBI lineage: Eukaryota > Metazoa > Chordata > Mammalia > Diprotodontia > Potoroidae > Bettongia > Bettongia penicillata. The sequence continues at coordinate 13,279,718 of JAJHZJ010000031.1, read as the reverse complement.
AGATTAGGTGACCAAGGAAGGCACTGGGTCCTCTTTCTCTGAAAGGTTTAAAAACCGGTACAAAATCTCATTTGGAAAAAAATTGTAAAGACCACCTGGTACACTTCTGTCATTGAACAGATGAAATTGAGGCCCAAAGATAAGAAATACCTTGTCTAGAGTCACTTAGTGGCTAAGCCAGGACTAAACTTAAGCCGTCTCCCTTGAAGGCCAGAGCTTTTTACGTTATGCTATATGTCTTGGCATCTCTTGTAGCTCTAAGCTTCCATGGTTGCTCCTGCTTAATCCCTTCTGTAAAAATCTATGTAGGAGGAGAAACACTGCTTTCTTTCTTGCCAGTGCATTTCACTGTCTCACAATCTTTATTGCCAGGAAGAGCTTAATTTCATTTTCACTGTTGCAGGGTTCCCCCATCTCATACCATACTCTGCGTTCCAACTCTGCCTATCCCATGAATCAAAAACAGCCTTCACACTCAAAATCTAACATGCCAAACAGACTAACCACTTTTCCTCTGTACATAGTCCAAAGCATCCAGTCACCCTGGATGGAGGGAAAAGAAGCAGCAGGGGATGGAATAGTGATGTTGGGGGCAAAAGGAAGCATAAAAATAGACATAAATGGAAAAGAAACAAAAGTGTCATGTTTCAGGCTACAAAAGAAATCATATGGTAGCAAGAGACTTATTAATAAATTCTTTTTTGTGCCCTATTGTCTATGATGAATGGTCACACTCAGCATCAATAACTGCAAACATCCCAAGGAAAGAGATACATAAGCCCATTGCTCCTGCAGAAAGCAGTGAATTCAATTCAATTTTGGTTTTGAAGGTAAATTTCACAGCTCTAAACAAAATTATCTTAGAGAGCTGCCACCATCACATGTGTAATAAATGTAAGAAGATCATAGGTAAAGTAGGGGAATGCTTCCCTTGAGTTGTAGGAGATCTCAAATCACTGCCTGGTGAAGAATTATTATGTTTAAGTTCAAGTCTTTAGAAACTATAAGGTTCTTTTAAAAATAGAATTCCTACTAGTAAACATCATCTTCCCAGAACTTCATATTATCTTCAGATCACTCAGAACTTGCTGTTACTCTCCAACAAATCCCATCAGGATTCAACAAAAGCTCAGAGAAGTCAGTAACAGGTGGGAGAGGAGATTCAGGGTTGGAAGGCACACTTCTAATTGCAACCACACATTTCTCCTCCTGGGTGTGATTCCAGGAGAGTTAGGGTTTTAGAAACAGAATGTAAGATGAATAACCAGTCTGTCCTTCAATCATTGCCCAAGGAGTCTGCATTTTCCTCTGCTCTTGGGAACTGCTGAAGGCAGTACAGTCTGGGGGGAAATGGGAGATAGGGAGGAAGTGGTGAGGAGGGATTACTGGGGCTTATGTTCAAAGAGCCTCATCCCCTGAGTACTTATCATGACAGGGAAGGGTAATGTATCTGTACTTAATACCTGGGGAAAAAACACTTGACCGGGAGTATAGAAGCAAACTAGGATGCAACCAATGATTACTCTAAAAGGTTGCCTAGTAAAAAGGAGAGAGGAACCCAGCTTTGGCATCACCTAGTTTGGCGTTTACAAGGTTTCTGTGTTAGTGGATTTGTCACTGCTGTGGGCTTTTTTCCCCCTTGGCAAAGAACAGTTACTGTGATGAGCAGTCGTATAAAGCACAATATAAATTTTTATTATTATTGGACTGGTGCTGCTGCTGGACCTGCACCGTTCTGCATGGAGGTTTTCAGATGTATTATAATTACATTCGGTAGGTTTGCAAATAATGACATAACCCAGTCACCTTACTGTGAGTATGATTTATTGCAAATAACAAAATGTTATTATATGGAAATTAGTCTCCACACAACAGCAGACAGGAGGGGAGAGTGCCCAGAGACACTTTAATCACCTAGACAGTAATCAGGAGCATTTCAGTACCATGGACAGTACCAAAGCTCCCATCTTTCTCCCTTGGCCCTCAGGGCTCTTCAAGAAGGTGGACTGTAAGGGAAAGTAGGTAGGTGAGGGGTGGTGGGTATTTAAACAAAACTTGCTTTTCAAAACTAAGAAATCCTTCATGATGCTGGGAGCATGAGCTGCTGTTGATTTCAAGGCCTTACTAACAACTCCTGCTTTCACTTGGATACTGTCTTAACAGTCCCTTTCTTTCATTTCTGCTTTGCCAATCTTGCTTCTCTGAAAGCATGGGCTAGCACTCAGGAAAGAACTTGAACTGTAGTCTCAGTTCTTCCACTAAATTTCTGCATTATCTTAGTCATATTACTTCTTTGGACCTTTAATTTTGGTCTTCTCATTGGTAAAATAAAAGAGCATTCAATGGTAGCTAAGATTCCTCTCAGATCTATCAGTCTAGGAGCCTAGCAACTTACTTTGAAAGCATTCTCTAACCCTACTCCCTTCTCCTATATCCAATCTGTTACCAAGGCCTATCTATTTTGCCTTTGTAATGTCTCTCACATTCACCTCTTTCTCTCCTCTAACAATGCCACCACCATGGAGGCATCTCCTCACCTCATGCCTAAACTACTGCAGTAGCCTGCTGGTTGGTCTGCTTGCCACAAGTCTCTCCCCACTCCAGTCTATCCTGCACTCAGTTGTCGAAATGATCTTCCTACAACACAAGTCTGACCGTGTCAATTTCTGACTCAGTAAACTCCCTAAGACCTCCACAATCAAATATAAAATCCTCTGTTAGATATTTAAAGTTTTTCAAAACTTTTCTCTTCCTCCCCATGCAGAATTTTCTAGTAATATTATACTTACAGTGAGCCCCCCTGAACTCGTTAATCCAGGGATGGTGGCCTTCTTGTTGTTCTTTTAATAAGACACTCTATCTCCCACCTTTGTGCATTTTCACTAGTTGTCCTCCATTCCTGGAATGCTCTCCCTCCTCATTTCCACCTTCTGGCTTCCTTGAAGGTCCAACTAAAATTCCACTGTCTACAGGAAGTCATTCCTGACCCCACTTTAATTCTAATGCCTTCACTCTGTTATCTCCAATGTGTCTTGCATATACCTTGTATGTACATAGTCATTTGTATGTGGTCACCCTCATTAGATTGTGAGTTCCTTTAGAGCAGGGATGGTTTTTTGCCTTTTTTTTTTTTTTTTTGTATCCTCAACCTTAGCACAGTGTAGTAGGTGCTTAATGAGTATTTATTGACTATTAGCTGACTGATTCAATCTTGGAGAGATTATCAATTAGTCAGTTAATCATTTAAATATTAAGTATGTAATATGACCCAGTACTGTACTAGATGCTATGGAAGATATAAGGAGTCTAATTCCAACCTAGCTATGAGACAAGAGGTGCACACAGGAGAATATAACTAAGAATAACAAGGCAGTGCATACTAAGTAGAGTTGAATTTTGGGTCATCAAATACAATTCGATTTCAACAAAACCAAAGGAACATGAGTCCTGGCTAAGGGAAGGTGAGTTGTTGATGTTTAGTCATGTCTGACTCTCTGTAACTCCATTTGGGGTTTTCTTGGCAGAGATGTTGGAGAGTTTTGCCATTTCCTTCTCCATCTTATTTTACAGATGAGAAAACTGAGGCAAACAGGGTTAAGTGACTTTTCCAGGGTCACATAGATAGTAAGTGTCTAAGGCTGGATTTGAGCTCAGGAAAATGAGTCTTCCTGACTCCAAAGCCAGTATTCTGTCCACTGCACCATTTAGCTGCCTGATGATGGTGGGAGAATTCATCAATTATGTCAATTACATTAGTCACTTATTCATATCCATCCTGGTCAATCTGATGCATTTCTTTTAAAAAGATCAATTTTCATGCTGAGGAAATGGGAGGAAAATCTGGCAATTTCAAAACCTCACCACTTCCTAATTCTTTCCTATTGTACCCATTTTTCAGTCGACAATTTAAGAGAGTCCATACTCTAGGCTTTACTTGAACCTTCCTACAGGGGATCTCTTTTTGTGGTGGGGTGTTTAAAAGAAGGGTGATGATCTTGGAAGTGAACACTATTTAAGCCATGCCATTGGTAAGCTATGCCACATTTAATGTAACATATTATAATATTTATGAGGCACCTACTATGTGCAGGTTTTGGTACTAAGAACTGAATACAAAGCTATGATAGACAAGCATATTAATCAGCCGAAAGATTTTCACAGATATCTTCAGTGAAAAATCTTCTCTTCTGAATTAAACCTAGCAGCCTCACATCCAGGTGCATTACAGCCTCCCCCACCTCATTTTGTGCCCTAAAACACAAAGCATAATATAGAGTAGAGAGTTGGGTGGCCTCAGTTAAAATCTTGTCCCTGACACTAGCTCACAACACAAATCTAGGTAAGACTTTTTACTTTTCTGCGAGTTCCCCCCTCCCATCCCCTATATCTAAAATGGGTACATCGATTCTTTTACCATCTGCTTCTCAGGATTTGGCGGAGGGGGGGAGGAGAGAGGGAGGAGGTTGATGAAAATTCCATTATGAATTGCAAACCACAAAGCACCATATAAATGCAGGTTGTTCAATTCTGAAGTGCTGCCTACAGTACATGAGAGCTGTTTTTAATGCCTCTTATTTATGCATTTAAAGGAGGGGTAAGGGAAAGGACAGTGAGATATTTTGCATTTGAAGAAGAGTCAAAGACGGCATTCATTTTTTTGTATGGAGTAGACTCAGTTCAGCAGAACCAAAGTGAATTAAGCCTTTAACTCAAAATCTGGATTGTACAGCTTGGATTTAAACTGATTAGAAGGCTCTGAGAATACAGAGAAAGCTAGGTGAACATTAGCTTTGTGGCAGGCACGGGATTTTTTCTTTCTTTTTCACTGTTAATTCTCTAACCACGTTTCTCTGGTCCTTAAGTTGGAGCACCATAAGTTTTTAAAGGATAAAGTGCATTAAGAGTTTAAATGCTTGGAAAGCTATCACTCTGTGACATTTTAATAACGCTAATGCGGTTGAATTTACAGAATTATCACAGTAATACAGATCTCAACACCAGTTTCCTTTTGGTGATTAGACAGGATTCCTGACCATGGTAACATGGGAACCTCTGCCATTGCTGAGGTTCAATGGATGGTGTTGTCAGCTTCATCAAATCTGAATCCTCATGCCTCCTTCTAAGATTTCTTCTCCCCCCACTGGGGCTCTAGGAATACATGATATTAACATCAATGTCCTATTTTATAACCACAGTCAAGTCCAGTCTATTTACTGAGAATTACAGAATGTGGGGACCTGTTGTAAGGGGTCTGGAACTCTTGGGTTATCAGGGTCATGATGCCCTCAGGAGAAATCTCTTGAGACAACATATCCTTGCATGACTTACGTGATGAACCACCCTTATACAATAACCAACCTTCACAATTATCTTGAGCAAGAACAACAACAGCCAAGCATGTAAGCTCAGCCCCCAGTGTTTACAAACTTCTTGCATGTATGGAAGTAGAATGCCTATATATACTCTGAGCTAGCTGAGAATAAACGGAGTGCATACCATGCTTGCTCCTACCTCATTCATTCGTGCCCGGAAGAAAGATCTCATGCAGGCATGAGATCTTTGGGAACTTAACAACCTGTGAATGGTTCTTTAGAGAAGGAAGGGACCTTAGTATCTAGACCAGGAGTTCTTATCTCTGGACTGCTGTTTAATTATTACACAGGGTCTGAGGTCCATATGTGCATTAAGCAGTACATTTCTATTTTATTTAGTTCCAATAAAACATGCAGCATGAATGCAGCTACTATCATATGGAGTTCATGACATTTAAAATTTTTAAAAGGGGTCCTCATACAAAAAAGAGTTGGGGACACTAATATAGTCTAGTGCATTCTTTTTAAAAATGAGGAAACTGAGGCCCAGTGAGGGGAAATTACTTGCTTAAGGTTACACAGCTGGTCAATGGCAGAATAAGATTAGAATGCGCCTCTGTGCAAGTACACAGAACCATTACATTTAAGGCTTTAAGAATAGTCTTGAAATTCTCCTCTTTACCTATAGCAACTGTCCCCAAGCTTTTTTGATCATGCACTCCTATCAGTAAAAAAATAACAATAATTAAGCATATACCTCGAATTATATAATCATTTATATATTAATAAACATTTCATTATATTTATGTACTACTATGTTAATAGTTATGTATAACATAAGACATATATGAGCAATAGAAAATTTAAAAGAATAAGATAAAGATTTATCTTTTAAAAGAAAAGATAAATAAGATAAAGAATAAGATAAAATAAAGATAAAATAAAAATTTAAAAGAATAAGATGAAATAATATTTGATCATAAAATCAATAGACAGCTAGTGAGTTTTCTTGAGTATGGAAGAGACATGGTCAGCCTTGTACTTTAGAAAAATTACTTCGGCGGCTTGGATAGTTTGGAATTGGAACACCGTTAAGGCAAAGGGTGAGGGCAATAATGAGGCTGTTGTAATAATCCAGATGAGAGTTGATGAGGGTGGTAGCTGTGCGCACATAGAAAAGGGGAGAGACACTGAGTGAGTGAGTGAGAGGAGGAATGAGATTGAGGCCAGGGTTACTCAATGGTGGTGGTGTCCTAAACAGTAACAGGCAAGTTCGGAAGGGATTGGGGGTCTGGGGATTATATAATGTTATGAATTCACAATTGCGATGAAGATCTTAATCCCTTCCATGCACTCATTATCCTACCCAAGAAGGAAGGAAGGATCTGTTAAGTGTGTACTCTGCATCAGGCACTGTGTTAAACGCTTTACAAATATCTGATTTGATTTTCACAGCAACCCTGGGAGGTAAAATACCGTTATTATCTCCATTTTACAAATGAAGAAACCAGGAATCCAGACATAGGTTGTGAATTGCCCAAGGTCACACAGCCACTTCCTGTGTGAGAAGGAGTTAGAACTTTATTCTTCCTGATTCCTGACTAAACATCACGTACCCACTGAAAATGAAATGAGAGGAAATAAGACTCTTACTTTTAGGTCACTATCTGGAGTACAAAGTCCACTTCCTGAGAAATAATTGCTACAATCACAAGGTGAATGTGAAGGTAGGGAGTGGATACTATGGGGATGTTTTCCAAATGGCACCTGCCCAGTGCTACTATTGGTGCCAAGGTCTTAGGTCAGTTATGATTGTCCTGAAGAGTAATTCAACTGATTCACAGTGGAAATTTGGAGCTTGCACAGAGTGGGTGTGGTGGCAGAGGAGGAGTGTTGGGGATAAGTGTCGGCATGGTTGTGGGGGAGACAAACCTCACTACTGGCTATTGTGGGGGGGGTGAGAGGCAGCCTATCTTCTCAGCCTTTGATTCAATGATCCCATGCCTCCTGAAGTTAGATCACAGCCCACTTGAGGTCAGGCTATGCTGACCTCAAGGGGGCCATACCCCATCTCACACTTTGGGGGCTATTGATCTACAGAACAAAGTCCTAATTAATCTTTCTAGAATTCAGGGTCTTCCACCTTCTCTTTTATCTCTCCTCAGATGAACAATCCTTTTCAGGCAGTCTAGCCAAGTGGCTATATTGTGAGCATACATGCTATATATGTGGAGTCATTTTGGTTCATATTGTTCCCTGAATCTGTAAAGCTTTCCCTTTTCTCCAACTATATACACTTATCAAGGGCCAGTGTAAGTGCCACCTCTTCCTTGAATTTTCTAGCTAATGCTTCTGAAATATTTATTTCCTGTACTACTCATTAGGCACCTTGCTATTTGTTATTTAAATTCTGACTCATACAAATCTTGTCTCTCCAATGAGACCATAAGTTTCTCGAGAGCAGATGACATGCCCCATATTTATTCTGAATTCTTCATATCACCAACATGAGGCTGGGCCCACTGTCAGAACTTAGCAATATTTACTGAATGTTACCGTGTTTGTCCTTCGTTCTCAAAGAAGATGTTGATGACAAGACTTGCAGTGACTTTGATTTCAGTCAGGGAGGGCTGTGCAAGGTCACCAACCTCACTTTCTTCTCCTGAACCATCTGGGTCCAGTGGCCTGATATTCATCAGGATGACTGGAGATGGTCCAGGATGCCATGTAAGACCCTGGCCCTTTCAGGTTAGGTACATTTTGAACATACGGAATGAATAAGTGAATGAATGAATGAATGGAGTGAATAAATGACTGAATAAGTGGAGGGAGTAAATGAACGGAGCCTCCAGATGGCCAGTGCTTTATCACGTGTCAGTGCCCATGCTGGTCCGAGGGTAAGCACCTTTAGGATGATTCATCCAACCACCTGTGATTGGCAGAAGACACTGTCTGTCCAGGAATATGGAGTGTATTTTTCCATTCTTAACATTTATAATGATCTCAAAGAGGACTTTTCTGAGGAGGGTGAGTATTTGCAAGGGATTTTCCCTAAACTCTCTCCATCTCTGTCCTGGTCTGATAACAAATTACAGAAACCTGACTCAGAAATTAAGACCAGGTTCTTTAGCCTGCCACTTAAGGCCCCTGACAATCTAATGTTGTCCTATTTTCCCAGGTTTGTTTCATATTACTTCTTAAGAAGCTAGGTGGTACAGTGGATAGGACTACAGTCAAATCTGCCCTCAGGCACTTACTAACTGTGTGATCCTGGGCATGTCACTTCACCTCTGTTTGCCATAGTTTTCTCAACTGTAAAATGGAATAATAATAGCATTTATCTCAAAGAGTTGTTATAGGGATCAAATGAAATAACATTGATCAAAGCACTTAGCATAGTGCCCAACATCTAGTAGGTTCTATAGAAATGTTTATTTCCTTTCCCCCTTTCCTTATCATACACTCTATATTCCAGCCAGTCTGGCTGATGATGCAGAAATTGTATATACCCTCACCTCTGAATCTTTCCTCCCATTTCTGTCTAGAACACTCCTCCTCTCCCCACCATTACTTCTATCTCTTCCTGTTGAAATGCTGCCTATACTTTTAAAAACTTAATTCAGATGCCATCTCCTCCATGAAACATTTTCCGATCACTTCAGTTGGAAATGAACCTTTCTTCTTTGGTCTTTGCACAGCCCTTGTCTGTCTTATATGCTTTTTGAGAGGCAGCCTTGTGTATGTGAACAGAGAAGCCAGGAAGATTTAGGTTCAAGTCCTCCTTCTGACACATCCTGGCACTGTAACCCTGGGCAATTCCCTGTACCTTTTAGGGCGCTAAGGGATTATAAGTTACAGAAAAGGTGCCAACCTGCATTAGTGGACAGAATTTCCACACCTGGGAGTCACCTATAACAATGAAATTGCAGGTTTAATACTATCTTTTATTGTTTTCATTTCCAATTGCATGGTATTGATGATATAAAATTATAGATTCAAAGCCGACAGGTATCATAGAGGCCAGGTAGTAAATTCTCTTTTTACAGATGAGAAACTGAGGCCCAGAGAGGTTAAATGCCTTTGCTCAAGGTCACACAGGCAGCAAGTAGTTAGCATGTTCTCTTCTGTGTTATAGTCATTAGTACATGTGTTTTCTCACTACCAGACAGAACTCTGTAAGGATCACAGCTGATCCTGGAAAGAATGCTAGACCCTGAGTGAGAAGACCCGTACTTGAGCCCTCGCTGCATAACTATGCTATTCACTTAATCTCTTTGAGCCTTACTTGTCTCATTTGCAGCACTGAGGTCATATTTCTATTATCTATTCCATGGGACCATCGGGAAGAAAATCCTTTGTGAAGCACCATATAAATGGGAGCCATTTTAATCATTCATTCATTAAAAAATAAAAACAAAAAACCCCCCAACACATTTAATAAGCACCTACTAAGTGCAAGAACATCTAGTATACAATGATTTTAAAAGCAGCAGTGATGAAATCTTTGGATAGCCAAGGCAATAGTCATAGCACTGGTGATGACTATTACCATCACAATCTTCCATAACCTATAGTTGTCCATCTCAAGGTGTCTACTTATCTGCTATTTATCTTGGTATTCTCCCAGTGCTTACTCTTCCTGTCTTAGGGTTGGAATTTAATGAATGTTTTTTCAATTGATTTAAATTCCCAACTGGATTCAGTGACCTTTCATGAACAGAAGGCAGATACCCAAGACATACACAAGTATAACCACACCAACACCAACACACAGACAAATATACAGATAGAAAGATATACAGAGATTTATGTGTATTTGTCCTTCATTGCCGAAGACCATGCCATCAGAGAAATAATGACATGACTAGCACTTGACTTTGTTTTGAGTGAGGTAGAGCTGTGCAGGTCACCAGCCTCACTTGTCCTCCAGAGCCATCTGAATCCAGTAACCAGATATTCATCAGGATGACTGGAGATGACCCAGGATGAGGCAATTGGGGTTAAATGACTTGTCTAAGGTCACACAGCTAGTGAGTGTCAAGTGTCTGAGGTGAGATTTAAACTCAGATCCTCCCGACTCCTGCACTGGTGCTCTATCCTCTGCACCACCTAGCTGCCCCATACAGAGACATACATATAGAGAGATACACACAGGCACATACACAGATATACACAGACACAGGGAGAGATACACACATGGATAGATACACAGATAGAGAGACAAGCACACAGATGTCTATATATTTATACACATACATATGTATATAGGTCTCTGTCTATATATATGTATGTATGTGTGTACATCCATACACATATTCTTGGGTGTATATATATACATACATACACCTCCCAGGGACACACATATACACACATACATATGTACATGAACACACATGCGTGTATCTACACACATGCAGGGACATATATGCATACATGCATGTGTATGTACACATATACACATGGGGACACATACATACATATAAACATATATCTACATATACACACCCCCTCCCCCAGGGACATGGGAGTAAACAGAAGTACCCATGGATACACCAAAGTTCATATTATGATTAAGTCCCAAACTTATCCCAGACATGGATAACACCAGGGATGTGAATGGTGCAATTATTACTCTGTGTTCTGGGTTTGTGTGAAGATCTTTTTTTCTGCCTCTGTCCCCACCAAAGCCATGCCCCTATGACTAGATCTAGGCATATACATGATGGCAGGACATGTCCTGTAGTGTATTGCAAGTAAGCCTGTTTCTCAGCCTCCCCCTCCTTCTCTCCAGGTCAGCCAAGGTAGGGGGTGGGGAGTTGTTAAGCACATGTCCTAACCACATGATGGGCACTCACAGTTGAGTAGCAGTGCATAAAAAGATTTGCAGATGTAGAACCCATCTCGATCGCATTGGGAAGGGAATAGATCCCCAGCTCTCACCACACAGCTCTGCCCTGACAGGTCAGACTCTAGCAGAGAGAAACTGCTGGCTTCCACTAATTCTCTCTAGCTTGAGTCTCTTCTGACCTTATCTCATCACTCCTCCTTCCTCACTCTACCCTGATTGCCTCCTCCTCCCTCCAGTTTTCTCCCAACCCTGGGGGATTTTGAGCAACCATAACAGGCGATGACAATTAAGCCCATTCAAAAACAAGTCATTTGCATGCAACTCATTGGCAAGGCAGAGAAGACTCAACCTGTCATTATCTTTTGGCATCAGTCTGGTAACAGTAAGGACTGCTGTGGGGATTTTTGCTGCTATGGGGAAAGCCAGGCTGGGACAGCATGTACAAATGAGATGTTTAAGGGACAAGAACCTTTCTTTCCTTTTCTTCCCTGGGTGCCAGATTAGGAGGTTAGGAATAGGTAACTTAAGGAGAGACTTGCATGCCCCAGGTTTAATTCTGAATGGGTAGTGGGCATAAACGAATCAAGCATTTTCTCCGCTCTATGTAAGGGAGACAATATCGGGGGATGAGATGTGTGAAGGAAATGTGGGATAGGGCCAGTGGGTGGGGGTGGTAAAAATCAGCGGATGACTGGGCCCACCTTCCCAGCTGGAATTTACTGAATGAGATTATCCCTTGAAAAGTATTAAAAACCGCCATTTTGCTATCCCCCCACAGAGTAGGCTCTGCAGCAGCTGCCACATCATACAGGCACCCCAGCTGTTCTCCCAGCACCCACTACTTCTCCTCTTCTACCCACCCCCACTCCTTCCCCCAGAAATAAACCACCATGAGATCCAAACACCCATTGGTTCATTGTGCTAACCTAGCATTTCTATCTTCAGAGGAAGGCAATAGAGAAAAGGAGAAATAGAAACAAAGGATTCCCTCTTCCTGGATCAGGATATGTCAAAGGATGCCAATGGCAGAATTGATGTTCCAAGGATGTCTCCTATAGTGCAAAGGGCAGAAAGTCCTTAGTGGGGAGGAGAGTAGGTGGGGGGCGGAAATTGATCCTTTTTTGACATCTCAGAGCTAAGATATAATTTAGGTGTATCCATAGTCAGACTAAATAACAAGCTTTTTGGTATGATTATAAGGAACCTATAAACAGCCCCACCCACCATTGTCTAAAGCCCCCCCTTTGCTCACTGGCTCAAACCAAAAAATTTCCTTAGATCATCTATCCTTTAGCTTAAAATTTTAGTGTTTATTAAAACACAAATATTCCTGGGTGGGGTAACACTACTATGATCAGTCTTATTCCACACCTTAGTATGGTTGAGTTTTTCAAGCTTTCCCCTAAGAATAGTGATTTATAGGGAGATGGGGGTTTATGAAATACCAGCTCTTGACAGCGGTAGAAAATGTTAAAGCCCAGCTTCATAAGAAGGGTTCAAAGAACTCTCATAGTTTCATTCAGAGGCTGCTGGGTGGCGGGGTAAGACAGACCACTGTCAAGGCAAGGCTGAGTGATGTCAAACAGAGGTGAAAATGGAAAAAGCCAGCCAGTTTCCCAAATGGTTCCCAAGATCCAGTTGTTTGTAATGGAGGCAAATGGAGTTCTCCCATTTTCATCCTTGTTTCTGCCATCCCATCAACTTGGTTTCTGAGAAGTGGCAGGTTGATTCAAGCTCATAGCATAGAAAGGGGCAGGGAAAGCCTGTATCACCTTGTCTTACAAGGCTGGGAAGAACTGCGACCCTCTCTGGCTTTGGTCCTCAGTAAGAAGAGCTTTCCCATACCCCATTTCATTCCTCCCCTCAATCCCTTTTCTACAAGACATGCTGTGTTAAATCACAACAACTCTGGGAGGTTTCTACCTTGGTGGGGCCCTGTGCATGAATAATGAATCTTCTCCAGGCTTGACTCTTTTGAAGGAATTCTCTCTTGGCCAGGGGAGCCTTGTGGCATGGCAACCCACTCATTTCTGAGGCTATTTATTTATTCATGCTTTGAATGGGGTGGGCCAACCCAGTTTGTGGATGTCTTCCCTTCCCCCTATATAATCCCACTTTCCCTATCCTCTCTCTCTTTTTCTAACCCCTTCTACTCACACTAAAACTGTTTCCAAAGTATCCCAGTGGAAGGTAAGATGAAAATATAAACTCAATCATCACCCTAGGAACCTGGGGAAAAACCAGACAGGAAAGGGGAAGAAGGGGATAGTAGGCTCCTTTGTCACATCAACAGCCAGGGCTGGGAAAAATCAGGACTAGGAAAATGGGTCTCTTTCTTCCTGGAAATCTGTTTAAGCTCAAGTTCACCCAGATACTCAAAGGAGTCATACAAGGTTAAATCAAAGGATCCTGAGATATGCAGGGCTTTGGGAAGTCTCCCTGAGTAGCAGAAGAGTGGGCAACTTATGGAAGTTCTCCTCTTCCCTCTATGCTGCTGCCTTTCTGTCCCTGCCTACCAATTACTAGAGTTTGTTTTGGACACCTGATTCCCCGAGGGATAGGGATATGTGGCAGACTCCTTGGAGACCACACCATCTCCTCCCCTGTGGATACTTTGGTACACAAAATGATACCTATTTAGACATATTCTTTTCTGATGGAGCCAATGACAGGTGTTAATCAGATTTCTCTCCCTATTTTTTTAGTTCAGAATCACATAACTTCAGAGTTGGAAAAGGCATCAGAGATCGACTAGTCCAACATGAAATTATACAATATGCCTGACAAATAATAACCCAGTCTTTGCATTAGGGGAAACCCTGTATTTCTCAATGTGCTATTCCATTCTTGATATTTTGCTCTAATTACTGGGTGCTTTTTCTTCCTCATTTTAACTTCCATTTTCTAGTTTTGCCCTCTAAAGTCAAGGAAAACAAGTCTCATGTCTGTGTGTGTGTGTGTGTGTGTGTTGTGTGTGTGCCTTCTTTGAGTTTTAAATTGGCACAGAGTATGACCTCATTGCAACAAATACTTAGCCTAGCGTAGCCCAGCATACCACTTCCACAGTTACCTAGATTGGAGGTTTACACTGGTCATAGAAATATCTCCTAGGATTTGCCTCGCCTCCCTATTTTCTCTGATTTCTCAGGCATCAGGGGACTTGTGCCATGAGCAGGGCACTCAGGGACATTTCTCTGCCATCACACAGGTGTACAGATGCATGAAAGAATGCCCTGATTGAACTAGTACATTGTACACAGTAAGAGCAACACTGTGTGATGACCAACTTTGATAGACTTAGCTCTTTTCAACAATACAGTGATCTAAGCCACCTCCAAAAGACTTATGATGGAAAATGCTATCCACATTCAGAGAAAGAACTATAGAGTCTGAATGCAGATCGAAGCATACTATTTTCTTGTTTTCTGGGTTTTTTGCTTTCTCACGGTTTTCCCCTTTTGTTCCAATTCTTCTTTCACATGACTAATGTGGAAAGACATTTAATATGATTATACATGTATAGCCTATATTAGATTGCTTGCTCTTTTAAGGAGGGAGGTGGGGAGGGAAGAAAGGGAAAAATTTTTAGAATTCAAAATCTTATAAAAGTGAATATTGGAAAAAATAAAAGTACAAAAAAAAAGAGAATGCCCTGATCGATATAATTTCATAACAGAGCCAAATAAATTATTATCCAACCTCACCCTGAAGTCCCCTTGAATATGTTTTACCAATTGTCCATTTATAACATTTTCCTGTGGAGCTGTACCACTGTTTTATCTAACAATGGGCTCTTCTGGAACTAAATAAGGATGTTATATTTATATAAACACAAAAGCAGAATAATGCAATCTTAATTTTAATCTGTTCATGTCACTTTTTTACTAAAAGAAGGGGACAGTAAGACATTGGACTGGTTACTTGAATGAGAAACCTGAATTCAAACCCATCTGGGATACTAATGACCCTGAGCAAATCACTTCATCCCTCTGAACCTCATTTTCCTCTTCTGTAAAATGAGGGGATTCAATCTGACGAACTTGTGTTTCCTTCTACTTCTAAATATATGAGCCAACAAAATTTTCAGTGGGTCCCTACTCCCTTCTCAGGAAAGTTCATATTCCTTTGCCTGGCATTCAAGGCCACAATCTGTTATTATCCTGCCTTTCCAATTTTATTTAATAGTGTTATTGTACATGCACTCTGTGCTCCAGCTAGAGTTTCTTCCCCTCTTCCATGTCCATGTTTCCATTTATACTGTTCTCTCTGTCTAGTGTACCCTCTTACCCCCTCTTTGCCTGTTGAATTCTTACCCAATCTTTAAAGCCCAATTCAAATGTTACCCCCTCCAGAAAACCTTTTTTGATACTTTCCCCTCCTCAGATCTCAATAGAACATTTCACTTTGTAGCTCTCTACATAATTATATGTATAATTAGTGATGATGATAATGATGATAGCAGCAAACATTTACATAGAACTTACTATGTTCCAGGCACTGTGCTAATTTTAATATAATTTTTTATCTTTTCAATTCTTATCTCATTTAATCTTTACAACAACCTAGGAGATAGGTGCTATTACTATTCCCATTTTACAGATAAGGAAACTCAGGCAAACAAAGATTAAATGACTTGCCCAATATTAGTTAGACTAGTTAGACACTAGCTAAGTGTCTAAAGCCAGAGTTGAACTCAGGTATTCCTGATCCCAGGCCTAGCACTCTATCTACTATACCACCTAGGTGTCCTAAAAGAAGAGACAGAACATAAAGAAGGCTTAACTTTGGGTCAATCTTCCTTCCCTTTCTCCTTCCCTCTCTCCCTCCTTTCCTTTCTGCCTTTCTTTTTCTCTTTCTTTTTTCTTCCTTACTTTTTTCCTTCCTTCCTTCCCAATGTGCTATTCTATTTCCTTCCTTCTTTTGCTTCTATTAATTCAGGACAAGATGGCATTAGATTTCCAAGCTTGAATGTCACTAAGTGTAAGACTTTGCCTCCCTTCACCAATTTAATTTTATCATGAGAGTTTGGGTTGAGTTCTTCCTGAATCTTGATTCTATCATTCAAAGCTATACCTCTCTAGCTTTATGTCATCTATAAACTGGATATGCAACTAAGTTATTGACAAAATGGTTAAAAAAAACGAGGCCAAGTACTGAGCCTTCCTCTCACAATTCCCGTTGACATGAATTCATTACTCAGCCTTCTTCAGGTTGACTGTGTTATCATCTAACCATATTCACCTTGGCTTATAAAGATAGTAGGTGAAACTCTGTCAAAAGCTTTGCTTAAATCAAAATATTCTGTATCTATGGTATTCTCCTAATCTACCTGTCTAATAATCCTATTACAGTTAATATTTCTAATGATAACTCCAGTTAATAAATGTACAAGGTATACAAGATTTTATAAATTACAAAGTGATTTTCTCACAACAATATATTTTTTGCTCCCAGGTATGAGGTAGTATAAGGTTGTATGTGCACTGTTAATCCCACTTCATAGTTGAGGAAACAGGCTTGTCTGAAATTAAGACTTGAAGCTATGTCCATCACTTGGCAGCTAGATGGAAAACCTGAGTTCAAATCTGATCTAAGACACTGTATGTCACTAATCACTTAACCTCTGTTTAACCCAGTTTCCTCAACTGGGTTGAGGAAATGAGATCATTATAGCACCTACTGGGCAGCTAGATGATTCAGTGAATATAGTACTGGGCCTGGAGTCAGGAAGGCTCATCTTCATGAATTCAAATCTAGCCTCAGATGCTTACATGCTGTGTGACCCTGAGCAAATCACTTAACCCTGTCTGCCTCAGTTTCCTCATCTGTAAAATGAGCTCGAGAAGGAAATGGCAAAACTCTCTAGAATTTCTGCCAAGAAAACCCCAAATGGGGTCACAAAGAGCTGAACATGATTGAAAGAGCCTGAACAGCAGTAAGGATCAAATGAAATAATATTTGTAAATTTCTTAGCACAGTACCTGACACATGGTAGGCACTTGACGAATACTTGTTCCACCCTCCTCCTTGTTTCTATATGCTAGCGTTAATTTGGTGTGTATGTGTGTGTGTATGTGTGTGCGCACACACGCATGTGTACACCAGTGTATTAATCAGTACGTTGTAGCTTATGGAAATCATAAGTTCTCAGAAATCAATCAATTTAATTCATTCTAGAATTTTGTCTATAGTTTCTAATATTCACATATTATTTCTATTTTGAAAACTGGGACAATATTTGCCTATTTCTAATTTTCTGGCATCTCCTCCACTCTTCACCATTTCTTAAGGACAGAAGTTAAATGGGACAAAATTATTAGTACTTTCTGTGTGGAAATCTAGGGATTCAAGGCAAAGGTGGGGAATGAAGGCATTCCAGGCTTGGGGGATAGCCTGTGTCATATGAGGAAAAGAAAGCAGGTCACTTTGATTGGATGCAGAGTGTGTTAAGAAGAGTCAAGTCCCATAAACCCAGAAAGGGGACCCAGTGCCAGAATGTGTTTGCAAAGAGGAAAGAAAACAATCAAAAAGCATTCATCACTATGTGCTGGGCATTGTGCTAAGTACTGGAGATACAAAGAAAAAGCAAAAACAGCCTCTGTCCTCAAGGATCACACATTCTAATAGGGCATAGTACCCTCCCCACATATATGTATATATACACACCTATGTATGCATGTATATAAATACACATATATGTGGTATGGGTGCATATATGTATACAAGGTGGTGCTTGAATTGCATTTTAAAGGAAGCCAGGGATTCCAAGAGTTTGAGGTCCAGAGGGCAGAAATTATAAGCACTGGAAACAGCCAGTGCATAGGCATAGTTTTGAGATGTTATACTGTGGCTGTTATTGTTCATCCTTCACTTTCGAAGAATACCAGCGACATCATGGGTAATGCCTTGAAGTGTCTGTGAATTGGATTTAAGTGAGGCAGAACTGCGAAAAGTCATCAGCCTCACTCTCTTCCAGAGTCATTGAAGTCCAGTGGTAAGATGCTGCAAGTAGACCCAGATGGCTGGATCAAAGAGTGAGAAGTAGAGAATAAGATGTGGGAAGACTGGCAATGGAGGAAGGGCTAGGTCAAGTTATGGAAGCTTTAAATGTCAAAAAAGGACTTTGTATTTGATCCTGCAGGTGAGAGCAGTGGAGTGACAGCCAGAGCTACCCTTGAGGAAAATCATTTTGGTAGCTGGGTGGAAGATAGGTTGTAGTGGGGAGAGACTTGAGGCAGGAAGACCAATTAGAAAGCTATTGCAATAGTCCTTGCCCTCTTTAAGATACATTTGTTTAATGACTTAATGTGCCATATTCTATACAAAGCAAGGGACAGATTGATTAGGGCAGACCCAACCCTCCTCCATTGGGAGTTTGCATCTGACCTATCTCTGTTATGTTTTAACCTACATAATCAATTAGAGGGACTAATAAAATGGTCAGTCAATAGGTCAACAAATCTATATGTCATTGAGCACAGAGGGAAAGTGACAACTATATGGTATGCTGATAATCAATGAACCTGGAGCTAGGAGACCTGGGTTTGAATCTTAGCTCTTGACTCTTAATAGCTATATAATCATGGGAGTAACTTAATCTCCCTAAGTCTCAGTTTCCTTATCTGTAAACTAGGCATATCACTATTTGTGCTACATGCTTCATAGACTTGTTATGAGAAAAACACATTGTCAACCTCAATAGAACCAATAAATGTAACCTATTATTGATATTGAAATTAATATTGTTATTCATAAGACCTAGAGATTTCCAGTGGCTTTTAGGTCAGAGCTGTGAGGTCTACAGCAACAGTGAGGGAGGGACTGATCTCATCTGTCAAATGAGCTGGGTGATAGAAGCATGACACTCTGGATAGAGAATTGTACTCAGGAAGACCTGAGTTCAAGTCTCATTTCCAGTATATCAGTATCTAATCCAATCTATCAACTGTATGACCCTGACCTAGTCACTGAGCATCTCAGTGCTCTACATAGCTCACCATTCCTCTAAATATTAAAGAAGATGCTGACCTGCAATGGAAGAGGGTGTTTCCTCACCAGAAAGGTCCCTATAGCAAGGAAATCACAGGTTCTGTCCCTAATCTATTAAATAATTAGCACAATCTTAAAGGACATGAGCTAGAGCAACAGACTCAAGAAAGAAAATTTCAAATTATTTGTGCATTATTGAAAAGTGAAAATGATGAATAGGAGAAGCATGCAAAGATTTGTATGAACTGATGCAAACTGAAATAAGCAGAACTAAGATGTCCACATACGCGATGATTATAATAATGAAAATGAAAAGATCACTAAAAGGAAGTTGAACTGAAGTGACTGAAAATAAATGAGGGTCAAAGAGAACAGATACTGAAAAATGCTTCCCACCTCTGGACATGGAGGCAAGAGGTATTATGTATAGTGACAGACAAACACTGCAGGAGGAGGTTCAATCTGGAGGACCAGGCATATTGTGACTGTGAAGTAAAGACAGAAGTCATCGATAAAGCATTTTTCTAAAAGGGCATGGGGATAAGCTAGAGACAGTAGAGTATACAGGTAGTGTGGGACAGGGACCAGTTGATCCAGGAATGCTTCCTAAAGATGGTGATCTTAAACTCAGAAAGGAAGGAAGATTGGAGTAACAGATTATATGGCATCCAAATTAATCAAGTATCAAATGAACCCTTGAGTTCTTTTTCTGGATATCCCATTTTAAATAGCACAGAGACAAGCTAGAGATAGCTTCAAGGATTGTAGAAGACCAGAGTCTAGGCTATATGAGAATTGACTTCATGAATTGAGGATGTTTGAGTTGAAAAAGAAAAGTCTTGTGGAGATGGGAGTGGGACATGACAAAACTACCTTCAAGCTATGTGAAAGGGTGTCATGTGGAAGAAAGAATAGATTTGTATTATTTGGCCCTGGAAGGCAGAGATAGGAGAATTTCCAAAGAAACAAATTTAGGTTCCGTGTAAAGAAAAGTTTTCTTATAATTAAATCTATCTACAAGTGGAATGGGCTGTTTAGAGAGGCTTCCCCCACAGCTGGAGGTCTTTAAGCAGGGGCTAGATAGCCAGTTATCAGAAATGGTAAAGAGGGCTCTGGGCTGGGCTAGACAGCCTTTGAAGTCCCTAGACAGTCCCTTGAAGTCACATAGCTTCTGTGACTACGTCTGGCATGGTGCTAGATTTTTTTAAGGATATGGAAGAAGCATAAGATGGGGGCCATACCCTCTAGGAACTTACAGTCTAGTCAGAGACAAAAGACTTGCACATATGAAAGAAGCAAAGAGTAAAATTCTAGCTTGGGCAGCCAGGTGGTGGGGTGGTAGGATAGAGTACCCAGCCTGGAGTCAGGAACATTCATCTTCCTGAGTTCAAATCTGGCCTCAGATGCTTCCTAGCTGTGTGACCCTGGGCAAGTCACTTAACCCTGCTTGTCTCAGTTTTCTCATCTCTAAAATGATCTGGAGAAGAAAATGGCAAAACATTCCAGTATTTTTGTTAAGAAAAGCCCAAATGGGGACACGGAGGGTAAGACATGACTGAAATCACTCCACAACAACAATAAATGCTAGCTTAAAATCAAGTGCTAGATTGTGTGGCGGGAACCATAACTGCTACAAGAGTTTGAATGAAGGAGGTGATCAATAAGTAGGGTACAGGGGGAGGCCGTTTCTTTATCTGTAAATGAGGAGCTTGGGATTTGTTGTTCAGTGATGTCCTACTCTTCATGACCCCATTTAGGGTTTTCTTGGCAAAGATATGGGAGTGGCTTGCCATTTTCTTCTCTAGTTCATTTAACAGAAAAGGAAACAGGCAAACAGGGTTAAATGACTTGCCCAGGGTCTCCCAGCTACTAAGTATCTGAGGCCAAATTTGATCTCAGGTCTTCCTGATTTCATGCTCAGTGCTTTATCTACCTAGCTGCTCCGGACTAGATGGTCTCTAAGGTATATTTCACCTTGAAATCCCATTACCTTTCATAAGACTTAATATCCATGTTTGTTCTTGATCTCCTCAACGACAGAGGAGCTGGGAATTCAGCCCAGATTTGAAGGATGGGTTGGATTTGGAGGAGTAAAGGGGAAGAGCCTGAATGAGACCGAATTAGAAATAAACTAAAAGGAGACTAAGGAATAGTGAAACAAATTGTGGTACGTGAATGTAATGGAGTATTATTGTGCTACAAGAAATTATGAACATAATAGATACAGAGAAAATGGAAAGACTTATATGGACTGATGCAAAGTGAAATAAACAGAATCGGGAAGACGATATACATAGTGAGTACATTAATGCAAACAAAAGAACAAAACCCGTGAAAATAATGAAGAATGTTGAGAAGTTATATGAAGAACAGATTTGACTCCAAAGAAGACATATAGGAAGATAACTCTTCCTCTTCTTTGCAGAGGTGGTGGTGATACGGGCTTATGAGTGTGGAATTGTACATAAAGCATCAGGGTTTTTCAAAATACATTGATTGGTTTTGCTGAATTTTTCTACTTCCTCTTTTCTTAAAAAAAAACTTTGTTAAAATGGTAATTTAAAACAAAATATACTAATAATATATATGTACATATATATCTTAAAACAAAAGAGAAGGGCTTTTTAGAATTGCATGAGTGTATGTCTATGTGTATATAAAATTCTTAGGGGAGGATAAGATCAGAAATTCCTTCAATATGTCCAGATTTTGCCACCTGTGGCTCCAGTGGTGATGGCAAGTTCCCTTCAGACCTACCTGCTTTCAATTTCTCCTGGCACCACCTCTTATCCTGTCTACAGAGCAGAGAGGGAGGAATTAGAACTTGGCCTGACTGTGATTGTAATCTGTCTTCTCACTCCCAGTGTCTGTTTTACTACACAACATTGCTTCTGTGTGTATATTTTATATAGATATCATTTGTGTCTTATATATCATATCTATATAGCTATGTATGTCACATGTATCTCTATCTATATGTCTTATACATATCTCAATATCTTTCTATAGATATAGATATTTACATACTGTCTTCCTTATTAGAGGCAGCTAGGTAGTACAATGGATGGAATGTTGGATGTGAAGCCAGGAAGATATGAGTTCAAATCTGGCCTCAGGCACTTACTATGAGACCCTGGGCAAGTCACTTCACCTTTATCTGCCTCAGTTTTCTCAACTGTAAAAAGGGGATAGTAATAGCACCTGACTCTTGGAGTCGTGAGATAAAATGAGATAATATTTGTAAAAGACGCACAAAGTCTAGCATATTTTATTGTGCTGTTGATTTGTTTCAGTTGTGTCTGACTCTTCATGACTCCATTTAGGGTTTTGCTCAATAAATGCTTATTTCCTCCCATCCTTCCTTCCTTACTAGAGTATAAGGTCTTATTAGAGTATAAGGTAAAGATTGTTTTGTTTTGCACCCCCCGCTTTTTTTGGCATCCCCCAAGGCTTAGTACAGTGCCTCCAACAAAGGTTGATTGACTGTCTCACTTGTTAGATCATGAATTCCCCCATCACAGGAGGTGTTGAAGTAGAGAATGGATGGCCATGTGTATTGTTGATTAGAATCATAGCATTCTAGGATACATGATAGTGTTACAGATGATGATGATTCAGGGCAGGGCATGGTCATTACTCGTTAATTTGACATGATGAAAAAACTTTACAAATAGCTACAGGGTTTAAGAGCTTCCAAGGTCTGATCCCCAGACAGTCCTACTTCCCAAGGCATAATAGAACTGGAAAGTAAAATTCTGATTTTCCTGGAAGGCTCTTGGCAATTGACTTTACTTTCTAGAAACCTCAAGACCAGAAACAAACCAAGGCTAGTTCTGGGGATATCTCAGGGACAAACTTGGAACTGACCTAGCTTTTAGGAATGGATGTTTGCAGAGCTGAGTGGCAGGCTTTCTCCTAGATAAATCTGATTTAGACTTCAATCCATTGGCCTCCTCTTTTGTCTGAATATTTTAGTGAGAACTGCGTTATGTTCGCACATGCATGCAGCATACATTGGTACATGCAACCCCACTCCAGCCCCGATCTGTGTCCTCTAAGCAGAGCTAACCCTATCTATCTATGTCTAGGCTTGCAGGCTGGCTCCGGAAAGGCAGCCCTGAAGCAGGGATTAGGATCAGTTTCTCTGTTTACATATATTCCTAATGCCAACAAGATCCTCTTGACTGCACCACTCTGGCTCTACTGAGCCAACAGAGAACCCTGGAGAGCAATTCTTCCCTGTTCACTCCACTCAGTTCAGACAAATGGAATTTTCCAGTTGTGCATTACTCAGAAAGGCATTCTTTTAAAATGCATCCTCTTCCTTAAACACACACATTCAGTTATAGAGACTCATTCTTCTTGGTAAGATCCATCCTTCTCAGCAACACAGGTACCACGGGCTAAATCAACAAATGCACCGGTCACCAAAAATTCTTTTACAAAGCAGCGCTAATTAACTCCCTGTCCTTACTCTTTCCCGACATACATCCACTAGTCAGTAAGTATCTTCATGAGGGTTCTTGCCATATACCAAAGTAGGACTTGGGAATGCCTGAGGAACAGTTTCTTCTGTCAGGAGGCTGCCTGCATCAAGACCCAGTTGCAAAGATAGCACCATTTTAATTGTAGTGTTGTATCAAGGAAAGAGTGCTAGGGCTGAAAGAAAGTTAGGAGGCCTGGATTCTGGTCCCAGAATGCCACTAATTTACCATGTGAGTTGGGCAAGTGCTCTAAACCATCTGGATCCAAAATAGAGTATGATGATAATAATGGTTCCCATTTTAGCATGCTTTTAAGATTTGCAAAGCACTTTCCTCACAATGAACAAATGAACTTTCAAGGCCTGATCCCTAGATAGTCCTACTTTCCAAAACATAACAGAATAAGAAAGTGATTTTTCTTTTAGGTTGGGCACGTATACATCCTTTACTCCATTTTACAGATAAGTAGACTGAGGTTGAGAGGTTAAACAACCCGCCCAACATTGTACAGCTAATATGTGACAAATGGAATTGAATCCATTTATTTTGATTCCAAGTTCAGTGTTCTTTTCATAACACTGCACTGTCTCTCTGAAGGCCTTAGCTTTCATCAGAGAGAGATCTGAGAATGGGTATGCTCCAGTAAACATCTGCTAACTCTCCCATCCCCTTCTCTGTTCTTTCTCCTCTTTGGAGGAAGGCACTAAGTCAATATTTAATGAATAACTTTGTTAAATGT